>PYHX02000413.1:95008202-95370239 GCA_004302925.2 Cochliomyia hominivorax | reverse complement strand
ACATTCGGTATCGCCGCCACCTTTACAACATTATACGCGTAAACGCGCCGGTTTTCACCAGCCAACGGGGCTGGACTCGTTAGACGTTAAATACACCACAATCGCCGCCTTTCCTCCACCACCACCGCCTCCTCCCATCAACACAGGAAATCTTCATACAAATGTTGCTTCTTCCTCTTCAAACTCCGCAATAATGGTTTATCAACAGGTCAGAAATATATAATACTAATACACCCTCATCATCATCATCATTATCATCCTCTTCATCTCTCTCAACTCTCGCAAATATGTGGTGAATTTAATCTCTAAACTCACCTCATAATTCTTCTCATGGCAACAACTACAAAATCATAATTCAAACATTTCTTCAGGCTCCAGTCATCATGCTGCAACATCTCAGCAGCATATAATCATACCTTCAAACTCATCTCAAACATAACCAACTTCATTTACAACATCATCAACAGTCGTCAACCCCTCATCAAACTCATATAAATCATCATTCGAATACAACTTCAAACTCTAACACTATTTATCATCATCAACATCAAACCCAACATCATCATTCACTTCGTCATCTACATCCGTTTTAAATAATTTCTTTTCAACTTCTACTCATATATTTCGTACTCCTCCGGTAGTGTCCAGCAGTAGCGGTGGTCATCATCAACATCACTCCTGCCAACTCGAACTCTTCATCATCATCGTCTACTTCAAGTTTGAATCAAACAATAATTGTAATACTGCCATGCGACACCGCTCCTCCTCCACCGCCCAAAATGAAACATTCCTCATCGTTGGGTCTAAAAATCATAATGTTATTGTCACCAATGGTGGGGGAGGAGGAGGATCTGGTGCTGGAGTAAATATGGCCGCCTCATAGTCGGCCAGCAGTTCGCAACAATGTCCACAATCATCAACAAGTTCAACATCTCAAATGAGTGGTTTGAATGGCAACTGTGAGGAGCCATCTAGTTCGATACCAGATTTAGGTAAGCGATCTTTTAGTTTTCTCTTTAATTGTATAATACTGGTGAAGAGATATGTTTCTATTTGAAGAGCATATTTTATATTAGAATTTCCTCTTAAAATTATATTCTCTTTAAACTTTTTTGACTAAAGATTTTTTCATTTCCTAGAATAATTATAAATTATTTTCTCTTCTAAGGAGAATTTCTCTTCTCTTAAAAAAAATCTCCTACTCTAAGAGAAAATAATTAAAACAGCTTTAAAGAAACTCAGGGTGAAGAATCCGCTAAGAGGAAACCCAAGAGAAATCTTTAAAACAGAAACTTAGAATGATCTCTTTCACGAAGACATTTGAGTAAAACTCTCTTCTCTTTAAAGAGAAATGAAAATTCCCTAAAGAGAGAAAATTTCGGAAAAATTCTCTATTGAGAGAATTTTCAATAAATCCTCGATTTTTTTGAAATTTTTCGATAAATCCTCGATTTTTCGAAAATTTTCGATAAATCTTCGATTTATAAAAAATTTTCGATAAATCCTCGATTTTTAGAAAATTTCGATAAATCCTCGATTTATAGAAAATTTTCGATAATAATCTCGATTTATAGAAAATTTTCGATAAATCCTCGATTTATAGAAAATTTTCGATAAATCCTCGATTTATAGAAATTTTCGATAAATCCTCGATTTATAGAAAATTTTCGATAAATCCTCGATTATAGAAAATTTTCGATAAATCTCGATTTATAGAAATTTTTCGATAAATCCTCGATTTATAGAAATTTTCGATAAATCCTCGATTTAGAAAATTTTCGATAAATCCTCGATTTATAGAAAATTTTCGATAAATCCTCGATTTATAGAAAATTTTCGATAAATCCTCGATTTATAAAATTTTCGATAAATCCTCGATTTATAGAAAATTTTCGATAATCCTCGATTTATAGAAATTTTCGATAATCCTCGATTTATAGAAAATTTTCGATAAATCCTCGATTATATAGAAATTTTCGATAAATCCTCGATTTATAGAAAATTTTCGATAATCCTCGATTTATAGAAAATTTTCGATAAATCCTCGATTTATAAGAAATTTTCGATAAATCCCCGATTTATAGAAAATTTTCGATAAATCCTCGATTTATAGAAAATTTTCGATAAATCCTCGATTTTATAGAAATTTTCGATAAATCCTCGATTTATAGAAAATTTTCGATAAATCCTCGATTTATAGAATTTTCGATAAATCCTCGATTTAGAAAATTTTCGATAAATCCTCGATTTATAGAAAATTTTCGATAAATCCTCGATTTTAGAAAATTTTCGATAAATCTCTCGATTTTTTAGAAATTTTCGATAAATCCTCGATTTTTAGAAATTTTCGATAAATCCTCGATTTTTAGAAATTTTCGATAAATCCTCGATTTTTAGAAAATTTTCGATAAATCCTCGATTTTTAGAAAATTTTCGATAAATCCTCGATTTTTAAGAAATTTTCGATAAATCCTCGATTTTAAGAAAATTTTCGATAAATCTTCGATTTTTAGTAAATTTTCGATAAATCCTCGATTTTTAGAAAAATTTTCGATAATTCTCGATTTTTAGAAAATGTTCGATAATTCCTCGATTTGTGAAAATTTTTTATCAATTTCATGATTTAATTTAGTAAATGACAGTTTTCATTAAATTGACTATTTAAAGAAATTTTTCTCTGTGTATCTTTTTATTTTAATTGTTTTGTAATTTATGACTTAATTCTAACGGTATTTTGTTTGTAAAACTATTTTCTTAAACATGAAACATGTTTTTACTTAAAACAGCTATTAATTGTCAATAAAATAAAGTAACAATTATTGAAAGCGCGAATGAAATAAAATTAAATTCGATTTCAACACAATAGAAAAAATCCCAGACTAAAATATTTAATATGTTTTAGAAAATGAGATAAATTGAAAACCAGTTGACCCTGAAGTCTTAAAGATACATTTTTAGATAGAACAACTTAAAAGGTGATATAACATTAACTTCCTCCCCCTCTCTGTCTCTCTCACACTCTCCTCTCTCTGTCATTTTCTAAACACTTGTTATGACATAGAAATGTCTTACGAAAACCGTTGTCAAGTTGACAACAGAATTGAGCAATAAATGGACCAGGAAATTATTGAGAAATAATTACATAAAAATATTTAACTATTGAACTTTAATGAAATCACTAATTATGGTTATTTTCATATGTTATGTACATTTTATTAAGGTCAATTGGATAAATGTTTTATTCAGAAGCGGATGTTTTTTCTTTGTGTATTTTTTTCTCTGTATTTATGAGATTTGGAATCTGATCTCGATTTAATGTTAGAAAAACAATTAAACGTTTTAATGACAATATTACGACATTTATTTACAAATCTTGCCGTTATTTAACCTTGTAATATAAACTCTAAACTTAATTATGAAAAAAGTGAAAAATAATGAAAATGAGTAAAAATTAAATGTTTATAAACAAAAAAAAAAGTCAGAAACGCAAAATCAAGAAACACTTAAAGGAAAAAATGACATAAATTAATTATTTAAGGGAAAATTTATTAAATAATGGTTTCAATGGAGAAAAAATTCTGATTTGAAGAAAATCTGCCAGGGCTTTGTGATATAAAGAAAAATTGACGTAAATACGGGATTTGAATTAAAATCGTTATAAATTCAAGATTTAGAAAAAGAGTTAATGAATCATATATTTAAAAAAGAAGATAAATATAGAAATTTTTCGATAAAACGTTCGATAAATGGACATTTTTCGATAAATCGACGATTTATGGAAATTTTTCGATAAATCGACGATTTTATGGAAATTTTTCGATAAATCGACGATTTATGGAAATTTTCGATAAATCGACGATTTATGGAAATTTTTCGATAAATCGACGATTTATGGAAATTTTTCGATAAATCGACGATTTATGGAAATTTTTCGATAAATCGACGATTTATGGAAATTTTTCGATAAATCGACGATTTATGGAAATTTTTCGATAAATCGACGATTTATGGAAATTTTTCGATAAATCGACGATTTATGGAAAATTTTCGATAAATCGACGATTTATGGAAATTTTTCGATAAATCGACGATTTATGGAAATTTTTCGATAAATCGACGATTTATGGAAATTTTTCGATAAATCGACGATTTATGGAAATTTTTCGATAAATCGACGATTTATGGAAATTTTTCGATAAATCGACGATTTATGGAATTTCGATAAATCGACGATTTATGGAAATTTTTCGATAAATCGACGATTTATGGAAATTTTTCGATAAATCGACGATTTATGGAAAATTTTCGATAAATCGACGATTTATGGAAATTTTTCGATAAATCGACGATTTATGGAAAATTTTCGATAAATCGACGATTTATGGAAAATTTTCGATAAATCGACGATTTATGGAAAATTTTCGATAAATCGACGATTTATGGAAATTTTTCGATAAATCGACGACTTATGGAAATTTTTCGATAAATCGACGATTTATGGAAATTTTTCGATAAATCGACGATTTATGGAAATTTTTCGATAAATCGACGATTTATGGAAAATTTCGATAAATCGACGATTTATGGAAAATTTTCGATAAATCGACGATTTATGGAAATTTTTCGATAAATCGACGATTTATGGAAAATTTTCGATAAATCGACGATTTATGGAAAATTTTCGATAAATCGACGATTTATGGAAAATTTTCGATAAATCGACGATTTATGGAAAATTTTCGGATAAATCGACGATTTATGGAAAATTTTCGATAAATCGACGATTTATGGAATTTTCGATAAATCGACGATTTATGGAAATTTTTCGATAAATCGACGATTTATGGAAATTTTTCGATAAATCGACGATTTATGGAAATTTTTCGATAAATCGACGATTTATGGAAAATTTTCGATAAATAGAAAATTCTCTATTTAAAGAGAAATTTCGAATTATCATTTTTATATCTAAAACTTTCAGTGTATTTCTCTTAATTGTTAATATTTTTTCATTTGTTTTTTGTTTTTAAAATCTCATGACGCGTCTATTTATTTTGTATTCAGTTTCTTTATTTTTATTGTCTCTGGATTTTAAATTACGTGTGCGTTTTATTAATTCAGTTCTAAACTTTTTTAAACGTTTTTGTTTATAATATATTTTTTTTTTAATTTTTGTTTATTTAAATTTTTTGTTTAGAATGAGAATTATTCGTTTTAAATTAAATTAAACAAATATTTTATTAAAAGGAGAGAGAGAGAGTTGAGTTTAAAAAAGAAAAAGAGTGAAATTCTTATTAGGAATTAATACGAGAAAACCAGGAAATAGAGTGTTTGATAATTTTTTAAAGTGTATTTTATTTTTGTTTTATTAACTGTTTATTTTATAATTTATTTAAACAAATAATCATTAAAATAAATGGATGTTTTGGGTGCTAAAAATAGTTCCTTTTTGAAATATACAAAAATTATTAATTTTTATTATTTCTACAATAATAAGAAAATTTTAAGCGTTTTTTGCGGCTGCTTGTCTATTTTATCTTCTTGCGCTTTATTATAATGATTTTTGACGTTTTGAGTATTTTGTTCTTTGTTGTTGTCATAATATTTTTTTTTCAGAAATATTTTGAAATGTTAGAATTTTGAAAATGACCTTGTAAAATAATTAATTTTTAATTTTAGAAATTCATAAAATTAAGGGGATTTTTTCTAATAAAGTGTGAACATCAAAACTTTTCGATAAATTCTCATTTTGATGAATTTTATCGAAAAATTCTCAATTTATAGAAAATTTTCAATAAATCCGATATTTAACGAAAATTTTCGATAAATCCACAACTTAGACAAAATTTTCGATAAATCCACAATTTATAGAAAATTTTCGATAAATCCACAATTTATAGAAAATTTTCGATAAATCCACAATTTATAGAAAATTTTCGATAAATCAACAATTTATAAAAAATTTCGATAAATCAACAATTTATAGAAAATTTTCGATAAATCCACAATTTATAGAAAATTTTCGATAAATCCACAATTTATAGAAAATTTTCGATAAATCCACAATTTATAGAAAATTTTCGATAAATCCACAATTTATAGAAAATTTTCGATAAATCCACAATTTACAGAAAATTTTCGATAAATCCACAATTTACAGAAAATTTTCGATAAATCCACAATTTATAGAAAATTTTCGATAAATCCACAATTTATAGAAAATTTTCGATAAATCCACAATTTATAGAAAATTTTCGATAAATCCACAATTTATAGAAAATTTTCGATAAATCCACAATTTATAGAAAATTTTCGATAAATCCACAATTTATAGAAAATTTTCGATAAATCCACAATTTATAGAAAATTTTCGATAAATCCACAATTTATAGAAAATTTTCGATAAATCCACAATTTATAGAAAATTTTCGATAAATCCACAATTTATGGAAAATTTTCGATAAATCCACAATTTATAAACAATTTTCGATAATTCCCCAATTTATGGAAAATTTTCGATAAATCCACAATTAAGAGAAAATTTTTGATAATTCTCAATTTAAAGAAAATTTTTGCAAAATGCCTAATTTAGAGAAATTTTTCGTCAAATTTTTACAAATTTTTAATTCATTAATTAATTTATGTCTTTTTCTTAAAAATAAAAAATTTAATAATTTTTATTTCCTTGTAATTACATAATAACTGACTTGTTTCCATAAATTAATTAATATTTATTTATTAATTTATTTGTTTAACATTTTACCCTCTTTAATAATTCAAAATGATAAAAATTATTCATTTTTTGTTGCTGCTGTTACTTTTGAAGTGATTCGCAAAATTCAATTAAAAACTGGTTATTGTGATAATTCTTAGAAATGTTCCCACTTTTTGATCTTTTTTTAAACAAAACAAAATTAAAAAAAAAATACTAAATATACATTAAGAACCCCCAAAAATTCATTTTTGTTATGAAAAAAATCAGTCACAAACAAATTAAAAGTGACAGAATTTTGTGCTTTTTTTCAAGATTTCACTTCTCTTCGCTTCTCTTCTAAGAAATAGAAAACGGCGGCTCTTAAACGATATTTTAATTTTATTATAGAAAAAGCAAAAATTTTTTGTCATTAAATCTCAAGTAGAGTTTCTTTATAGTCGTTTTAAATCTTTTTGTCTCGATTTCATTTGAATTCTACTTTAATACTTTCAATAATAACAAAATGACACATATTGATGTTGACTTTATTTTTATATAATTTGCGTTTTTTTATTATTATGATTTTTAATTTTTTTGCCACATAAAGTCAAGGTTGTCCACATTGTTTCACACACTTTGACAAAAGTATTCATTCACTCAGTAATTCAGTCACTCATTCAGAACGAAAGTCAGACAAAACAATTAATTCATCATCAGCAGGGAGAGGAGCAAAGCAGGGAAAGGAAAAGAATTCTCAAGTTGTTTATAAATAAAAAAGGGAGAATTTCTTACTTTTTGATTTTATTAAAAACAGGTCGAAATTTCAATTTTAATTATGTTATTTTGGGAATTTTTGAAAAAGGCGCAAACTAAGCAGTATAAATTTATGGAATGGAATTTTTAATAAAATTTAATTGAAGTAAAATAAGAGGAAGCAGATGTTTAATGTTCGAAAATTTTCTATAAATTGTGGATTTATCGAAAATTTTCTATAAATTGTGAATTTATCGAAAATTTTCTATAAATTGTGAATTTATCGAAAATTTTCTATAAATTGTGAATTTATCGAAAATTTTCTATAAATTGTGAATTTATCGAAAATTTTCTATAAATTGTGAATTTATCGAAAATTTTCTATAAATTGTGAATTTATCGAAAATTTTCTATAAATTGTGAATTTATCGAAAATTTTCTATAAATTGTGAATTTATCGAAATTTTCTATAAATTGTGAATTTATCGAAAATTTTCTATAAATTGTGGATTTATTGAAAATTTTCTATAAATTGTGAATTTATCGAAAATTTTCTATAAATTGTGAATTTATCGAAAATTTTCTATAAATTGTGGATTTATTGAAAATTTTCTATAAATTGTGGATTTATTGAAAATTTTCTATAAATTGTGGATTTATTGAAAATTTTCTATAAATTGTGAATTTATCGAAAATTTTCGATAAATTGTGAATTTATCGAAAATTTTCGATAAATTGTGAATTTATCGAAAATTTTCGATAAATTGTGAATTTATCGAAAATTTTCGATAAATTGTGAATTTATCGAAAATTTTCGATAAATTGTGAATTTATCGAAAATTTTCGATAAATTGTGAATTTATCGAAAATTTTCGATAAATTGTGAATTTATCGAAAATTTTCTATAAATTGTGAATTTATCGAAAATTTTCTATAAATTGTGAATTTATCGAAATTTTCTATAAATTGTGAATTTATCGAAAATTTTCTATAAATTGTGAATTTATCGAAAATTTTCTATAAATTGTGAATTTATCGAAAATTTTCTATAAATTGTGAATTTATCGAAAATTTTCTATAAATTGTGAATTTATCGAAAATTTTCTATAAATTGTGAATTTATCGAAAATTTTCTATAAATTGTGAATTTATCGAAATTTTCTATAAATTGTGAATTTATAGAAAATTTTCTATAAATTGTGGATTTATCGAAAATTTTCTATAAATTGTGGATTTATCAAAAATTTTCGATAAATTGTGGATTTATCGAAAATTTTCGATAAATTGTGGATTTATCGAAAATTTTCTATAAATTGTGAATTTATCGAAAATTTTCTATAAATTGTGAATTTATCGAAAATTTTCTATAAATTGTGAATTTATCGAAAATTTTCTATAAATTGTGAATTTATCGAAAATTTTCTATAAATTGTGAATTTATCGAAAATTTTCTATAAATTGAGAATTTATCGAAAATTTTCTATAAATTGAGAATTTATCGAAAATTTTCTATAAATTGTGAATTAATCGAAAATTTTCTATAAATTGTGGATTTATCGAAAATTTTCTATAAATTGTGGATTTATCGAAAATTTTCTATAAATTGTGGATTTATCGAAAATTTTCTATAAATTGTGGATTTATCGAAAATTTTCTATAAATTGTGGATTTATCGAAATTTTTCTATAAATTGTGAATTTATCGAAAATTTTCTATAAATTGTGAATTTATCGAAAATTTTCTATAAATTGTGAATTTATCGAAAATTTTCTATAAATTGTGAATTTATAGAAAATTTTCTATAAATTGTGAATTTATCGAAAATTTTCTATAAATTGTGAATTTATAGAAAATTTTCTATAAATTGTGGATTTATCGAAAATTTTCTATAAATTGTGGATTTATCAAAAATTTTCGATAAATTGTGGATTTATCGAAAATTTTCGATAAATTGTGGATTTATCGAAAATTTTCGATAAATTGTGGATTTATCGAAAATTTTCTATAAATTGTGAATTTATCGAAAATTTTCTATAAATTGTGAATTTATCGAAAATTTTCTATAAATTGTGAATTTATCGAAAATTTTCTATAAATTGTGAATTTATCGAAAATTTTCTATAAATTGTGAATTTATCGAAAATTTTCTATAAATTGTGGATTTATCGAAAATTTTCTATAAATTGTGGATTTATCGAAAATTTTCTATAAATTGTGGATTTATCGAAAATTTTCTATAAATTGTGGATTTATCGAAAATTTTCTATAAATTGTGGATTTATCGAAAATTTTCTATAAATTGTGAATTTATCGAAAATTTTCTATAAATTGTGAATTTATCGAAAATTTTCTATAAATTGTGAATTTATCGAAAATTTTCTATAAATTGTGAATTTATCGAAAATTTTCTATAAATTGTGAATTTATAGAAAATTTTCTATAAATTGTGAATTTATCGAAAATTTTCTATAAATTGTGAATTTATCGAAAATTTTCTATAAATTGTGAATTTATAGAAAATTTTCTATAAATTGTGGATTTATCGAAAATTTTCTATAAATTGTGGATTTATCAAAAATTTTCGATAAATTGTGGATTTATCGAAAATTTTCGATAAATTGTGGATTTATCGAAAATTTTCTATAAATTGTGAATTTATCGAAAATTTTCTATAAATTGTGAATTTATCGAAAATTTTCTATAAATTGTGAATTTATCGAAAATTTTCTATAAATTGTGAATTTATCGAAAATTTTCTATAAATTGTGAATTTATCGAAAATTTTCTATAAATTGAGAATTTATCGAAAATTTTCTATAAATTGTGAATTAATCGAAAATTTTCTATAAATTGTGAATTAATCGAAAATTTTCTATAAATTGTGGATTTATCGAAAATTTTCTATAAATTGTGGATTTATCGAAAATTTTCTATAAATTGTGGATTTATCGAAAATTTTCTATAAATTGTGGATTTATCGAAAATTTTCTATAAATTGTGGATTTATCGAAATTTTTCTATAAATTGTGAATTTATCGAAAATTTTCTATAAATTGTGGATTTATCGCAAAATGTACTGTAAATTGTGGATTTATCGAAATTTTTTATCGATTTTATTGAAAATATTTTAGAACTTTCTAAATGTTGCTGCAACATTGTTGCTTAATAAATATTAAAATTCTAAATTAACTGTAATTCATGTCTCTCTTGTCTAATTTTCATTCTAATTCAAATTAGAGAAATATTTTAAATGCTTTAACGTCTAAACCGCAAAGTAACAGAAAACCTCTCCCTTCATATGAAAAAAACCTTGAAATTTTATTCCCTTTTAGTCGCTTTTTATAAATTGAAAAAAAAAAAAAAAAACAATTCAGTTTTTTTTCAAAAATTATGCCATAATTAAAATCATTTTTACTGTCCCAGACAGGTATTCGTCATGTTTGAATATTTATTATAGAATTTTTTCCATTTTTTGTTTTATTTTTTGTTGTTGTTTTTGTGGTCATAAATTTTTATTCAATATTTTTTTCTCTTCCTCTCTGTTGACTTTTTTCAATCTGAAGCGAAAATGGCAACAAGTGGGTTGCAATAATGAGAACACTTTACACTGTATCATATACAAACTGCAATCACAAATTAAATGCATTTCTTAGTTAGACTAGAATTAATCTAGTGTAAACGTAGTTTTTAACCTTTAAAAATGGCAACAGAAACAAAAGTTGATTTTTTCTCTTATTGAAAACAAAAAAAGGTGTGGGTGGCTTGTGCCGTTTCGGATTGTCTCTGTTTGTTAACACAACAACGAAAAGAAAATCTATACAAAAAGTGCAGGAGTCTCTAGAGGTATCAACAAATAAATTTATTTCCGTATTTAAAGCTTAAATGTTGTTGTTATTTGCTCATTTGAAATTAAAATGAAATGACAAATAAAAAACGTTAAAAGGAAAATGACAAAACAAAAATCGATAAAAACGGTTATTGATATAAGAAGTATAAAAAAAATGTTGCAGCAACATGTTGCTGAAAAGTAGTTTTAAGTAATTTAAGAGATTTTGCAACATTTTCTGCGATTTGTTGTGTCAAAAATTTAGTATTATTAGCAATTTGTGGAAATACATTTAATAATTGTTTCAAATGATTAATAAAACGTTTTTGAAAGAGTTTGCTTTCGATATGAGGAACAAATCTAGTATATCAAAATAATATTTCTTTTAGCAACATGTTACTGCAACATTTCATAACTGTTAGGAACAGTTTTGTTAAAATTCATATCTTTTAATTATGGATTTTGTGCATTTTGTAAAATGTATTTTGTTCTTAAAAAACTTTGCAACATATCAAACTACTGGTAACATGTTGGTGCTAGATTTAATATTGTTAGCAACATGTTGGCCATTATTTGATATTTTTTTAAATGATTAATAAGTCATTTTTGGTAGTATTTTATGTTAATTTGATGAAAAGTTTATGTATTTCAAGTGTATTTTTGCTTTAGCAACATGTTGCGGCAACATTTTATGATAATTTAAATTTAAAAAAAAAAATCATTTTAATAAAACGAATAATTTTATTTAAAAAGAAATTTAGTATTTTAAGTACATTTTGTTTAGCAACATGTTGCGGTATAATTTTTATACTCTCCACCACCACAAATGCAGTGAGGGTATAATAACATATTAGACTTCATAATGTATATATATATATTCTTGCATCAAATCAAAATCTAAGTCGATTTAGCTAAGTCCGTCTGTCTGTCTCTTTGTTGTTGGCACGCTCACATTCACAATAATTGACAGAGTTCAATAAAATTTGGTTTAAGTTTGAGAGTGTATATGTGAGTGTATGTGTACGAGTTCACACCTATTTGTGGTGGAGGCTATTGAAGTTAGGGAAAGCATTATTACTTGTTTATATTCGCTTTAATTAAAGAATTTTTATTCAGCAACATGTTGATGAAAAATTTTTGCTTTATATTTCTAATTTACTCGATTTTTCTCTAAGTGTATTTTATAGTTATTTTTATTATTAAATTTCATTTGTTTAATAATCTTTTAACATTTTTTTTATTTCTAAATGTCGTCCATAATTCATGACTTTCAATTGTTCCGTATTTTTCATTATTTTCTCGTTCTCAACTCTGAAATGTGTAATCAATCTATTTTATTTAGTTTATACATACATATGTATGTGTGAGTGTGTATTATGTAAACAACATTAACTATAGTTGTAAGGTGTTTCACTTTATTCACATTACAATACAAAATGTATCTCGTAGATACACTTTTGTGCTTTTTTTATTTCAAGGTCGTTTACTTTTTCCATTTTTTACTCATATTTACTTTCAGCATTTTTTTTGTCATTGTATTTGTGAATACTTTATATTGTTGCTGTTGTTGTAAAATTGTAATAAATATATAATATAAATTTACTGTTATTTTATAACACAGATTTTTTTGTTGTGTTCTTAACAGATAAAGATTAGAAAAAAATGTATCTAAACAATAAAAAATGTTTATGAGATGTTTTGTTGTTATTGTTGTTGCAGACATTTGTCATAAATTTTTTAAACTGAGTTTTAAATGATTTTTTTTTGTTGAAAATAATTTACGTTTTAAGTTAATATTTGTTGAAATTTATGTAAACAAATATTCAGCAACAATGTTGCTAAACAAATTTTTGAAAAATATTTTTTTTTTGTTAAAATCAATTTTAAATTAAAATTCGTGACGAATTTCATGAGCCACCCAACATGATGACGAAGTGATTTTTTTCATTATAAGAGTTTGTGTATCTGTGTATGCAAAAATTGTTGTTATTTTAATTTTTATTTTGTTGATAAAGAAAAAGCAAACAAAAAAATATATTTTTTTAAATTCAATGTCAATGTCAAAGACAGCAACATATCTACAAACAGAAAAGTTTTCATGTGTATAAAATTAGAACATAAATTATGAGTATTAAAAGAAAACACAACAATAAAAAATTAAGCAACATTCTGTATTAAAATAGATTTAAAAAAAACAAAAAAGATTAAATAAATTCCAAGAATTTGTTGTTGCAACATTCGTAAAATTCATAAAAATTAGTTAAAATATATTTATTTCTTAAATACATTATGCCAGAAGGTAGCTTTAGCAATATGTTGCAGCAACATAATCTTAACATAATACAGAAACATACTTTTTCTGCAATATATTGTTTTAAGTAAAAAAGTACCGTATTAATTAAAAAACATTAATTTTTGTAATTAAACTGATTTTAGCTTTAGCAACATGTTGATGAAAATTTTTAAAATTGCCTATGATGCTTCTTTGGTTTTATTTTAAATAAACAAATTTGAATTTGTTGAAAAAAAAACATTATTTTCTTCTATTTTAACTGATGTTAGATTTAGCAACATGTTGCAGCAACACCATAACAGTTTACAGTAACACATTAAGTGAAAAAAAATCATTTTTATAATTAGAAAATTATAATTCTTGCAGTTTAACACAATTAAGCGTTAGCAACATGTTTCAGCAACATCATCTTAGGAAGTCAAAGACTTATTTGCTTAATTTTAAGTTAAAAATAAATTTATTGAGAAAAGAACATTATTTTCTTCTATTTTAACTGATATATGCATAAGCAACATGTTGCTGCAGCACTTTCGTACATAATTTTTATGTAAATAAATGTGTTCTGATCATAACAATAATAAAATTATAAATAATGAAAATTTTACGTTAAAAAAGGTTGCAGCAACATGTTGCCAATGTATAAAGCTGCTTTAACAAACAATATATGTAATTTCTTCAGAAACATTATTCAGGAAAATAGCAATAATAAATTATTCATTGTATTTTTTAAAAAGCTTCTGAAAAATAAGTTTTTAGAATTGTTGCAACAGCATGTTGCTAAACTTTTTTTGTACATTTCTTTCAATCTTTCATATATTGAAAATCTAAAGTAGTTTTTTTGTTGAACACAATAGTTAAACTATTTAGAAAAATGTTGCCGCAACATGTTGCTAAACATTTTTGAAATATTCTATCAATATATTTTATATTTAAATAAAATTCAACTAAATCATATATAAGATAATTTAAATACTATACTATTATACTATAACTATTTTATAAAAATCTTGCTGCAAAATGTTGCTAAACATTTTAAAAATAATTCATAAATATCGAAAAATTCAAATAAATCACATTTTTTTATTAAGTAATTTCAATTTTATGTTAAATTTTATTTGCAAAATATTGTTGCAACATGTTGCTAAGCTTTAATTTCCCTTTCTTAAAATACCTTTAAATTCTTTTTATGTATTTTTCTTTACCTCTGCTTGTTCTTGTGTACATTTCTAAAGCTATTTTAATACACGAATTGAAATCATGTTAATGACCTAAGTCAAGGGCACTGCACTTGTAACAGAAATCCACATAAAAACTAGTTTTTCATCACTCTCTTTACCCTTTTTTTTAGAAAAAAAGGAAGGATGGCATGAAATACTTTTTATATACATAATCATTTTATAACAAGCCTCTTGCAAACCTGATTCCCAGCTTAAAACAAAAAAAAAAAAAAATTTCAACTTAAAATAAACTCGGAGAGCAAAAAGTTCTAAAAAAATAATAAAATTTTTTGTAGTCTGTGTTCCATAACCAACGTGACTTGATTTATACGAAACCAATAAATTTCGAAACAAAAAATCGCAACAGAAGAAGGCGAAACTCGAACTCTTTCATCATCATCAGCAACATCAGGCTGGTGTTTTAGAACCAGCAAACCATGACGACGACAAGAGATGTTATTAAGTTTTTAAAGTTTTACTTTTAGTTTTGTTGTTGTTGTTGGAAAATATCTCCCTGATAAATGATTGCAACTTCTGCTTTTGCTGCTGTTGTTGTTGTTGTTGCTGGTGGCTGTTCTTGTGCCTTATTTACTTCATATTAAACTTATGATGACGAGTTTTTTTGATTCCTTTTTTTTTCTTTTGTTGAAAACTATAAAACCAAGTCGTTGACAATATCAAGGTCTTTTTTCTTCTTCATTTGTCTGCAGATCTTCCTTTTTAGAGATTCTCTTTAGGCTGTTTTTTTTTGTTTTTTCTTAAGCTAAACAAAAGAATCCCTTTTTTATATCAAAATCCTAAAATGACGCACTTACTTAAAAATTAAGTCTGATGTCTTTTTTTTTTGTCATTATTTCACTCTTCTTTATTATGTTTTATAAAGTGTGAGATCATTCATGTTTAGAGTTCATTAACATGATGATAAATGCTGCAACTTAATAATAACAACAACTACAACATTAGCAACAACAACAATTGCAACATGTTTTACATTATCTCCTTTGCAAAAATAACTTGCGTAGTTTGAAGCAAAAGAAAAATTGTATTTAAATAAAGACGCCCTTAAATTAACTTCTGCCCCAGTTCTGTGTTTTATTTGTTGTTCTGGTTTCTTGTTATTTTTACATTTTTTGCGGTTTAAATATTCCGTCTTGATGTTTATTTGACTCCTCTACACAACAACATTAAAAAACAACATTCAATACATTAAAAATTGGAAATTTAAAGTATTTTCAAAAACTAGCAACATGTTGCTAAACATAATTTATATAAACATGTTGCTAAACTTTTGAAAACTTTATTAAACAATTAATTTATTTTATTACTCTTTCATAAATGAAACTTAAATTGCTTTTGTTAGAAACTTCATTCAAACATTTGCAACATGTTGCTCAAAATATTTTGCAACGTAACATGTTGCTGATTAATAAGAAATAAAGTTTCCCTTATAATTATAAAAAATGTATTTGAAAAATAAGCCACTATCAGTTTTATTGCAATCAAACAACATTAAAAGTCATCAGCAACATGTTGTTGAACACATTTTGAAGCTAAACATATTGCTAAATATTTATAAAATTTATTTTCTATTTTTTAACTTAAAATTACTTTTTAACATAAAATCATTAAGTTTTAAAAAAATAAAATATTCTAAGAACATTTGCAACATGTTGCGAAAAAGTTATGAAAGCTAAATATCTTGTTGTTTATGAAAAAAATCATTTTCCCTTTTAATTATTAAAACTATGTTATGAAAATAAAAAACACTCAGGTTTAATGCTTTAAATCATCACTAATTGCCCTTAGCAACATGTTGATAATCACAAAAAAGCTAAAAAATTTGTTAAACATTTATAAAATTTATTTTTATAACTTAAAATAACTTTCAAACACAAACTTATTAAGTTTTTAAAAAAATCTAAGAACATTTGCAACATGTTGCTAAACATTTATGGAAGATAACATGTTGATAAATCTATAAAATTTATTTCATTTCACTTGTTTAAAGCATATTTCAAAAGCAAAAATATTAAGCTTTTATAAAAACATCTAAGAACATTTGCAACATGTTGCTAAACATGTATTGAAACAAGTCGTTAAATACATAAAAGTTATTATTTTCTTTAGTTGTTAAAGATATATTTCATAAATACAAATTTTTAAGTTAGTTTTTTTCGCTTTATCACCTTAAAACTTTTTAGCAACATGTTGCTTAACATGTATTGAAAATTATATATTTTACAAAACATATATAAATATTTTCATTTTATATATAATAATTTTAAATGTTTTCTATTAAAGAAGTATTTTGTTTTACATATCTAAGCATTTCTAGAATGATGGCAACATTTTCTATTAATAATGATTGAAGAATTTTGAACTTTATTATTATCAATAATATTTAAACTTATTTTAGAACTATATAAGGAGTTTTACAAACAAATTCGAAACAGTTGTTGCTGAAACATGTTGCTAAGAAAAAATGGAGTTTAAAATTAAATGAAACCTTTGGAAATTTTATTTTTTCTTGATAAAATGTTTAATAAAATGAAGCTTATATACAAAAAAATATACATCATGTTGCTAGTGAATAAATTAAATACAATGTTGCAGCAACATGTTGCTAGACCTTTATTTTTGTAACTTATAAGCTTTTAAAAATTAATTCATGTTAAATTCAAATAAATTTTATCTTAAATTAAAGAGTTTTTTGTTAAGATACAAAATGTTGCCAAACTTTTTGATCAGCCATTCATACCCTTTATAGATTTCTTATTATTATATATTATTTTTATTTAATATTTGCTTTAGTTTTGTTTTTGTTTTTATGCTTCTTCTTCTTCTTCTTTTATTTAATGAATAAAAAATTAAGAATTTTTGTAAAGTTCAAGGTTTTTTGGGATACAATATTTTTTATATACATATTTTGTTGCTTTTAGTTTGTTGTTGTTGCTGCTTTCAACTTCTTAATAGGAATATGCTTTGTTATTTTTGTTGTTCTTGTTATTATTGTTGTCATGTCTGTATTATTCTATGCATTTAAGTCTGATTTTGCCGCCTGTACTTGTGTTTATATTTAAGTTTTTCTTTACTTTCTGAGCAAAAATAAAATATTTTTTTCTTGCCTGCGTGTGTGTGTGTGTGCTTATAAGTAAGATATCAAAATTGTTGTTGATCAATGGAGGGATTTTTTGTGATGATTCAATAAATATCTATATACATATGTTTATATCTGAATTTTTATTCCATTTAAATTGTGGTCTGTTTTTATAATTGATTTTGGATGAGAAATAATGAGAAAATAAATAAACAAAAATATTGAAATTATTAAGATAATATGATTAGGCAACATTGTTGCGAAGGGTAATAGGACAGAAAAGAAAAAGAAAATAATTGAAAATGGTTTTATAAAAAATTTAAGAGAAAAAAGAAAAGGAATTTTAAATACACATTGAAAATAAATTTAAGGTGATTTTTGAAGAAGTGTTGCAGCAACATGTTGCTAAGGGAATGTTGCGGCAACATGTGGCTGTGTTATTAAATTAAAAATCTTCTTAAATTATTTTTAGAAAGATAGTTTTAATATTTTTGGTTCAAGTTTAAAAAATAATTTAGATTTTTTTTATTTTATACTTAAAGTAATAAACAAATGTAGCTGCAACATGTTGCAAAAAAAATTTCTAGATATTGATTTTTTATAAATGTTATTTTTTTGCATTCAAGAAAAGTTCTTATCTCATATTTAATTATTTTCCTTAAAAAACATAATTTTCAAAATCCAGCAACATGTTGCTAAGCTTTCCTTTCGTTGAATCTTTAAAGTTTTTAAGCTTAAACTTTTCTAAATTATTATACACTAAAAATACCTCACAAAAATTTTAAAAATATGTTGATGCAACATGTTTATAAAGTTTTTTAAAGAAATTTTTATTAAAAATAACGTTTTTCAATAAAATTTCATTTCTCTTTTTTTATTATTTATCTTCACTTCTGTTTAATTTTTAAATCCTTTTCATATTTAGCAAAAAAGAAACACTTTTCCCTTTTAAAGTTTCCATTTTCCAGAGAAACAATCAAATATTGTTGTTTTCTTTACTTTTGTTTTAATAAAATTATTCAATTAATTTTCTCTTCTTTAGTTTTTATTTCAACTTTCTATTTTATTTCAATGTTGTTTTTATTGTTGTAATGGGTGTTGGTAATATTTGTTTAAGGTCTGTGTGACATTTAGTTTGAAACTGTAATTATAAATGGAAAGGAATGATGAAACAGTGGCACCCAATATGTTTTTTCTTTAAATATTGATGTTATATTGTAAAATATATAAACATTTTAATTAGACACATGTTGCAGAGACATTTTTAATTCACTTTTACAGTTTATTACATGTTTAATTTACTAATAAATTTGTTTTGTTACTAATTACTTCATTTTTTCCTTAGCAACATGTTGCTACAGCACTTTTTATTTTTGTTGAAATTTATAAATTATCGTGTTTATTTTTTAAATATATATTTTTTTGAAGAATTTTTTGAAGTATCAACATAATGTTGCAGCTATTTTTAATGACTTCTGCAACATACTGTTGCAACATTTTTTTCTAACCATATTGGAATAAAGTACTTTGGGACATTAAAATCCTCCTTTAAATTTATATAAATTTTTAATTATATTTATTTAAAAATCGTTAGCAACATGTTTCTATAAATTTTTTATTATTTTAGAAATTTAAAATTCATTTTACTTATTACTTTATCAACATTTTGGTATATTTTTAATAATAAATTACAAAAAAAATATCAGATAATTTTTAATTCTTAAAAATATTTTTTCTTTCTCTAGATTTCATTAATATTTGAAAAATATCATTGGCAACATGTTGCTGCAACATTTTTTTTGTTGCTGAAATTTTAATAAAATTTTGTAAAACAATTTTCGTCGTTTCCTTTTTTCGATTAAGGAATTCCCAAAATTTTTTATGCAAGATGTTGCTAAGCATTTTTTATACATTTTCGTTAGCATACTTTTTTTTGAACAAAATTTATGCAAAACTTTGCAAATATTTTAAATTATTGTTTGAAAATCTTGACTTGCAACATGTTGCTGAAACATTTAGAATTTATTTTCATTATTTAAAAAAATGTTATTACTTGTTTTGAAAGTTAATTTTGACATGTTTTTATTTATTAGTTGAACATTTTACTTAGCAACATTTTACATGGCACCATTAATGAATATATTTTAACATCCAACAATGTAAAGGTTTTTTGCAATTATTTTTTTAATCTGTTTTTCAAATTTATTTTCAACACATTATTGCATCATTTTTATAATATTAGTTTAGCAACATGTTGCTGTATAAAACAATTCCTTTAACTAATTTTTCAAACTCTTTTGACTATTTATAGTTATATAAATTAAATAAAAATTTTAATTAGAAAATTTTATTAGCAACATGTTGTTGCAACATATATGGATACATATTGTTTATTAATTAAACATATTTTATTGTTTTCTCCTTGTAATTATTTAAGTTTACATTAAATTAGTTAAAAAAAATATTCAATATTTTTTATAAAAATTTTTATTAGCAACATGTTGCAGAAATATGCAGAAACGATTTAAATAACAATTTCTGGTTTTTTATTTATTAATATTTTTTTAATTTAAGATCTATTAATCTTAAAATCTATATTAAATTTTTGCTTAGCCTCATGTTGCTGCAACATTTGTTAATAATATATGGGACATTTTTATAAAAGTAATTTATTTAATCTTAATATGTTGTTAAGATAAAATTTTATGAAGTATTTATAAGACATGTATTCCTTATTATTTCTTAGCAACATGTTGCTGCAACATTTAATTTAATATTTATTAATTTTTTTAATTTGTAATAAATTTTTTTATAAAATTTCTAATGAGAATTTTATTTAGAATTATGTTACCTTAGAATATAAGACAAATTTCATAGTTTGTTTTATGGATTAGTTTCGCAACATGTTGCTAAACATGTTGACATATGTGATATGTAAATGTATTCTGTTTAAATTCCATGCAAAGTATGAAAAATGTAATTTGAAATATAAAAAAAAATTATTTAGCAACATGTTGCTGTTTCATTTAAGTGTGTGGATTTTTAAATATTTAAGATTCTCTGCTTACAAATTTTCACTTTGAAGTAATTTTACTCTTAACCAATCCAGCAACATAATCCTAAATGTAGTTGTGAAGGAGCAGAAGAGTAAAATGTAGAGAAAAAGTAGTGAAAAAAACTATAAAATAGTGCCATCAAAATGAACTTGAACGTAAAAGTCCTTGGCCTTGTGTGATTTTATTATGGCCTGATAAATGTAAAAAAAATTCCTTCCCTTTCTCTTTTGCTTTCCCATTCGAGCTGATAGGAAGGCAAAATGAAATAAACTATTCAGGCATCAGCTGACTGTAAAATGGCGGCAGAAGGTGATTTTTTCTAGGTTGTATCATCTGTCACATCTACTACGACTATAACCTCAAATATACAAGACCTTAAAGTAAAAAATTCTATATGTTTGTTGTTGTTGCTGTTTTTATTTACCGGATTTGACCATGAACAAGAACTAAAAACAATGTCACAACCTTAAAACGAGAAGAGGCAGGCAGCCTTTTTTATAGCAGCAGCCGCAAAAAAATTAAAAACTAAAATTGTCGATGATGAAGGAGAAGGAATGAGAGAAATTCTACTCCTCCTCTGAATTGGTCTCCCCAATCAATGACCTTCATTTGGAGATTTTTTTCTTCTGGGGTGATAGAAGAGGCTTGTTGAAAATGATAAAAGTGTATCTTTTTTGCCAGTTAAGAGAGTCAGACAAATATGCTCTTAACTGTGTGAACATTTAAGAGAACGAAAAGTAGTTTTTGTTATAAATTTTTACGTTTAATGACTGACATTGAACGTGAAATTTGTGGCATTGAAAATTTTCTTTTTCTTTTTTTCTTTTAATATAAAAATTTATTTAAAATTTTATAAGAATCAAGTCAATATTTTCTTTTCTTCAATTATATAAAATTTTAATTTTTTGCCCCCGTATTAACGTCACGTTTCAGTTCTTCGTGTAGTTGAAATAAAAACGTGGGTTCTCTTCAGTTCTATCATGAAATTGTAACCCGGCTATTGACGCTACTGCTGCCGCTAATGCTGCTTTTGTTGCTGCAATTGCAGCCATTATGAAGGCGAAGGTTGTTTTAGGTCATGGTCATAGAACTTGACATTTGTTTAAGAATTAAAAAAAAAAAAAACTACATAAAATCTAAAAAAAAAATTATATTAAGAAAACTATGTAGGTAATATTTACCAACTAAAGTGGGTGAGGAAAATCCATTTTGAAAGGGCCATAACGGAAATTGATTGTAAACTTCCTAGTAAATTAGTTTAAGGGGAAATAAGCTAAAATAAAAACAACTATTAAACAGGAAATTATTAAAATAATAATGAAAACTGAGAGTAAATTTTATAGCTGGTAAATGGAATGAATTTTTAAGTTAAATATTTAAGAAGATTTTACAGCAACATGTTGCTGAAACATTTGAGTATTTGACAATAAATTGGAAAAAAGAACATTATTTTAATAAATCACAAAAAAAGAAGTCTTTTCACAAAAATAAATTGAATATATTTGGTAACATTAAGACATATTCTGCAACATGTTGCTGCAACAATTATGTACCCGAAAATATGTTGCTGCAATACTTATGAACTAAAAGCCACGTAGCTGAAACACTTAGGAACATGCTGATCATGTTTAATACTTAAAAATTTGTCGGCTTTAGTTTAGATTCTTGTTCAGATTTAAGTTCAATTTTAGTTCAAATTCTAATTTAGATTTTGGTTCAGGTACAAGTTCAGATTCTGGTTTAGATTTCAATCTATATTAGCTCAAATTCCAAGTTCCTAGTTCAGTTTTTAGTTCAGTTAAGGGTTCAAGTTATAGTTAATTTATTAGTTCACTTTCTACTTGAGTTCCTAGTCCAGATTCTAGTTTTGTTCTCAGTTCAGTTCTTTATTCAATTCGTAGTCCAGTTTTAGATCTGGTCTTAGCGTAGCTCCTAATTCAGTTTCTAGTTCTCTTCCCTGCGAAGTACCTTGTAAAGTTTCTAGCTCAGTTTCTAGCCCAGCTCGTAGTTCAATTCTCGGTTCAGTTTTTAGCTCATTTTCTAGTCCAGTTCCTAATTCAGTTTATAGCACAGCCCATAGTTCATAGCACAGTTCCTAGTTCATTTTTTAATTAATTTCCTTTTTTAGTTCCAGCTCAGCTCCTAGTTCACTTTCCTGTGCTGTTCCAAGATCAGTTCTAATTCAGCTCTAGTTGAGTTCTAGTTCAGCGTTAATTCAGTTCTAGTTCAGTTCAGGTTCAGTTCAAGTTCAGTCCTAATTCAGTTTTAGTTCAGTTCTTATTCAGTTTTAGTTCTATTGAAGTTCTAACTCAGTTCAGTTCTAGAATGGTTTGAAAATTTTCTGAAGAATTTTAAATCTCAGTATATTTCGAATCTGTAGCAAAATGTTAGTGCAACATGTTTCTGCAACATGTTGCTACAACATGTTGCTGCAACATTTAAATTCTAAACAACTTATTGCTGCAACACCTAAGATATCTTTAGCCAAAAAATTGAAAAATTAAACTTTATTGAGCAGCAAGCGACACGTTTTACAAACAAAACCAACATTTTTCACTTTCAATAAAAAAGAATTCTAAGGAAAATGCGTCACTGAGAGTCATTTTCGCAAGTATTTTGGACAAATATTTGCTAAATATAAAAATAAACATAACAAATATTAAGCAATAAAAATTATAACAATAACAAATTGTGTTAATAAATAATTTCAAAGGGGAGAGAGAGGAAAAATGGATTAAAACTTTTATTTTCTAATAAAAAATAATGATTTTTTAAGGCAAATTAAACTTCATCAAGTAAATAACAAAATATAGCTCTTTTAAGAAAAACAACAACAATAACTATATTAAAAGAAAACAATAAAAACAACAACAATAATATTAAACAGTGTAAAAAAATAATAATAACAGTAGATAACTCTCAGTAGTATTGATGAGTGTGTGGTGTATTCTGGTGAATTGAGGTGTATTCAAGTACTCACTCTCATCTCATTTAATATAAATATAGAGAAAATATTTGTTTGTTAGTATGTGTATAAATAATTGAGTACTTTTTTTCTTTTTGCTATTTATTACTTTTGTATATGTGTGTGTGTGTAAGTGTGTTACGTTAGCGCCTCAGTCGACCTTGACCATCACAATATTTTTTTTTTTTTTTTTTTTTTAATTTTTGTTTTCGTTATTTTTTTTTGCTTTTATTTTTGTTATTATATTTTGAGAGTGTGTTTATAGGAGCGTGTGTATGTGTATTGAATTTTACTTTTTTATTGTTGTTGCTTTCTTACTTAATGGCAAGAAATACGTTGTTGTTGATGATGATTTTTAATAATTTTTTTTGAGCTTAAAATAACAAGAGAAAATAATTTTTAATATAATTTTTTTTTGGGACACACAGAAATACACTGAGAGAAATGGAAGGGCGTATGAGGAATTAAATATTAATCATACGTCAGAGTAAATTATTTCAAAATGGAATTAAAGAAGAACAATTTAATTGATTTGTACTAAAAATTATACGAAAATTTGATTAAAAATACGCTGAGAAGAAATTAGACTTTATTAGTAAGAAAATAAAATTTTCTAAAATTTTTTAGTCGACCCTCGTTATATATGAGACAGTGTTTTATCATAACATAAATCTTGGCCACTGGAAATATTATAAGATTCAAACTTTATTTTTAGTTTTAAGCATTTTAAAGTGATTTTTGTAAGCGGATCTTATATGGGGGCTTTTGGCAATTATGGGCCGACCATCCTATAATATCAATCTTACATTTTGAATAAAACAAAACTTTTTTATAACAAATTTTCTTCAAGTATTTTAAAATTTTTAAGCTAAAAACTTCTATTCACAAAAACATTTGTAATGGGAACTATATGAAATAATGGACCGATGTCCATAAAATTTAAGCCTTGTCACAGTCTTAGTTTATTAACAAAATTTCATCAAAATATCTAAAAATTTGGCTTTAGCATTTTATGTTTAAACATATAATTAGATAAAAATTGGAGGTACTCTCAATAAAATCGAAAAAGTATTAAACAGATGGATCCAAACTGGTCGAAAAGTATATATGGAATAAAAGAGCACCCTTGTAGCTTTCTTCTGGTAACATATATTTTTTAAATCATCAAAGTTTTATCATGTAATTTACTCACAAAATTTGGTTAAAATGTCTTAAAACAGCAATGACGTTTGGGAGTATTTTATAGAAATTGAAAAAGTGTTAAAGAGATAAGATCAAACTGGTATAAAGTATATATAGAATAAAAGCGTACTCTAGTAGCTTTTTTCTGATGGATTTATTTTTCCAATATTTACAATATTACTTGATGTAATTTATTTACAAATCATGATTATAATATATAAAAAATGCCAATATTTTTGGAAGTAACTCCATTGAAATCGAAAATGTGTTAAACAGATAGGTCCAAACAGCTACAAAGGTTATGTGGAATATAAGTGTATCCTAGTAGCTTTCTTGGGATAGAATATTTTTGTATTTTCTTCAAAATTTCTTTGTGTAACTTGTTCACAAATTTTAATTTTAATCACATAAAAATTTAACTGCTTTTGGAGTATTTTCATTCAAATTGAAAAAGTCTTCTACCGATTGTTCCAAAGAGTTTTAAAATTATATATGGAATGAAAGTGTACTCTTATAGCTTTCATTTAGTTTTAAAATTTATTAAATATCTTCAATATTTCCTTCTTTTAACTTGTTAAGATTTCAATAAAATCAAATAAAAATAGTAAAACTAGCTGGGAGTATTTTTACTCAAATGGAAAAAATGTACAACAGAAAAATTTAAACTGGTGTAAATTATATATGAGATGAAAGCTAACACTTATAGCTTTCCTCTTGCGGTAAACTATTTTTAATTTCTCCAAAATTGGGTTATTATTTTGAACAAAAACTTTAAGTAAAATATATAAAAATAGACAAATTTTGGGAATATTTTCATTTAATTAAAATAAAGTATTCTACAGATGGAATCAAATGGGTCTAAAGTTATATATGATTGAAAGTGTATACCTATAGCTTCCATTTGACAGTAATATTTCTTTTATTCCTTTTGACAGTTTCTTACCACTAAGCGTTAAAATATTGGTACCTCTATTCAAGTAAAAAAAGGGATAAATTGGAGGTTCTGTTATTCGAATGGTATAAATGTTCAACGATTGGATCCAAATAGATCTAAAAGTATATATGAATTAAGGTGTATACTTGCAGTTTTCTTTTGGTGGCAAAGATAGTTTAACTGTATTTGACAATTAAAAGTTTTAAGTCATAAAAGTTAAAATTTCAGAAAAAATAGAGTACTCAAGAAAATAAAAATAACTCGAAATGTGTCAGTCTCACGAGGATTTAATATACCATCTCAAAAAGCTTATTACCTAAGCAATATAATAGGAAAAAATCTATCAGTTATCATAAATAGTTTTAAAGTTATAATAATTTATGTCAGATTAAATTGAAAAAATACCCAGTTTATTTTATAATAGATTATAAATCTTCTGTCTTCAACCGCATGCCACGCCCACAATTAAAAATATTTTGAACCAAGATTCCGCCTGAATATATGTCAATATATTTAATACTAAAAGATATTCAATTATGGATTAACAGTATTAGCAATATAAGAATTTTTAGCCGATTAAATTAATTTCTGAAACTTTATTAAACATTTTATATAGAAAGGCCCATCATTCCCTATGGCTTCCATATGAAAGAGTCGGTGATAAATCACTTAATTTTCAACAAAAATAAGCTTCATAAAACCAGAAATCCCTCAATCAAATTCTGCCAGAATCGGCCCACAATTTCTCTTAGAAGAGTTTATTTTGCTCTTGATTTATTTCCTGATTGCATTCATTTATTTTCACTTTCATCAATATAGTGTTGTTGTAGTTGTGCACAACAACAACAACAACAACAAATTTAAATAAATTTATTTCTAATACAATTTAGTATTTGCTTTTTTCTACATTTGTATATCAAACGTTTACACTTTTAAATTCATTTTCAAGGTCACTTTTGAAATTTCCTTATTTATTTTGTTTTTGTAACAATTTTTTTTATTTTTTATAAAAAAAAACAAATACAAATACAAACAAACAAATAATCACGATATTTAGTTTAACTAAAACAAAAATTAATTAACAAATCACCTTTGTAACAAAATTTTATTTAAAAATGAAACAAATTTTGTAATAAAAATTTATTTTATAAAAAAAATCTCCCCTCCTTTTCGCTAAGACCCCTCTTGAAACCTCAACCTTCCTAAAAACCCTTAATTTAAGACTCTAGAGTATTTCGTTCACTAACACTTAAACACAACAACAACAACAAATATTATTTCATTTTTTTTTTTTTTTTCAATTTCATTTTTGTTGGCAATTTGCCGACTGTGTTGCATACAACAAACAAAATCTAAATAGGAATTAAAACAAAACTACAACAACAAACTATATAGAAAAAAATACTACGTCAATAGCAATGACCTTAAGAAAATTATAAAAATATAACTACAACAACTACAAAACAAAAAAAATATAAACGAGAGTAGTTGAAGGCGACTGCAGCAGCAGCAAAAAACTGGCAACAAAATTTTATTATAAAAATATTTCCTGGTGGCAATAATTAATTAAATAAATAAATATTATAAGAAAATAATTTGCTATAAATAAAATTAAAAACAAAGAATTTATATGATAAAATTAAAAAATAAAAAAAATATTCGAATAAAAATTTAATCGAATAATCGTTCGAAGTGTTTTCGTAATCAAGAATAATTTTTTATGAAAATTAAAAAGAAAATAATTAGATTTTTTATAAATAAAAAAAATTATTCGAATAAAATTTAATCGAATAAAAAATTATTCGAATAATCGTTTGAATTTTTTTCATATTAAAAGATAGTTTTATTTATTTAAGCAATTAATTTAAAAGTATTTCATTGAAAAATTCGAAAATTATTCGAATAATCGCTTAGATTTTAGTGACAGAAAATAAAAATTTTGTCATCGTTTTGCAATTATTTTTTAAGAAATTGAAATTCCAATGATTTTATAAGAAAAATTTTACAAATAACAATTAATTTAAATTTATGTGAAAAATTTTACTAGTTATAGTTATTCGTTAAAATATTCGAATAATCGCTTAAAATTTAACGTTAAAACAAATAATGTTATTATGTTATAGGAATAAATTAAAATTAAATACGAAATTATGAATACGGATAATTAATCGTTCAAAAATTATTCGATTAATCGTTAAAATTTGAATCGAGTAGTGAATAATATTTTTTAACAAAATAAAAAAAAATATTCAAATAATTTTATTTGAAAAATTTTACGAATAAAATTTAATCGGCTAAAGAATATTCGAATAATCGTTTAAATTTTAATTAAAAAACTAACAAATTTACTTTTTCATTAAAATTTAAAAAGAAAATCGTAAATTTAATATTATTTTTCTTTAAAAATACTGCGAATAATAGACAATCGGTTGAAAATATTCGAATAAAACTAAAAAATTTGTACTTATTATTCGAATAATGTTTTATTTTAATGATTTTTTCTAAAAAAAAAATTTAACTTTTATTTCCCCTTGTTGTAACACCTTTTTATTCGAATAACTACGTAAGCGAATAATTCTTTAATCCAAAAATTTTTTATTAGATTAAATTTTATTTTTCATAAATTTTGTGAAGATAAAGAAATTAAAAATATTATTTTCTTAATTTGTTTATTATTTTATATAAATAATTTTTATGCGATTCGTTTTTTTCCGATTACTTTTTATTCGAATAATATTTAATTTATTAACATTTAATAAAATTGTTTAAGACTTTTATAATAATATCGTTTTATTCGATTAAATTTTTAATCGATTAAATTTTTAATCGATTAATTTTTTATTCGAATAATTTTTTTTCATAAATTTTGTGAAGATAAAGAAACTTAAAATTTTATTTCCTTAATTATTTCATTTTAATCTCTTTTCTTAGTTTAATTGTTTAATAAATTTTAATTAATTTTTGCTCTTCCTCCTTCTTCTCATTTCAGGTATGTTTCTATTTGAATTTGTATTATTTTATGTTAATTTTAAACAAAGAGTAAGTAATTTATTTTATAAAAATTTATCTATAAAATTAATTTAATTAATTTTAACACAAAATCCGCCATTACAAAATTAATTGATTGAGCTTACAAAATTTTGTGTGAAAACAACAAATGTCAAGGCAACGCCCAGTTATTTGTTGAAAGGTGTTAGTTACAATTACAACAACAGAAAAGGGATTAAATAAAATTAAATAGAATGTTATGAATTTCAGTGTCATTAACAAAATAACAATAATTCAAATAAAAGGAAAATAAGGTTAATTAAGTTTAAATACATCGTTATTTAAATTTCTCTTACTCTCTGTATCTTTTCTTAAATTAAAGAGAGAGTTTTTTTGTTTTCCTTAAAGTTTGTTTATTAAAAATTCTTTTGTAATTTAGAGTTTTTTCTTTAAAAATTTGTTTTTATAACGTTTTTTTATTTATATAGATTTTCTTTGATATAAACCAACAGTTTGTTAAGCCGGCTGTTTTGTTTAGTTTCCTCTTCCTGTTAATCATTCACCATTTTGTTTAAACTCTCATCATTCTGTTAATTCATTTGCAACTTGTTTGATTTTATTGATGTTAACAAATTTTTCTTTTAATGTTAAAAAGTAATCAAACAAAAACAAATGACCACTAAAATAATAACAAAATAATACTCTCTCTCTCTTTTTCTCTCAATATTTGTAAAGGTTTTATAACGGTAATTATATTAATAACATGTTTATGTTAACAAAGGAAACTAAAGAGAGAGAGAGGGAGAGTGTATGTTAAAAAAGAGTAGTGTTAAGTTTATCATTAAAAAGTGTAAATAACAGAAAGATTTTGTGTCTATTTTCAACTCTTTTATTAACATTTTCTGTTGTAAAAGGGAACTGTAAAGTAAATACTCTTAAATATTCACTGTTATTTGTAAATTATAAGAGAAATTATAGATTTTTAAAGTAAATAAAAGAAAGAACAAATGTTAATGGAATTAAAGTACACTAGAGCCTCGACTTGCTTCGTTAGTGAAGACCAAAGAAACGCGACGCAAATCGCATCAACTTCTTCTATATAAATACACGGAAATTTAATTGTTTGGGGAAAAAAAATTCTAAACAAAGCATGTTGGCTTCGAAATCATCAGAATTTCCTTTACTACTAGAAATGCAGAATTTTCGAAGTAAATAGAAAAGAGCTTTATATTTTATTACGTCTTCACCTTTAATGAAAGAGTGAGATCTATATTTAATTGTAAATCCGATTAAAATGAGTGACCAGGAAAAAAGCATACTAAAATGTTCAATGAAACCCTACTTGTTCCTATAAAAAGTTGGCCACAAACTGTTTCCAATATTGTTAAACAGTAAAGGGAAAACTTTTTCGTTGATGGAAGACCTGGTTCATTTGAAAGGTATGATCCATATGATATTACTAAGAATTAGAAAGCATTTTCAAAAGAGCTCTCAAAACATCTGGTAGGAAAGCGGCCCGGTTAGCCCCTAACTCGGACTCGTAAGTTTTAGAAAACTTGACTTTAAGATCAAAAAAAAAAAATTCTCTCTGCATAATAGAAGACGAATCGTATGTTCAGATCGTATTATTATTTGCAACTTATTGCTTCAAAAATTCGTTGATAACTGTTCCCATTTAAAATTTTACTGAAAATTTTTTAAAAATCTAAAATATTCTTTGGAAAAATAATAAATAAAAAATTTATTAAATATTTTCATTAATTTAAAACTCTTCCCACTTGAATTACAACTGTTCCCAGTTAAAAAACTAAAAATTAAATTTCTTAAATTGTTTCTTAAAATATCAAACTCTTCCCACTTCAAACTTAACTGTTCCCACCTAAAATATTAGGAAAATAACAAAAATTTAAGATCAATTTGCAAACTCTTTCCATTTCATTTAAAACTATTCCCACTTCAAATATTAATAAAAAATACATTAAATTTTAAAAAAAAGCTTTATAAAATAACTCTTCCCACTTGACACTTAAAAAGAAGAAAAGAAGTATAAAATATAAATAATTAATTAACTTTGAAGATGTTGGTCCGATTTTAATAAAGTTTAACACAGATATAGAAGAAGGGAACACAAGTTTATATTTTGAGTTTGGACTATATTAACATTACCGAAACGGCTCTACAGGGTTCCAAATTTCGACACTTTTGAATTTTGTAAAAAAATTAAAACGAAGATTTTAAGTTCTTTTAATATAAATAGTTTAAATGTATGACCTGAACTGTAGCTCCAAATTTGGGACCCCGTACATTGGCTGCTATTATGGTTCTGCTATCATTAAGTGAAATATTGCTTAAATCGCTTAAGGGATCTGGTTGTTGTAGGTTTATATCTGTAACTGAAAATTTATTATGAGGTCCAAATTTGAGTCCTTGCGGACTGACTATCATTCAGTCCATGAAGTTCAAACTCAAATCTAAAGCTTCTCTATACTTCTTCTATCATCGATTTAATTTTTTTGAAAATCGCTTTAGCCATTTAGGAGTTGTAGATTTATTTGTGTAACTATAAATTTATTATTATAAACATAAACATAAGTTCCAGTTTAGAGTCCCTGTAGTTTCGCTCTCATTTGGTCCTAGAAGTACAAACTCTAATGTTAAACTCGCCAATAGATCTTCTTTCACTGAGGGAAATTTCGTTGAAATTTGTTTAGCCCTTCAAAAGTTATAGACTTATTTCAGTAACTGTAAATTGATTATAGCATTTAAGACCTGAAATGTAGGTCCAATTTTGTGATCCTGTAGACTCTGGTATCCAAACTCAAACCTAAAACTCGCACATACTTTTTCCATCATTCATTGAAAGTTCATTCCAAACCCTTTAGACCTCATAAGTTTTAGATCTCTTTCAGTAAATGTAATTTTATATCACAAATATGGTTCTAAGTGCAGCTCCAATTTGGAGATCCTGTAGATTGGTTATCATTATATCCATGACATCCAATTTTTAGACTTTAAATCGCTCACACTTCTTCTATCACTAAATGAAAATTCGTTGAAATCCTTTAAAGCGTTTGGAAGTGAAAGATTTACTTCTGTAACTGAAAGTTCTTTAAAATTTTTTAATTTCATGATTTAAACTCTCTTTAATCTGGCATCGTTTTATTCTTCTCTTTCCTATTGCACTATGTGCATTTAAAGCTTTTATTTGCATTTAAGAAAAAAGCTTTCAAATGCAAAAGCTTTTAGTTTGACAACAGCAGAAAATCTAATGCATTTTAACGGAAAATAGATTTTCTGGGCAAATTTACAGACAAAGAGAGTGAAATAGAATGAAATTAAAGAAAGAGCTTTATAAACTGCATTTAAGTTAAGCCACAAACCGGAAATGCATTTGGGGAAAAAATAACTATTAACTACTAGAGGGCGCTATTTAGAAGAAAATTTCCTAAGAAATTTCCAAAAATAATTAAAAATTATTTTTATTTTTAGAAAATAACTAAAACGCAAAAAAATTGCCTTTAAATTCAATATTCATGTTTAAGTCTTTCTGTCATACATCATCATCTTCATCATTATTATTACACATTTAACAAATTCACCCTTAAATGTATTTTGTTTCATTTCTCCCCTCCTTCACTGCTTTTTAGTCAAAAAGCTCTCAAAATTCATGGTCAACATTTTTTGTCATCTAATTTAAGACTAAAAATTATTTTTCACATTTTTTCACCACCCTGAAATCAATTGTTAAATTACCCCCAACATATTCCACCTTCCCCCTTTCACCACCCCCTCTCTTCAAGTTATTTTTATAACAAAAAGACAACTTTCTCATTTACCGAAAATATTGCGTTTTACCTAAAAAATTATTCACGTTCTTTTTTTGTTGCTGTTGTGGTGGATGAAATTCAACTAAAATTGATGAAATAATATTTCTTTTTTTTCTACCCCTCGTAACTATGAATTGTGTATGGTTAGGGTCATACTATAATGATGGAATTTTGGTGGTTGATTTACTAACCGTTTTCCATAACACTTCCACAGGTGGTGGGGTAAATAGGGGGGAGAAGAAAGGGAAGAGAGGAAATGTAATTGAAAAACATAACAAAAAAATGTAACAGTGGGATATTTCCCAAGAGAGTATCATTTTAAATTCAGAAAAGGGATCTTATATCAGGTCCGGAAAAGGAGTTATAAAGGGTATATCTGGCATGAAAAATGTTTCTTTTTAATAAAGAATTTTGTGAAAAAGTTGTTAATTTGTGATCGGTTGTTCGAATTTAGATTAAAATGTTCACATACTTAATACAGGAGTGTATCAGTATTCGGGAATTGAACTGCTAAGCATTTTAGTACTAAATATGCTGTAACATTTTTTTTGGACTCAAAAAATTTTTGTACTAAAATTTTTCGAACAAAAAAATTTTACTAAAATTTTTTCTATAAAAGTTGTGCTAAAAATTGGTGGCTAAAATTTTTTTAAAACAAATTTTGTACTAAACATTATTATTATTATTATTATTATTATTATTATTATTATTATTATTATTATTATTATTATTATTGTTATAATTATTACTTGACTCAAAAAATATTTGTACTAAAATTGTTTAACAAAAAAATTTTGTACTAAAATAAAAAAAATTTACTAAAATTTTTTAACGAAAAATTTTTGTACTAAAATTTTTAAATAAAAAATGTTTCTACTAAAATCTTTGAACAAAAAATTTTTCGAACAAAAAAGTTTTACTAAAATTTTTTCTTTAAAAGTTGTGCTAAAATTTTTTTAAAACAAATTTTGTACAAAAATTATTCTGCTGTATTTTTTTTAATAAAAGTATTGTACAAAAACTGTTCTAATGGATTTTGTAATATGTACTAAAATTTTTGTACTAAAATTTTGTTTTCAAAATGTCGTATTGGAAAAATTTGCAGCAATAATTTTGAACTTAACATTTTGTACTAAGAAATGTTTACTTAAATTTTGTACTAATTTTTTTTTTAAAGTCGGTACTAAAAATATTTAATCAAAAATTTTTGCACCAAAAAAAATTTATAAAAATTTTTCTGTTTCATAGTTGTTGTTTAAGAAAATTTTTGATCAAAATTTTTAACGAAACATTTTGTACTAAAAACTTTCCAAAATATTTTGTAAAATAATTAATCTAATTCGAATTGTGCAAAATTTTTAAATTGAAAATTCTGCCTCTAAAATTTTGTACTAAATTGTGCTAAAAAATTACTTTCTCTAAAACGTGTACAAAATCTTTAATTTTTGTACTAATTTTTTACTTAAAATATTTTTTCTAATAGTTTAATATTTAATATTAAAAAGATTGTACTTAAAAATTATTGATTAAGTTTGTTAAAATAATTTAAATTAAACAAAAAGTTTTAAATAAAAATGTTGTACTAAATATGTTTACAAAAAAATTAGAACCCAAATTTTGTGCTTTAAAGATTTACATCAAAATAAAGTACTAAAAGGATTTTATATAAAAAATAAAGTACTAAATATTTAGCACTAAATAATTTATATTAAAGTAAAATAAAGATTTACAATTTTACATTTAAAAACCTTGTACTAAAAAATATAGTACTAAACATTTAATTTTGGGATTTTTTATTTCTAGTACTAAAAATAATTAATTAATTAATTACTTGACTTCTAGAAATTTTTAATATTTCGTACATAAAATAAAGTACTAAATATTTAGTACTAAAAATTGTATACTATTAATATTGTGCTTCTTATTTTAAAATTGTGTACTAAAAATATATTTATATTTGCTAAAAATTTGTGCCATTTAAGTTTCTTTAGTACTAAATATTATTAAATTTCACTTCGTTCTTATAATTGAAATGTGACTGTAAAATCTATTTCTGAAAAATTAAGTACTAAATATTTAGTACTAAATTAAAAAAATTAGTACTAAAAATTTTCTTTTTAAAAATATTGTACTAAATATTACTATTTTATAAAAAATTAGTACTAAAATTTTATGACCAGCAATATCAGCTTCGTGGATAAAAAGTTATAGACCGATATATGAGATAACTGCAACATTTAACTGAATAATTTTTGAAAATTTCTGATTATAGTTGGCACCTTTTTACCAAAACTCTAAAAAATTTGACCAGAATATTTATTGTTATCCTAAGAAATTTCTTATTTAAAACCAGTAGTATTGATTCAATACATAAAAAGTTATAGTCCGATATCTTAGATAATCTCAAAATTCATCTGAAGAATTTTTGAAAATTTCCGTCTGTAGTCTGTGCCCTGTGTCAATATTAATTATTTGGGCTGCATGAAATTTGGCCATATTGTTAACTGTTATGCTGAAAAGTGTTTTATTTAGAACCAGTAATATCAGCCCAATAGAAAATAAGTTTTAGACCGATATCTGAGATAATCTGGAAATTCATATAAAAATTTTTTGAAAATTTCTTGAATATGATTGGTACTTTTGGGTCCAAATTAATTGTTTTGGGCGAAATAAAATTTGACCAGCTTATTTACTGCTGTCCTTAGAAGTTTCCTTTTGAAAATCAGCAGTATCGGTCTAGTGGTTAAAATGTTATAGACCGATATGTAAGATAATCTTAAAATTTTTTTGAAAAATGTCTTATTATATTTGACATTTTTGTATACAAATTTATTGTTCGATCTTAATGAAAATTAACTGGACTATTTGCTGTTCATCTAGGAAACTTATTATTTAAAACCAGTAATATCGGCTTAGCAGATAAAAAGATATAGACCGATATGTGAGATGACCTTTAAATTCAAACAAAGAAGTTTTGAAAATTTCTGCCATTAATCGCATTCTTATGATCAAACTAATTGTTTGGGCTTCATGAAATTTAGCCAGATTATTAACTTTTGTTCTATAAAGTTCCATATTTTAAACTATATAAATTGATTGAGATAATAGTTAGTTATAGACCGATATCTGAAATAACCTTAAAATTAAAGAAAATATAGTTTTTTAGTTTTTCTATAAAAAGTAAAGTGATTTAAATAAAAGTTGATCTTAACAAAGAGTTATATCTCTCCAACATTGTTATAAAAATCGGTTCAGATGAAAAAAATTATAGTAAAAAGTGAGAAAAAAATCAAGATCATTAATTTTCTTAAAATTTTTATTTTGTTTATCTTTTAAATCAAATTTATTTTATTATAACATTATTTTTTGATCAATTAAATTTTATTTAATGTCTTTTCCAAAATTTTGGCTTCAATTTCCGGTAAAAAGTACTAAAATACAAATCAAAATTTTATTTCAAATTTATTTTTATTTTATTCATTTTGGATAATTTCTACACGCATTTTAACTTAAGATTAAATAAAATTTTATTTATATTATTTATACAAATTAAACTCCCTCTCTCTCTCTCTCTTTCACGCTCCCCTTTCGACACACTCCCCCACTCTCATTTATAACAAAAAAAACTAGAAAAAATTCTTTAGAAAAAAAACAACATTTGTTTGTTAATAAAAAAAATCACTCTTACTTTTCTTTTATATAAGAGAGGGGAGAGAGAGAGAGTGAAAGAGGGAAAGTGCTCCCTTAAATTTATGTTATTCAAATGTAGGTGTATAGGTTTATGTGTTATAGTGTTTGTGTGTTACTGTTTCAAAATACCAAGAGTAGAAAAAATAGGTGAACGACCGTAGATAAAATTCGACCTTCAAAACATAATCTGGGCCAAGTGGAATATTATTATTTTATTATTATTGTTGTTGTAGTAGTTATTGTTTGTGTTGTTAATATTTGCTATTAGAGCGTGTGCGTAAAAGAGAGAGGAGAGGGGAGGGAGGGAAGAGAAAGTGGAAGAATGTGTGAGTATAAGAAAATGAATGTTATTTTATTTTTTTAACAGGAAATATTTACTCTCACTCTCTTTTTATTTTCTCTGAGTTGAATAGGAAAAACAAATAATAAAGAGTATTTTAGAGTTGGCAATACTGTGGAGAGTATTAAACCGTTATTTAGGGTTACCAGACTTAAGAGAATTCAAAAAATGTATTGAATAAGAAAAATTTTAATTAAATAATAAATTTTAAAAGAAACATTTTGGAAAAAAGTGATTAAAATTCAAAAAAATGAAATTTAAAGTTATGAATTCTTGAAATAAACTTTAATTATCTAAAAGGAACTTTAAAATTATTAGGAAAAATTAAAAATAATTGTCCTTTTTTGTTAATTTTCATTTATTTCTTTCATCATTTCTGCTATTTTCTATTCGTTTCTCTTGCTCTTGCTCTCTCTCTCTCATTTCTTGTAGCTCTTGGTTTCATTCAAAAGTCATTGTACGCTTTTGAACTTTTTTGTTTCAGTTTTGTTGTCATTTTTCTGTGATTCTGTTGTTGTAGTTTTTACAAGGCAAACGTCATAAAGAAACACCTTCAAATTTTAGCAGCAAATATACACAATCACTCACTTGAGTATGAATATAAAATCAGCAAAAATACTAGATTCACCTAAGCCCCACTAAGAATACCCTACAACCTGTAACACAATATAACACACACATATACACTACCACTGAACCAATATACCTTTACTAATACACGCCCTCTAACGTTTTCTAAAATAAGGGTTAATACATTTCAAGTTATAACTTTTTTTATTTTCAACCGATTTTAATGATTCTTGATATAGCGATCAAGAATATATAGCTCTATGTCTAGAGTGAATTTGATTGAAATCCAATAAAATTTGGTTAAGTTTTTATAGACAAAATTTGTCGAAGTTTTTTTGTTTAAATTTTAAGGTTGTCTCAAATATCGGTCTATAACTTATAACTGGTTTTAAAATAGGAAACTTTCCAGAAAAACAACATACCCCTCTTTTGTCATCCATTTGCTGTAGGGTATAAAAAGACACTCCAAGTCAGCAGCAAAAAAAAAAATGTTAATGCCAAATGACAATAAAACAAAACACCTACTAAACCACATTTTGTAACACGATTCGGGCCAGATTATATATTGAAGATAATTATAACCTAAAGCTGACAGAAAAAAAACCTTAAAATAAAAAATATAAAAATTAACTATAAATAAAAATTAAAATATGATATGATTAAATAAATATTGAAAGACTGTTGCTGCTATAGCAGCAGCAGCAACTACAACATAAATGATGTGTAACAATCACCAGCAACTTTAAAATTTAAAGCACAAAACAGTGGTTCGGAAAGAGATTCCATTTTAGAAAAAAAATCATGGACTGAACTAGAACTGAACTAGAAGTGAACTGAACTGAAGTAGAACTGATCCAGAACTGAACTAGAACTGAACTAGAACTGAACTAGAACTGAACTAGAACTGAACGAGAACTGAACTAGAACTGAACTAGAACTTAACTAGAACTGAACGAGAACTGAACGAGAACTGAACGAGAACTGAACTAGAACTGAACTAGAACTGAACTAGAACTGAACGAGAACTGAACTAGAACTGAATTAGAACTAAACGAGAACTGAACTAGAACTGAACTAGAACTGAATTAGAACTGAACGAGAACTGAACGAGAACTGAACTAGAACTGAACTAGAACTGAACGAGAACTGAACTAGAACTGAATTAGAACTAAACGAGAACTGAACGAGAACTGAACTAGAACTGAACTAGAACTGAACGAGAACTGAACTAGAACTGAACGAGAACTGAACTAGAACTGAATTAGAACTGAACGAGAACTGAACGAGAACTGAACTAGAACTGAACGAGAACTGAACTAGAACTTAACTAGAACTGAACGAGAACTGAACGAGAACTGAATTAGAACTAAACGAGAACTGAATTAGAACTGAACTAGAACTGAACTAGAACTTAACTAGAACTGAACGAGAACTGAACGAGAACTGAACTAGAACTGAACTAGAACTGAACGAGAACTGAACTAGAACTGAATTAGAACTAAACGAGAACTGAACTAGAACTTAACTAGAACTGAACGAGAACTGAACGAGAACTGAACGAGAACTGAACTAGAACTGAACTAGAACTGAACGAGAACTGAACTAGAACTTAACTAGAACTGAACGAGAACTGAACGAGAACTGAACTAGAACTGAATTAGAACTGAACTAGAACTGAACTAGAACTGAACTAGAACTGAACGAGAACTGAACTAGAACTGAACTAGAACTTAACTAGAACTAAACTAGAAGTGAACTGAACTAGAACTGAACTAGAACTGAACAAGAAGTGAACTGAACTAAACTAGAACTGAACTACAACAGAACTAAAACCGAACTAAAACTGAACTAGAATCTGAATTGGAAAGTGAGACCTTTTAAATAACTATGGCAAACCACTGTGCGCCACCTTGTTTAACTCCATGACTCTCACCTCTCTACCAACCCCCCCCCCCTTCACCCTCTCTCCTGACACCCTTTTTTATATTAATTTAATCGTTTCATTTATTTGTTGCTTTTTGCATGAATTTTCAAAATCGACTTTAAAGTAAAGTTAATAATTCGTCTGGCTGTTCTCTGGCTTATTGGCGTTCTAAAGACTGTTACGTCAGTTATTTTGGCTGTCCGTCCATCTGTCTGTCTTTCAGTTAAACATATACTACAATTCTTTTTTAAACACTAGTTCGTGTTGTTGGTTGTTGTTCATGGTGTTGCACTTTTGCTTTTTTTTTCTCTTTTTTGTAAACTACAAATTTTTGCATGTCGTTGCACGAGTTCAGGGCCAATTTGTTGTTGTTGTTTTTTCATTATTCTACACAGTTTTGTTTATGAGAGAATAAAACGAGAAAAAAAAATAATAAAATTCAATAATTTAACCTGCTTTTTGTTGCATAGAATTTTGCTGAATTTTGTAAGTGCAATTTAGGCGTAAAGAGGGATACAGAGGGACGAAAGAAGAGATTAAGAGAAATAATTTTATTTTGTACAAATTTCAAATCTTTTAAAAAGTTTAATCAAAAATTTTTGTAGGTAAAATTTTGATCTATAAAATTGTTGTTCTAAAAATTTGGTAAAACTTTTAGTACAGATTTTATTATTTTCTTTAATTTTCCTTGTACTAAAAATTTTGATTTAATATTTTTTGTACTAAACAATTTGGCTAAATGCTTATGTACAAAAATTTTTTGGTTAAACATTTTTTGGTCAAAAATTGTTTGTACTAAAAATTTTGGCTTAAATTTGTTGTACTAAAAACTTTGGCTTAAATTTGTTGTACTAAAAATTTTGGTTCAATTTATTTGTTAAATTTCTGACTTTACTTTCTGTACTAAAATTTGATATTAAAAATTTGATTTTAACATTTGTTCTAAATTATTTGCTTTGAGGTTTTAGTACTAAAAATTATATACAAAATTTTTTGTATACTAAATTCTTTTTGGTTAAAAATTTTTTTGTCAAAAATTTTTTGTACTAATAATTTTGGCTTAAATTTGTTGTACTAAAAATTTTGCTTCAATTTACATTTTAAATTTCTGACCACTTTTTGTACTAAAAGTACTAAATTTTGATATTAAAAATTTGATTTTAACATTTGTTCTAAATTATTTCCTTTGAGGTTTTAGTACTAAAAATTATATACAACAAATTTTTTGAATACAATTTTAAGAAAATTGTAATAAAGAAATTTTTTAATTGTTTAAAATGTTTGTACTAAAAATTTTTACCAATTTTTTATTATTGAAAATTCTGTACTAAAAATTAAAAATTTTTCATTTTGTTTTCAAAATTTTTTTTCTGATTTTAAAAATCTTGAATTAAAAGTATTCTTTGAACTAAAAATTTAGTACTAAAAAATGTGAAAAATTATGATTTAAAAATGTATATTAAAAAATTTAAATTAAAATTCAGCATTCAATTTTTTTCAAATTAAGTGCTAAAAACGTTGAACAAAAAATTTGGCACTAAAAAATGTTTACAATAATTTTTAATCTGAATTTAAAATTTTCGCATTAAAAGTTTGAATTTAAACTTCTTATTTTAAAGTTTAGTACTAAAATTTTTAAATAAAAATTTACATCTAAACATTTTGAACCAAAAAATTTATTACTTATAATTTGAAAATTTGAGTATTGAAAACTTTAAGGTAAAAATTTAGTACTAAACACATTGAACTAATATTTTGTGCTTATGATGTGAAAATTAAATTCTTACGTTATTTAGCTAAAGATTTCCAATGAAAAATTTAGTACAAAAAATGTATATCTCAAAACCTTTGATTTAAAAATTTAGTACTACAAATTTTAAACGAGAAATTTTGTACTAAAAATTTTGAAATAAAAGCTTTTTATGAAAAGTTTGGTACTAAAATTTTTCAACTAACAGTTTAGTACTAAAATTTTTTAACTTAAAATTAAAAAAAAATAAAATTGAAATTATTAACTAAAAATTTAGTACTAAAAATTTTTATATTACAATTATTTAACTAAAAATTTAGTACTAAAAATTGTTAACTAAAAATTTATTACTGAAAATTTTTAACTAAAAATTTATTACTGAAAATTTTTAACTAAAAATTTAGTACTTAAAATTTTTAACTAAAAATTTAGAATTAAAATTTTAAACTAAAAATTTAGAATTAAAATTTTAAACTAAAAGTTTAATACTATAATTTTAAACTAAAAACTTAGTACTAAAATTTTTTAACTAAAAAATTAGTACTAAAAACTCTACCTTAAAATTTTACACTTCACATTTTGATTAATTTTTTTGTCTTAAAATTTAGTACTAAAATTTTAAACTAAAATTTTTTATTAAAAATTTAAACTATTGAACTTAAATTTTTGTAAAAAAAGGTTTGATTCTAAAATTTAGTACTAAAAACACTTACAAGATGAAATAAATATCTGGAACAGGAAAAAACAGTAGAATTGGTATGAAACCCAGGTAATGAGAGCGTGCACCAAATTGTTACCTTATTTTATATCAATTGCCCCACTGTGCTTCTTATGAAATTTGAGCGTTGATTTGGAAAATATTAAATAAAATGTAGTTTCATATCTTAACAATTTCTGTTCTATTTTATTATTTTTTGATAATAAAATAATTTTTTTCCAAATTCTAAAGAAAATAACAAAAAACAACATGAAATATTTAATTCGAATGAAAAAGTTTTCCGTTACCAAAAAAACATTTTTCTGAGCTAAAATGACCTTCTGAAGTTCATTTACCTTCAGTTTGTTGTTGAAAAGGTGAAAAAGGAAGGAAATCAGATACCAAACAAAATGTCCTGAACACAAACAAAAAAGGAAATCATGCGCAGATCGAGTTAAAATATTATAATGATTTTTTATTTATAATTTTTGTAATTTTTTTCAAATGAATTTCTATTAAAATTATGATACGACATACATTTTTAGAGTTTTTCACACTTAAAGTTCAAATTTGTTCATGACATTTTCAAAATTTCAAAAATACAAAAAAAAAATCAATTTTACGTTTATTAGTCTGAATTAAATTTACATTTATTTTTCAAATCGATCTCTTTTAAGTTGTAAGAGAAGAGAGAGGGAGAGAGACGGAGTGAGGAAAATAAATATCAACTACTGTTGTCGCCAAAATAAAGTTTTTATGCCCAACACTACCAAATTAAGTTGGGGTGTTATACGTTTATGTTAATGTTTGTTACATACAGAAAGGGTTTTGTATACCGTTCGGCTAAGAATCACTTCCCGAGTGGATTAAACGATGTCCGTCCGTCTGTCTGTCTTTTCGTCCGACTAGTTCTCTATGTAAACGTTGTAAACACCCTATTCTTCGCAATTGTTGAGATATCTTAATGAAATTTGGTACGTTATATTATTATGGTCCAAGGACGAAGCCATGTTCTGTACAATATTTCAGGTACCTCTCATACAAATATCCTCCCGGATTGAGGTTTTAAGCTCCTACAAGTCCTTAAAATGAATCAATTTTAGCGAAGTGATGCAAAAATAAGTGTTATGATTTTATATAACGATGTGCCAAATTATGCGAGAGTCGGTCTATTCCTCCTCATTGCTCCCACTCAAGCCCTCTTCCAAATATCACTTTGAAGAGCATACACCTCATATATACGTTGATATTGTAATAAAAATTGGACAAATTAAGATCAAATTATAGGCAAAATCGGTATACGAAATTATACGAAGGTCGGTTCATAATTTCTTATAGCTCCCATATAAATCCCCCCCAGAAAAATTAATTTTAAAACGTATAAATTTCACATAAATTTTAGTGTCTCCAAAGTGTACTGCACACGTAAGCATCGATCAGAAAGTCAAATTAAACGAGAGTTGTTCATTAATTTTTCGTAACGATCATTTTTAACCTACAATGTGATGTAGGGTATTTAATAGTCGGACTTGAACGTCTATTTATTCTTACTTGTTTATAATACAAAAAAGTTCACACACATTCGAATTCTACAGCTAAAACTTTATATTTTTACTTATGTGTGTTTGTGTGTGTGCACATATGCATTTGATAATTTATGTGTGTGTGTGTGGTAGTAAGTATGTAAATTAAATTGTAAAGTTTAGATATTTTTCTGTTGTTGTATTGTAAATATAAAGTCATTGATTATGTCGTTGAACTGTTTTTTAGTACAATGACACACAGAAACTTATTCATAGTTTTAATCCCCACACAAATACTCACTCACATATACACTTACAAATACTCTCCCTCTCTTTAAAACACTAACATAGACTAACATCAACAAAACTTATAATTCAGTTTAAAAAAATGACAATAAAATCAATTAATAATTTAATTGTGACATTGCAAATATTTATGTTTTATGCACAGTGGGATGAACAAAAAAAAAAAAAAAATTATAAAATTATGAATTTTCAAGGTCAAAACTTTTGGTACTGAATTAAAAAAATCCTGTACTTCAACTTTTTTATTTAAAAATTTTAGTACTAAATTTTTCAGATGCAAAACTTTAGTGCTAAATGCTAAAATCAAAATTTTTAATAAAAAATTTTTTGTTCAAAGATTTTAACATTTACATAATTTTTAGATGGAAGTATTTAGTACTAAATTTTTAAATCGCAACTTTTTTAGTACTTAATTTTTATTTCAACGAAATTAGTTCAAAACTCTTAGTACATATTTTTTAGATCGAAGTACTCAATTTTTTAATCACCACTTTAAGTACTAAATTGTTTCAGTTCAACAGTTTTAGTTAAAATTTTTAGTACTTTATTACTTGATAAAACATTTTAGAGTTAAAATTCTAAATGAAAATTGGTAGTTAACAATTTTAGAACAATATTTTCAGATCAACATTTTTAGCACTGAATTTTTGATCATAACTCTTAAGTGCTAAATTTTTAGTTCAAAAAATTTTAAGTAAGTGAATTTAGGTACTATGTTTCAATTTTAACATTTTTGGTTAAAATTTTTAAGTACAAAATATTTAGTACAGAATTTTTAGTACTTACTTTTTATTTCATCGAATTTAGTTCAAAACTCTTAGTACTAATTTTTTTAGATCGAAGTATTTAGTGCCTCATTTTTTAATCACCACTTTAAGTACTAAATTGTTAATCTAAAAATTTTATTACTAAAATTTGAGTTCAACCAATTTAGTTCAAAATTTTTAATTCAAAATTTTTGGTTTGAATTTTTTAGTAGAAAAAAAAATATTACTAAACTTTTAGTTCAAAAATGTTATCTCTACTTTTTTAGTTAAAAATTTTTAGTACTAAATTTTTAATTAAAAATTTTATGTATTTGAGGTTAATATTTTTAGTACTTAATTTAAAAAAATAAAAGCTTTTTGAAGCAAAGAGTTAGGTTGAACGTTTTTAGTACAAAATTTTAAATAATTTTTAAATAATTTAGTACCAAATTTTTAATAACAAAAATTCTGTACAAAATTTTAGTAAAAACTTGAGATTTAAGATCTCAAAACATATTTTTAGTACCAACATTTTTCAAACAATTTTTTTGGTATAAATTGGAAATTTTTAGAAAGTTTTCTTCCAAAAAGGAAATTTTTAGCAAATTAAAAAAAATCCCTCAAATGTTTAGAAAATTTCCTCTGAAAATAGGATTTTTAGAAATTATCCTCTGAAAAGGGAATTTTTATAAAATTTCCTCTGAAAAAGAAATTTTTAAAAAATTTCCTCTGAAAAGGAACTTTTTAGAAAAAATTGTTAAAAAAGGAAATTTTTAGAATTTTTTTAGCGAATTTTTAGAAAATTTTCTCTAAAAAGGAAATTTGTAGAAAATTTCCTCTAAAAAGGATTTTTTATAAACTTTTCTCTAAGAAGGAAATTCGTATAAATTTTACTCTAAAAAGAAAATTTGTGGAAAATTTTCTTTAAAAAGAAAATTTGTAGAAAATGTCCTCTAAAAAGGAAATTTGTAGAAAATTTCCTCTAAAAAGGATTTTTTATAAAATTCCCTTTTGAAGAGAAAATTTCCAAAACTTTATTTAACCTTCAATTAAATTCGCTCCTTTTGTAAGTTTTAGCCTGAGATTTTCAATATATTTTTGTTTTTAGTTTTTTTTTTCTTCTAAAATAATAAAAAAAAGTATTTTTGCTGTTAAAAACGCACACATACACAAACATCAAAACAACAAAAATTTAGAACAAGGCAAAATGTTGTACCGTTGGGCTCCGTACATTGGCATTTCTACATACATGACAAAACTATATGTGTGTGTGATAAAACAAACTGTATATGAATGTATGTGTGAATGTGAATATGTGTGCTGCAAGTGTAAATGTGCGGTGACATGGAAGGTTATCCTTTCCATTTCACATCTTTTTGTGTTTTTTTGTTTTTCTTTTTTATGAAAAGGACTAAAAGTCCTTTACAAACATTTTTTTTTAAATTTATGTTGATTTTTATTTATTTTCTTGGTATTTTTGTTTATGTATTTGTAATTTTAGAATCAGACATTTAATATGTGTTTGTGTGTATGATGTTTGTGGTGAGTGAGTGGGTGGTAGAAGGAGATTTTTATCCTTGAAAAGTTTTTGGTCGCTGGCATATTTTTGTGATTTTGAGCAGTTGGAGCTACAGCTGCTGGTGTCATTGACATCTTTAGAGTTCATTTAACTTGTGAAAGAGTGTAAATTGTGGGAGGACGACAGTGAGAGAGAGGAGAATGAACAGAAAAGAAGGTGTAGTTAAATAAATGTGTCATGAAAAAAGGAGATACGAATGATCAAAGTTGAAAATGGAACTTGATATAATTTAGTACTAAATTAAAAATTTTTTATCTTATAAAATCAGCCATAAATACAGAAAAGTACCAAAATTTAGGTACTAAATATTAAGAAAAGTACTTTCAGAAAATTTTTTTAATATTTTAAATTAAGATTTTTTGTCATATTTCTTTTCAAATCTCATATACAATTTGTCAAACTACAAATTTTCAGAAAGTCCCACCCGTTCAAAAAGTACCAATTTCTTAAAAAAGTACTTTTATCTTTTAAAATGTTAAAGATTTTTCACAAAAGCTTTTAAAATACTGTATTATCAAAATTATATATTTTTTCTAAAAAGTACCAAATTTTGCAAATAGTACCAACTTATTAAAAAGTACTATATTGCACAAAATAATTGTAAATACCACAAAAATTATTTTCAAATTGCATTATAAACAAAAATGGCTAAAAAAAATTAAAATTTACAAAAAGTACCAAATGTGCAAAAAGTACCATGTTTTTTTAAAAGTAATTTTCCTTTAAAAAATATTACAAATATTTTTAAAATACTTTACTAACGAAATTTAACATATTTTCCAAAAAGTATTAAATTTTGCAAAAAGTACCAAAATTTACAAAAAGTACCACAAATGCAAAAAGAATTTTTTTTCCAAAAATAATCCTAAATATTTAATTTTTTTATAAATATGATTAAAAATATATAAAATTAATACACTACTTAATAACGAGAAGTACTAAATAAAATAGTACTCAAAATCAAAAAAGTACCAAATTTGCAAAATATATTTTATACTTTAAAAATGCTTGAAATATGAGGAAAAATCATAACAAATACAAAATTTTTAAAAAGTATTACAATTTACAAAAAGTACCAAAATTCACAAAAAGTACCTTTTCCAATAAAAGTGGCGAAATAAAGCGAAATATATTTTTTATTTTTTTTTAAATTTTTATTTTATTTTTTTATTTTTTATTTTATTTTATTTTTTTAGAAAAATAAAAAACATAAAAAATTGATGCAACGTTTTAATTAATAGTACTAAATCAAAAAAGTACTCTTTTTACAAAAAGTACCAATTTTAAAAAATATATATATATATAGCTGTTATTCTAAAATATTATTAATACTTTAAGAAAAATCATAAAAATACTAAATTTTAAAAAAAGTACCAAAATTTTTAAAAAGTACCACGATGATCAAAAAGTACGTCTTTCCAAAAAATGTGACAAAATAAATCAAAATATAACAAAAATATTTAGTTTTTGTACAAAATAAGTAAAAGCAATGAACTTTTAAAGTAAAAGTACTAAATCGAAAAGTTCTCAATATCTAAAAAGTACCAAAATTTATAAAATACTAACTTTTCGTCTAAAAATTTTTAAAATTTTAAAAGAAGTCATGAAAAAACTCAGTTTTAAAAAAAGTACCTAAATTCACAAAAAGTACCAAGATTTACAAAAAGTACCTTTTTCGAAAAAGTATTGCGAAATAAGACAAAATATCATGGAATATTTATTATTTGTAAAAAATATCTAAAATCTATAAAATTCATGAAACGTTTTAACTAAAAGTACTAAATCCAAAAAGTACTCAATATACATAAGTACCAAATTTATTAAATTAAATGTTTAAATGCTTCAAATTTGTAAAATTAAAAAAAAAAATTATAAAAATTTCATAATTTTTAAAAAGTACCAAAATTTATAAAAAAGTACCACGATCATCAAAAGGTACTTTTCTTGCAAAAAATTTTATCAATGTTAAAATTTCGAAAAAAAAATAAATTTTAAAAAATCTTATTTTTTTTTACAAAAAAAGCTCTTCAAACTCTCATGTTTTACTCTCATTCTCTCAAACATGCTCATATCATCAAAAATTTTTTAGTACAACAAAAATAGATTACAACAAATCTTTTATTTATTATAAAGTGGGACATCAAACAATTGTAAGCATTGAAAAGCTTTTAGCATCAAACTTCTATTCAGAAATCATACTAAAAAACGCACGCGCTACAACTTGTTTGAGCGCGCGGCAAATTTTGATTAAGAAACGAGAAAGCTTTTTGTTAATAAAAAAAACTATTGGTTTTTTTATGTGTAGAAGAGTGAGAGAGATAAAGCTTTATGTCTTAAAGGCGAGGGGAGTGTGTGGAAAGCAAAGTGTTTGAACAAGCAACTAGTTAATGAACAAAAACAAAATCATGTTCTGACTCTAATAATGATTCTAACATGTTGTAAGCACATGCCAACCGATTTTACAGATACAAATTATTTTTTATTCCACATTCGCCAAGCGCCAATGAAACAACGAGCGGTAAAATTAAAACAACAATAAGAAAAAAATTTAAATAAATATTTTGAAAGAAGAGATTTTAAGAAAAAAGAGGTAAATAAAGAGATTTTATTTGAAAAAGGCGCAAAATTAAAAAAAAAGTTTGAAAGGACTTTAGCAAAAAACTGCCATCAGAAAGTTAAAAAAGGACTAGAAAAAATTTCAATATTTAGACAAAAAACTGTCATAATTTTATTTAAAAATTAAATCAATTTCAAAAGTTCCAGTTTTAATTAAAAAAAAAATAAAAAACTCTCAAATTTTCTTTGAAAACTCCAAAAATCTAAAAGTACCAAATTCTTTAAAAAAGTACTTTTTAGCTTAAAGTGTTAAAAAATATAATAAATCTTTATAAAATAACGAGAAATATTATTTTGTCAGAAATCTGTGTGAAAAACTGATAAAATTTCAAAAATTAAAAAAAGTACCAAATTTCAAAAAAGTACTTTTTATCTTAAACTGATGAAAGTGAAGGAAATAATATTAAAAAACAATAAAAAAGATAAAAATATTAATTAAAGAGACCCAGTGGGAACATTTTAAAAAGAATTGTGGGAATTTTGAAAAAGTACCAAATTTTACAAAAAAGTACATTTTGGTTAAAATAACAAAAAATAAATATTTTTTTAAAAATCTGTATCAAAATTAAAGGAAAATTTAAAAAATTGTAAAAAGTACCAAATTTAAAAAAGTACTTTTTGTTAAAAACCTGAACGAAATTTATATGATAAAAATTTTTAAAAGTAAACAAAAGTTAAAAATAAAAATTAGAAAAAAATCGCGATAAAATTAAAACAATTGTGAAAGTTTTAAAAAGTACCAAACTTTTTCAAAAAAAGTACTTTATTAATAAAAGAGTTCAAAAGTAAAAGAAAACTGCGCAAAAATAACGGAGCATATTATTTTGTAAAAAAATCTGTGTAAAAATCTAGTAAAATTTTAAGAATAGCAAAAAGTACCAAATTTCGAAAAAGTACTTTTTGTTAGAAACTCTTTCAAATTTTAAAAAATAATTTTGAAAAGCTAGAAAAACTTAAAGATACCGTTTAAAATAAAAACCGTGAACATTGTGAAAAAGTGGACATTTTAAAAAGTACCAAATATTGCAAAAAAGTACTTTTTAGTCGAAGCTACAACAAAAAAGTATAAAAGAAACTGATCAGAATTAATAAAAATAAATATTGAATTATAAAAACATTATTTACAATAAAAACAGCGCGGGAAATCAAAACAAATTGTGGAAATAAAAAAAGTACCAAAATTATAAAAAAGTACTTTTTGTTCAAAAATTATAAAAAATAATTCAAAAGTAATAAAAATATAAAATATTAATATTATAAAAACTAAAAGGAAGCTCAAAAATAAAAAATTTAAAAATTTTTAAAAAGTACCAAATTTTAAAAAAAAGTACTTTTTGTTAAAAATTGAAAAAAGCAAGAAAAAGACTTTTGTAAGAAAGAAAATTTATAAACAATAATAAAAATAAAAATTGTGTGAAAATTTAAAACAAATAGTGGAAATTACAAGAAGTACTAAATGTTAAAAAGTACTTTTACAAAACAAAGGAAACATAATAACTCAAAAATAATAATCAATTACTAAAAATATTAATTGAGAAAAAAAATTAATAAAAATTAAATAATTTGTGAAAATTTCAAAAAAGTACCAAATTTTATAAAAAGTACCAAATTACAAAAAAGTACTTTTTATAAAAAACACTCAAAACTAAAAAGTTTTTTATTATTTAAATAATAAAAAGTTAAAAAAATATTAATTTTCATTAAAATTTCTTAATAAAAAGTACCTTACACAAAAAGTACTTTTTGGTAATAAAATAATAAAATTAATCAGAAACATTATAAAATATTATTTTAAAATAAATAATGAAATTTATTGAAAAATTTTGAAATTTTCAAAAAGTACCAAAATTTGAAAAAGTACTTTTTGTAAAAAAACTTCTCAAAATAAAAACTAATAACAAATGTCGATTAACGTTTAAATAATATAAACATAAAACAAAATTTGAAAAAGTACCAAATTTTGAAAAAAGTACTTTTACACGAAATGCATAATTCCAACGAAAGGACAGTGTCAAAATAATTAATAATATCAAAAAACATTATTTAAGTATAAACATTATGCAAAAATCCAGAAAATGGTAAAAAACTAGAAAAAAGTACCAAATTAACAAAAAGTACTTTTTATTACAAATAGCGATTAAACAAAAATACAAGTTTAAAATAACTAATAACAACACAAAAATATAATTTTTAACTAAAACTTTATAAAATTTTAAAAACAAATAGAAAATTACAAAAAGTACCAAATTTGAAAAAAAGTACTAAATCTAAAAAGTACTTTTTTCCCAAAACTGCTCGTACAACAATTAAACATATAAAATATAAATAATATAAAAACACCATACAAAATTTAAATAGTGTCATAAAAATTTGATCAAAAAAGTACCATATCCAAAGGACTTTTGGAAAAAAAGTACCAAAATAAAATGTATTTTATTGGAAGAAAATTGAAATTTAGAATATTATAAGAATTTACATATTAAAACGGGTTGTAGAAAAAAGTACTTATTTTTAAAAAGTACCACATTAAAAAATAGTACCATAAAAAACTGCAATACAAAAGGACTTTAAGAAATATTAACATTCGAAAAATTAAACAAAATAAGAATTATTTGCAAAATAATAAAACATTTGTTGCAAAAAGTACTACATTAAAAAAAGTACCAAATTTATAAAAAGTACCAGGACTGGAAAAGGGAATTTCGAAAATCAACTAGATACGGAAAATTTGTCAAAATAAAAATTATTTACAGAACAAAATTATTTTATATAAAAAGTACTAAATTTGGAAAAAGTACCAAAACCATTAAAAGAACCAGATAAAGAACAATATTTAAAAAAGTAATGTGGATCTAGAAGACATAATATATATTAAAAATCAATGAAAGTAAAATAATTTTGAGACGGTAATAACGTTTTTATAAAAAAGTACTAAAATTGAAAAAAGTACCAAAATCAAAACATTTTTTTTTTCTAAGGAAAGACCTTTAATTTTTGGGGAAAAAAACTATAAAAATCTATAAATTGTATTTAAAGTTAAAAAAATATTTAAAAAAAGTACCTTATTTGAAAAAAGTACCAAATTAACAAAACCTAGTTTTTTTGTGAAAAATCATTTAATTTTGTGAAATAACATATTTTTAAAAATAACAATTACAAAAATATTAACTTTAGACAAAAAAGTAAAAAGAAATTAAAAAGTACCAAGTAAAAAGTACTTTTTTTCCTCATAAAAAAGAAAAATTACTAAAACAATAAAATATAAGTTGAATTAATAAATAAATAAGATATTAAAAACAATTTTTAAAAAAGTACCAAATTTTAAAAAAAAGTACCACATAAGCGAAAAAGTACGAAATTGTAAAGGAGTAACCCAAAAATCAATATAAATGATATAAAAAACACTTCATATAAATATTACAATAAAAACAATTATCAAAAAATAACAACTTTAAATAAAAAGTACCAAAATTTAAAAATAGTACCAAACGATAAAAAACAATAACAATAAAACACAAGTCCGGAAAAAAAAACAAAAAATAAAAATAAAAAACCTTTTGTAAAAAAGTACCAAATTTTCAAAAAGTACCACATGTCCGAAAAAGTACCAAAATAAAAAAATACCACAAACATTAATATAAATAACATAAATATTTTAAAAACTAAAAAAAACTTTTTTTAACAGAAAAATATACGTAATTTTCAAAAAAAAAATCCCCCAAAAAAGCTTTAAAGCTTTTCACCCCTCAAAAGCAGGTTGAGATGAGCTTTTCTCAAATGTTGTGGATTTCATGAAAATGCATAAAGATTTGACAAAAAATAAAACTCGTAAAAAACTTTATTTAATCAAACTGAAACATTGCTGGATTTTGTGATAATAAAAATTAGAAAAAAGCTCTTAATTAATTATCAAACTTTAATCAATTAAATTAAATAAATTAATTAAATTAACTGAAAATATAAAACCTAAAACAAACTTAAAACAATTTATTCAGGTGCCATAATACGAATAATCATTACTTTAACCTACAAAAAAAGTGCCGTTTAACATAAATTAATTAAAACGAACATAAAAGCTTTTAAAAGCTTTTCCTCAACAAAAAAGTTCAAATTCTCTTGTTAGTAAAATTTAAGTTTAAGTTTAAAATAGACTTTAGTAAATTAGAAAAAAGAAAACAAATTCTAAAAAAAAAAACTTTTAATTTAAATCTCATCTTTGCTGCACAAAAATTTCCACAAAAAGCTCAACTCAAAAACGACTGTTCAAAATGACAGTCGGCTCACGAGAAGATTTATTTGCGAATGCAAAACCTATCGATGATACGGAACGTTTAATAGGACGTGTTTTAGCGGGTGAGTTTGGGTTTTAGATAAACTGTAATTGTACATATTTCAAATTAAGCTTAAGAAGAGCTTTTAAGTTTCTTTTAATTTAAGAAACTAAACTTTAAAATATTATTGAAAGCTTTATTGAAACAATTTTGTATCACGTTAAAATTCTTCTTTTATTAAGCTTTAAAATATTTTGAGTACATAAAATGAGGAAACCTTAATTGACTTTAAAAAGCTTTCATTTTTCAACTATAAAACTGATTCGAAAGCTCAAAACTTTTAAAATTTTTAAAGAACAATTTTTTTTAATTTAAAAGAAAAACCTTTTAATCTAAATATTTTAAAAGCTTTAAAATTTTGTGCAAAGCTTAGAAAGCTTAAATATTAAACTTAGAAAACGGTTATATTTTTAAGAAAAGAATTATGGAATTAAAAAGCTTTCGTTTTGTAAAAGCTTTTGAAATAGTGATGAAATTTTGTAAAAAGTGTAAAAGTTTTTTGATACATTTTTTTTGCTTCAGATTCTAGTGCCATTTTGTAAGCTTTTTGTATAGAAAACTTCCGTTTAGAGAAGCTTATTAAGCTTATTAAGCTTTTCAAAAAGAAGAAGTCTTTAAAGCATTTAATTATTCCTAAAATAACGTAAAATAAAGAAACTTATAACATTTATTATAACAATTTTTAGAAGAGCTTTTAATTTTAAAGCTGAAAAAAACAATTTTAAGAAAAGCTTCATTTTTACACATAGAGAGAAGTTAAAAAGCTTTTTTAATAAGAAATTTGAAAAAAATAGTTGTACAAAATGAGCTTAAAATTTTTAGAAAGCTTTAAGCTTTCATTATAAGTTAATAAACACTATTTTGATTTTTATTGATAAAAGCTTTCAATTAAAGAAACAGTTTTTTTTAACTTAAGCTTTAATTTGTTATGTCAAGAAATAAATTCTGTTTGATGAAAGCTTGCATATCAGGTAAAAATGCAACAGAATTTCCAGATTAAGAATTTAAGGCCGTTTTAATGCTAAAAATTGGTTAAAATTAAAGAAGACTTTAAGCTTTTTAAAACATGTTAAAATATTGAGGCCTGCTTTGAGCTTTTTATATGAGAGAGAAAGCTTTTTTTGTATTTAAAAAATAAGTCCTATTAAGGAGCTTTTTTAATGATAAAAACTTTGTAAAAATTTCTAAACTTTGGTCAAATTGAAACAAAGCTTTAAGCTTTATATGTGAAAAACGTGTTTTTTTAATTAATTTTTGAAAGTAAACTTTTTAAATGTTTAATTCATTTTTACAAAAAGCTTTAGCTTTATTTGTCATAGGAAAGTTCTAAAATTCTTTTTTTTAAAGAAAGCTTTAAATTTTGTGATAAATAATCTCATATAAGCTTAATAGTATTAAAAAGAACGTTAAGTTTTTTTTTCTCATAAGAACATTTTAAGTTTCTTTTGTATTGAGAAAATTTTTAATTAAAAAAAATCACATGATAAAATAGAAAAGCTTTTTAACTTAATTCATTCAGTAAGCTGAAACCTTTTTTTGTGAAAGTTGAAAAAAGAAATTCGTGATAATTTTTTAAAATTTTCCATTCCAGTTCCATTTTTACGAAAGTGTTAAGCTTTGTAAATCTTAATCACATGATTAAAGAGAAAGTAAAACATCACATCACAATTTAAATAGTTTAAAAAGCTTATAAAAGCTTCTATATATGATACTGTCTTTTTATTTTTGCAGAAAGTTTCCAGCCTTATTCGCAAGTGGAATATTTTAAGACTTTTTTAAGATTTTAATAAAAAAGCTTTAAGCTTTAGAATTAAAATGTTTATATAATGCAAAAATTCTCTTTGCACAATGATTAACGCTTTATTTGTTATAAGAACGTTTGAAGTCACATTTGTAATAAGAAAGCTTTAAGCTCAAAAAAAGCTCATGTAATGCACAAAGAAACTCTAAACGAAAGTAAAGTGGGTTTTGAGTTGTGCGTTTTCAACTATTTAATTTAATTTTTACAGAAAGCTTAATTGGCAAAAGAATAATTGCAAAAAAAAACATTCTTAGAAAATAAAGTTAAAAAGGAAAGCTTTAAAAAGCTTTTTATTTTCACGAAAATCTTAAAGCTTTATCTGACTAAAGAATGTATTAAGTTTCATTTGCATTAAGAAAGTTCCATCACCTGCTAACAGAAAAAGTTTTCAAAAAAGCTTTTAATTATAATTTTTTTTAATTATTTTTTCAATAAAAAAGTTTTATTTGCTATTTTTTTCTCAAAATTATTTGTTTCTAAACTTTTTCAGTTTTGAACATTTGTTTCAATATTTGGAAAAAAACGCCATTTAATTAAAGTTCAATTAACTTTATTAAAAAAAATAAAAGAAAAACAAGTTAAAGTTATGGTCGGTCAAGCCTGATTAGTTCATACCCTACACCACATTTTTGGTTATTAACGGTAGCTATCACAAATTAATGATTGACCCTCGTATAAATATTTTTTTCTAATTTGTGCTTAAGAGTGCAGTTTATATTATGGTACTTATATGTATGTATGTATGTATGTATGTATGTATGTATGTATGTATGTATGTATGTATGTATGTATGTGTGTAGGTATGTATGTATGTATGTATGTATGTATGTATGTATGTATGTATGTATGTATGTATTTATGTGTGTATGTATTTATGTATGTATATATGTATGTTTGTATGTATGTATGTATGTATGTATGTATGTATGTATGTATGTATGTATGTAAGTATGTATGATTTGTGCGTTTTAATGGGCGTTTTAGGGGAATAATACGATAGCTAAATGAAATTATGTACCGACCCTCGTAAAATTTCGTATACCGATTTTTGCCTATATTTTCTTAATTTGATCACTTCTAATCACAAAACTTGCGTATATATGAGATTTAAGACCATACGGGACCTATGAGATATAATGGACCGATCCTCGTATAATTTGGCACATTATTTTAGAACATTTTTAGAGTTATTTGGGCCTGATTTCGTTAAAATCGCTTTGTATTCAGGACTTTTACGACCTTAAAACCCCATTCCGAGAGGAACAATTGTATGTGGGCAGTTTCAATCGATATCATATCATCCCAGACGGACGGACAGACATTGTTAAACCGACTCAGAAAGTGATTCTGAGTCGAACAGTGTACTTAAAAATGGTGATAGCAATATTTTTTCTGTGCGTTACAAACTTAAGCACAAACGTATTATACCCCAACTACTTATGATGGTGTAGGGTACAAACAAAATTTTTTACTTTCGTAGTGAAATAAAAAAAAAACTATGAAATCAACAAATATAAATTTAGAATTTAAGAAAATATTTAGTTAATCTGTCTTTGATATGGAAAATAATAAAAAAAAACGTGTATTTTTCTTTTTTGCGCAAAATTTATTTAACTGAAAGTGATAGTGAGTTTGAGTACTTAAAGCAACAAAACAACAATAAAAATTAAATAATAATAAAAATTTGGGTTAAATTGTTAGAAAGTTCAATGACCTCATATCTATAAAAAAGAATCATACAAACACGCACACACACACACAACTACAATGACATAAAACGAAAATGAAATTTTGTTAAAATAAAAAAATGATAAAAAACGGCAGCCAATCAAAATTAAGGAAAATTTGCAAAAATTTTGTTCAAAAAAAAATTTGCAAATAAAAGATAAAGAAAGTTTTTTTATTATTCATTTTTTAATTTTAATTTTTTTTTTTTTTCTAAAATTTTTACTTTTTCTGAATTATTTTCAATCAAAATTTCTATCAAAATTAAAAAAATTGCAAAAATTTCTCTTAGATTTCCATCATTTTTGACTTCACACCTTTAAAAACCTCATAAAAACCCTACTAAATTCAAAAAAAATGTTACACATACGCAACCACTCTTACTCTCTATACAAAAACAACAAACAAACTTACTCTCTCTCCTACTCCACATCAAACAAACTCTTCTTTTCCATTTAGAGAATTTGCAAATTTCTTATTCAAAAAAAATTCAATTTCATTTTCTTCTTATTAAAAAACAAACAACAAAATATACTCTCACTCTCTCTCTTGCAAAAACACAAAAAATACAGTTCAATGACCGCAAATATCCATGGCCTAAATAATAGGCAACAAAAATAAACACACACTCACACTCACTCATAAAATTAATATGAAATCAAACTGTATATTTATAATAACAACAAAAACAAGTACGTAAACAGTCACAATAATATTAATAACAAGTACAAAACAACAACAACAACAAAAGTATTACTCTTCACCTCTTACATCTCTCCTCTTCCCATATTCCAATCACACAAACAAAAAAACCCATAAAAGACACTGAGCGTAGAGAGTTTAGGGAGGACAAAAAAGACAAGAGAAAGAAAACACGAAGTATTTTAAAAGTTTTCGTTAAAATTATATTCGTTTGTTTGTTACAGTATTTAGAAAAAGCACGAAGATGTTAAATATTATATTTGCCTTTTCTTTATTATTGTTGTTGTTTTTTTTTGTAACGAATAAAATGATTGGTGGAATTTTATTGCGTGTGTTAAGTGTGTGTATGTGTGCGTATGAGCACAGTGGTTTGTTATTAATAAAAAAAGGGCCTCTTACAGAAAGTGATTTTTGAAGGGGTAAACCTACGCGTATAAAGACAAATTTGGTATCAAATTAAAGGTATTTGAAAGGGCTATTTAAGAATGATCAATAAATTAAGAAATTTTAAATAGGTTTTAAACAATTTACCAAAAAAGAAAGATAAATTATAATTTTTTTTGAGAAAAAAAAATATATTTTAAATGAATTTAATTTAAGTACATGAACTAAAACTGATTTAAAACTGAGTAAGAACAGAACTAGAACTGAATTAAAATTGAACTATAAGTGAACTGAAAGTGAACTAGAATCTGAAATAAAAGTAGAACTGAACTAGAACTGAACTAGAACTGAACAAAACTGAACTAAAACTGAACTAGAACTGAACTAGAACTGAACTAGAACTGAACTAGAACTGAACTAGAGCTGAACTAGAACTGAATTAGAACTGAACTAGAACTGAATTAGAACAATAACTGCATTAGAACTGAACAAGAACTGAACTAGAACTGAACTACAACTGAGTTAGAACTAAACTAAAACTAGAACTGAACTAGAACTAAGCTGGAACTAAACTAGAACTGAACTAGAACCGAAATAGAACTGAACTAGAACTGAACTAGAACTGAACTAGAACTGAACTAGAACTGAACTAGAACTGAACTAGAACTAAACTGAAACTGAACAAGAACTTCATTAGAACTTAACAAGAACTGAACTACAACTGAGTTAGAACTAAACTAAAACTAGAACTGAACTAGAACTAAGCTGGAACTAAACTAGAACTGAACTAGAACCGAAATAGAACTGAACTAGAACTGAACTAGAACTGAACTAAAACTGAACTAGAACTGAACTAGAACTGAACTAGAACTGAACTAAAACTGAACTAGAACTGAACTAAAACTGAATTAGAACTAAGCTAGAACTGAATTAGAACTGAACTGGAACTGAACAAGAACTGAATTAGAACTGAACTAAAACTAGAATTGAACTAGAACCACAACTGAACTAGAACTGAACTGGTACTAGAACTGAACTATAATTTAGAATCTGAAGTAGAAGCGAACGAAACGAGATCCAGAACTGGACCCTGATCTAAAATCTGAACTAAAACTTGAACTAGAACCTAAACTAGAACTAGAAGAACTAGAACCAGGACTAGAACCTGATCTTGAAACAGAAACAGAACCTGAACTATAACCTGAACTAGAGCCAAAAGTAGAACCTAAATTAGAACATAAACTAGAACGAAACTAAGTCGCCTTTAAGCAAGAATCAAAAAGGGAAATAGAATTGGCGCTACTGAGTAAGATTGCAAATTTTTTGGTAAACGTAATTCCTATTTTTATTTATTTAATAAAATTTTATTAAAGAAATTTATTTTTTAATAAATATTTTGTCTTTCTCCCAAATAATTTATATTTGTTTATCTCACTTTAACATTTCCGGCTTAATACAAATACATTTTTGACAACAAAGCAAAAATTCCTACAATATTTTCTAATTTATTATTCATCTCCCCTCTAGAATTCATAATGTTTCCTTAAATTTTACTAATTTCGCTTTCGAAATTTCTCCCCAACACACACATACACACAACATAGTTAGCTAAAAATTGTTTATCTTACAAACGTACACTCTCATTGCCTTGTCCCATAGTTTTTCTTTTCACCCCCTACTTTTCGTTAATAAAAGCTTATTTAGACTCTTCAACCCACTTTATTCTTCGATTATTATTTTTCTGCCTTCAGTTTTACGCATTATATCCTGTAGCATAGGAAAAAAACTCTCTCCCTTTCTCCTTCTCTTTTCGCTCTCTATCTCTCTCTCTTTCTAATACATATAAAGCTATACTTCGTATAAAAAAAGCTTCAATGGCTTTGGCCTTGGAATTGCTTTTAACAGTGAGACAACGTTCATTGACCTATTGTAGTCACATTCACAAACACACACACACACACACACTTACATATATGAAAGAGCACTTACATAAATATGTGTTGCACATATACATAGATACAATATGTTATCTTAAATAAATTTTATACGTGTGTAAAGCTTTTTTTCAAATTAATAAAAATGTCTACCCCAACATTGTTACAGTTATACACTTACACTTATATACTTATTAATGTGTATGTGTGAATGTATATGTTAAATAAATAGAACCAACAACATTGAACGTCATTTAAAGTTGTTAGTTGGAAAATGATAACAGCAACAACAACAAAAAACAACATCTGAAATTAATAACAAAATAAAAGAGTAATAAAATCAAAAACATGTAGAATGAGAGATACAATTTTTTTTTACTTATCTTTGTGTTTATATGAGAAAGGAATGTGACCCAATAAGAAAAAATCTAATAAAAATCGGTCAATATATTTTTATGGAAACAAAAAAAGTTGAATAAGAGAAAAAATTAGAGGAAAGTGAAAACGTAATTAATATGGAAGATTTCAACTCCAGTTTAATTGCAACCTTTTCGTTAAAAGTAATTAAAAATTCGTTAAGTTTTAAAAAACATTTTCCTTCGTTAAGTTTTTTAAAGTACCTTAATATTCTATTTTCATCATTTTTTAAGCTGTCGTTAAGAAAATAAAGTTTCGTTAAGTTTTTTTATTGTATGAAAATCAATTTTCTTTCTTTAGTTTTATCGTTTATAATAATTTATTGATGATAATGAAAAAATTTTTCAATTTTGAACGTTCATTCATAAAAGTAAAGTTTCGTTAAGTTTCTTTAATGACTTAAACTCAGATTTCTTCCACTATTTTATTTGCTTATTTGAATTTATTTATAATTATTTATAATTATGAACAAAATTTAAAATTTAAAATTAAAATAAAGTTTCGTTAAGTTATTTAATTGTGTGAAAATCTGTTTAATTTCTTAATTTTTTTAATCTAATATTAAATATTCACTTATATGATAAACTCTTCGGATTTCGTTAAAAACAAAGTTTCGTTGAGTTTTTTATTAAATAAAATTCAGTTTTCTTTCTTTATTTTATTAGTTTCTTTATATGTTGTTTATGGCGGTGATAAGATTTTTCAATTATGGGCCTTCGTTAAGTAAAACAAAGTTTCGTTAAGTTTATTTATTGCATGAAAATCAGTTTTCTTTCTTTAGTTTTATCGTTTATTATAATTTATTGATGATAATGATAACATTTTTTTAATTTTGAACTTTCGTTCATAAAAGTAAAGTTTCGTTAAGTTTCTTTAATGACTTAAATTCAGATTTCTTCCACTATTTTATTTGCTTATTTCAAGTTATTTATAATTATGAACAAAATTTAAAATTTTGAAAGAAAAATAAAGTTTCGTTAAGTTATTTAATTGTGTGAAAATCTGTTTAATTTCTTAATTTTTTTAATCTAATATTAAATATTCACTTATATGATAAAATCTTCGGATTTCGTTAAAAACAAAGTTTCGTTGAGTTTTTTTATTAAATAAAATTCAGTTTTCTTTATTTTATTAGTTTCTTTATATGTTATTTATGGCAGTAATAAGATTTTTCAATTATGGACTTTCGTTAAATTATTTATTGTGTAAAACTATATAACTTCGTTCGGAAAGTAAAGTGTCGTTAAGTTTTTTATTACATATCCATATCCATTTGCTTTTCTAAATTTATTAGTTTATTATCAAGAATTCACTATAATGATAAAATTTTCCATTTTTGAACTTTCGTTCAGAAATTAAAATTTCGTTAAGTTTTAGTTTTAGTTTAAAAATAAATTTTAGTTCTTAACTTGTTTATTTTCTCATAATTTATATATGACTAAAATCAAGTTTTGCAATTTTGATTTTTTGTTGAGAAAATTTTACTTTCGTTAAATTTTTAAATTCGTCAAAAAATATGTTTCTTTCATTATCAATTTTTTAAATTATATTTCATTTATGAATAAGTTAATTCTTTTTTGATTTTTAGTTATTCGTTAAAAAAATAAAGTTTCGTTAAATTTTAAATTTACCCAAAAATCAAGTTTTCTTTCATTGTTACTTATTGTGCTATATTTATTTAATGAATTAGTGGCATTTTTGTAATTTTACAATTTCGTTAAGAAAATAAAAATTCGTTAAGTTTTTTATTAAGCCAAAAATTAACTTAATTCAGTTCTAGCTCAGTTTTAATTCACTCCTTGTGCAGATCTAGTTCAAGTTCAGTTCTAGTTCAGTTTCTAGTTCTTATTTCCCATCCCTGAATATTGTTGTTTTAAGCATTTTATATGTTCTCACAAAATCTATTTGTTTATTGAATAATAACTGTGAAAATGTGAGTCTGTGAGTGTGTATGCTTGTTTGTAAGTGTGTAAGAGAATTAACCTTCAATCTTTGTTTTATAACAAATAATTTTATCAAAACACAATGAGTTCTAATTAATTATTTATACTCATTTATTAATTAAATAGAGATATAATAACATGCGTTTGTATGTGTAAGAGAGAGAGCAAATTAATTCATTTATAGTTTAACCCTGAAATATGCAATGAAGTTTAATAACTTTTGTAACTGTTATTTGTTTTCTGCCACAATTGAAGTTTATTAACAACAATAACAATTGAGTTGATTTGCATGTATTTGTTAAGTCACACAAAGAAAAACAACTTCAAGGTGATGAGAGAGTTTTTTTTTTGTATAAAAAATTTTCTGACAAATTTTAAAGTATCTCACGTTTTTGACAATTTGAAAAAAAACTATAATCAGTTAAAAGCCACGTTTTTAATTTGATTTCAAAAATGGTTTTATCGCTTCTACAAAAAGAGAACAAACAAATAATTGTCCTTTATAAGCAACAAAGAAGCTAATGGTTTACGTGAAGGATTTTTTATATCCTTGTTTGAATAAAAACAAAACGAACTAAAACATCAAATAGAAAAAAAGATCCTTTAACATTTCATCTTCACTATTTTTCATTTTGTTTTAGCAGATTTTTTGCATTTTTTTTGATAAAAATTAAGTATAAAATATTTATATTTGATTTTAACCTAAATTACAACAACTAAGAAAAACAACAACAACAAAATAATATTCATAGATACAAAAATTAATATAAATGAAAAAATAAATAAAATAAAAAATAGAAAAAAATGACAAAAACAACTCTTAACATTTTGTTAAAAAGTTGAATAAACTATTTGCATCCAATGCAGCTCAATAACCTCGATCTAAATATACACAAATACACAAGCACACACATGCATACATACATACATAAACACACATTCATATAAACACATACAAATGAGTACAATCAAAATAATAGCAATACAAACACACACACAAACTCTTAGAAATATAAACTGCAATAGAAAAAAATGCAATCGAAAAAAAACTAAATTGAGAGCGTAAGAGAGCGAAAGAATAAAATAAGAGAAAAATATGAAAATGCAATTAGAATTTGCAAGCAATAATGAAGCAAATGAAAGCTCTTCCAATAGAGAATAAATTTAGGAAATAGATTTTTAAGGAAATTTTCTAAAAATTTCTTTTTAAGGAAATTTTCTTTAAAATTTCCTTTTTAAAAAAATTCCATTTCAAGAGAAATTTTCTAAAAAGTTCTCTTTCAATAGAAATTTAAAAAAAATATCTATTTTAAAGGAAATTTTCTAAAAATATTATTTAAAGGAAATTTACTTAAAAAATTTCCCTTAAAATTTGCTTAGAATTCAATTTAAAGGAAATTTTTGTTAAAATTTCTAAGAAAATCCTTACAAATAAAATCGTTACTTAAAGTAAACTTTGTTAAAAATTCCCTTTAAAAGAAATCTAAAGTAAAGTATCTCTTAAAATTTTTCAAAAAAATCCCTTTTAAGGATATTTTCCCAAAAGAATCACTTCTGAAATAAATTTTATAAAAAAAAAAAAAAACTTTTAAAGGAAATTTTGTAAAAAAAATCCCTTTTAAAGAAAATTCTCTTTAAAAAATCTTTTTTAAATGCCTTTTTTTGTAAAAAATCCCTTTTCAAGTATTTTTTTAATTTTTGTTCAAAGGATATTTGATTTTTTTAAAGTTTTTTTTTAAATAATTTTTTAAAATTATCTTTAAAAGGAAATTTTCTAAAAAAAATCTTTTTGAAAGGAAATTTTATGAAAATGTTCCTTTTTAATGGACTCTATTTTAAAAGTTATTTTGTTAAACTTTTCCTTATAAATTAATTTTTTTCTTTCAAGAGAAATTTAATAAAATATTATTTTTAGAGCGAATTTTCTGTAAATTTCATAAGCGAATCTTTAAAAAAAATTTCCTTTTTAAGAGAATTTTTTAAAATTTCCTTTCTATTTTTTATAAATTTCCCTTTTGGAAACGAATTTTCAGTAAATTTCGTTTTTACAATGGATTTTTATAAAATTTCCTTTTTAAAGTATTTTTTTATAAATTATCTTTTTTAACGGTTTTTTTAGTAAATTTCCTTTTAGAGCAAATCTTTATGAAATTTTCGTTTTACGTTTGTTTACAAATTTCCTTTTTAGAGCGAATTTTTAATAATTTTTTTTTATTTTCAGGGATTTTTTAAAAAATATCCTAAATTTCCTTTTAAGAGCGAATTTTTGACAAATTTCCTTTTTTAAGCGAATTGAAAATTTCATTTTAAAGGAAATTTTCATAATACTTTCATTTTTGGAAAATTTTTAACAAAATGTCCTTTTGTGAGGGATTTTTCGTAAAATTTCCTTAATTTTCCTTTAAGAGTAAATTTTTATAAAATTTCCTTTTTGGGAAATTTTTCATAAAATTTCCTTTTTTTGGGAAATTTTTTTTAATTTCTTTTATCGGTTATTTTAAACAAAATAAGCTGAATTTCCTGCTTAGAGCGGATTTTTATTAAATTTCCTTTTTTGGGAAAATTTTTAACAAAATTACCTGAATTTCCCGCTTAGAACGAATTTTTATAAAATTTCCTTTCCTTTTTAGGGAAAATTTTTATAAAGTTTCCCTTTTTAAAATAAAATTTGCTTTTTTTTCTTTTTCAAAACGAATTTTGTAAAATTTCTTTTTATGGTGGATTTTATTAACAAAATTTCCTGAATTTCCTTTTTAGAACGGATTTTTATAAAATCTCCTTTTTTGGGGTAACTCTTATATTAAAGGATTTTTCATAAAAATTTCTTAATTTCCTATTTTAAGCGAACTTTTATAAAATTTTTGTCTTTAAAGCGAATTCTTAAAAACATACCATTTTAAAGCGAATTCCTTTAATTTTTTTTATAAAACGAATTTTCATAAAATTCTTTTTAAATAGAATTCGTCTAAAAATATCGTTCCTAAGCGAATTTCCCATTCAAATCGAATTTTGATGAGATTTCAAAAATTACCAAAATTTCCTTTTCCTTGAGAATTTCCTATCAGAAATAAACATTTTAATTTTAATCGACCTTTTTTAAACGAATTTACTTTTAATTTAAAAACAAAAATTAAGTTTAAGTTTTTGTTGTCAACCGCCAAAATTGATAAAATTTTCATCTCAAGTTTTTCTTTTTTTAGATTTTGAGTTTCACGTATTTTTCACTTTTATTTTATTTTTTTATGAAAATAACGAGTTCAATGTCGTTCATTGTTCACAGTCTCACAACTAGTTTGTGTTGTTGTTTTAATGCTCGATTTGTTATCCTCTTGTTTATATATCAAATGAAAACACACTCACATTCACACACATACATATACGCAAACATTTGCAATAAATCGGCAGACATTTTCTCATGTTCTCATTTTTATTTTTTTGATTTAATTTAAAACTTTGAGTGGAGCAAGAGCAAATAAATTCAAATGAAACATTGCAATTGTGTTGCACATATATGTGTGTCATGTGTGCATGTGTGTGTGTATGTGTAAATTTTATGTTCATTTTTTAATGAACAAAATTCCTCAAGTCTCGTGTTTTCTTGCTTTTTTTATTTCAACATTTATTATTGCAATTTTTTTTGTTGTAATTTATAGTTTTTGTTGTTGCTTTTCGTTTGTTTGTGGTTTGAACAAGAAATACAAGGACTGCAAAATGTGGCAACAAACAAAAGACTTGTAATAATGCATAAATGGGGGGATTTTCTTAAAAGGATTTTTTCAAAATTCGTTCTAAAATGAAAATTTAGTTTAATTTTTTGTTAATTCGCTTTGAAAAAAAATTTAAGAACAATTTTATGAGAAAGTTTATGTTATGAAAATTCTCTCCAAAGAGGAAATTATATAGAATTTCTTTCAGGAAAGAGATTTACTAAAAAAATCACTCTAAAGAGGATTTTTTTAATTCGCTCTAAAGAGGAAATTTTATTAAATTTCATTCAAAATAGGAAATATTATAAAAATTCACTTTAAAAAGGAAATTTACGGAAAAATGCTCTACAAAGAAAATTTTATAAGAATTCTTTGTAAAAAGCAAGTGGAAAAAATTAAATTCGCTCGAAAAGGGAAATTTTATAAAAATTCTTTCTAAAAAGTGGTTTTAAAAGGAAATTTATTAAAGGAAAATTTAAAAAATTCGTTGAGGAGGAAAAAATCTCACAAAAAATAAATTTTAAAAAAATCGCTCTAAAAAATAATTAATTGAAATTCGCCTAAGCAAAAAAGAATTTTAAGCAAAATTCGCCTAAAATCAAAAATTTTATGAAAATTCCCTATAAATTAAATAATAATACAAATTCGCTTTAAAAAGTTGAATTCGCTTAAAATCGATTTATTATGAAAATTCGCTTTGAAAAGAAAATTTTTATGAAAATTCGCTTCGAAAATTAAATTTATTGAAAATTCGCTCTAAATTGGAAATTGTACAGAAATTTATAAGAATTCAATTTAAAGAGGAAATTTACAGAAAATTCGCTCAGAAGGAAAAAAACTATAAAAATTCCTTTTAAAAGGAAATTTAAGGAAAATTCACTGGAAAAGTAAATTTTATGAAAATTCGCTATGAAAAACACATAAAAATATTCGCTTTAAAAAAATAAATTCGCTTAAGATTATTTGTTTGTGAAAATTCGCCCTGAAACAGAAATCTTATCAAAATTCACTTTTAAATTTTTATTATTTCATTTCGCTTTGAAAATAAAAAAAAAATTATTAAAAAAAGTTTAGAAAAGTTATTAGGAAAATTCGCTTTAAACGTGAAATTTTTTTAATAATTGCTCTGGAAATTATTTTTTAATAGAATCCTTTATGAAAATTCAACCTTAAGGAAATTTTATAAAAATTCAATCTGAATATAAATTTTTCGAATTCGCTCTTAAAATAAAATTTTATTAAAAATTGCTCTGAAAATTATTTTTTATGAAAAAATTGTGCTTTTATGAAAATTCAGTCTAAAGATTTTTTTTAATTCGCTTTAAATATTTTTTTGGCCTTAAATTTTATAAAAATTCATTTTGAAAAATATTTTTTTGCATTATTTTGTAAAATTGTTTCTTTTTCGTATTAATTCTCTTATAACAAAAAATCTATCATTTAAAATTGTTTTTAGAGGTCAATTCAAAGCAGGTCAATTTAGTTCATTCGCCTTCATTACAATCACCAGAGCAAGCTTTTGTTGTGCTCTTTGCCTCTCATTCCTCTTTAGAATTTTATGCTTGAAAAACATGTCACCCTCCTTTAGTGAACAAACAATATTTTCCATAAGACACAAATAATATTTATGACAACGTTGCAATGTTAGTGTTGTTGTTTTAGTTAAAATTACAAAAAAGTAAACAACAACAACAATTAACCTTGTAAAAATCATAACGACATAAAAAAACAACAATAATTTGAATAAGTAGAAATAAAAACAAGTAGCATTTTTACTTGCTTCGGCTATGACGAATATTCAATACCCTCCACCTCAAATGTATGCGAAGTAAATACTTTATGTTTCGTACATACACTCTCACAAATACACACATAAACGTATACATTATATAATCGTTTATGTCAAACACTTAATGGATCATAAAATTTGTAATATTTTTGACTATAACTTTTTTTCTACTGAACCGATTTTGATAGTTAAATTTTATCGAGTCCTGTAAATTGTTGTGGATGTTAAACTGCCGAGAACAAACAGGCAGGCAGGTAGCTAAATCGACTCAGATTTTGATTTGATGTAAGAATATATATACATCATGGGATCAGACATGATTATTATTTTGCTTTACATACGGAATGTCCAAGTTAATATATCCTATCACGACTTTTGTTGGTGGAGGGTATGAAAACCAAATCAAGTGTGGCTAATTGAACAAAGAAATATTTTTTTATAAAAAATATTTTATTTGTTTTTAATTAAATTAAACATTAAATAAAATTCGTTACAAATAAATTTTTATTGAAAAAAAAAACTATTAAAAATTATTTGAAAATCTTTATTTTTATGACAAAAATTAGTTCTATTTTATTAATCGCAGAAAAAAAACGCTAAATTGTCTCTATTTTATTTGCTATTAAAACATTAATGCACTCACAAACGTAAAAGAGTGTAATTGTTGCTCTTGTTCATTTACAACTATCAACAGTGTTGTCAATTTTTGCCTAACAATTATCATTAACTCAGCAAATTTTAGCATCCAAAAAAACGCTAAAATCCGCCACTGGTGCAGTTTTATAACTTGTATAACTCTGAACACCAAAGTGGATGTCAAAATTTTTGTTTGTTTTCCAACCACAATAATTGTTTTAGCTTCTTAGAAATCCTGCTCCACTATCAGAGTAATAAAGCCACACTTCTGTGCAAACGGTATATCCAGTTTTGAATGAATCAAACCAGCCCATCCAAAGTAACAGATTTTTTTCTGACTCACGGTGCAACATGTTGCAGACAAGGGTGGTGTATTTTTTTGGAATTCCATTTCTTATTTGCGTAAAAATCGCTAGAATTTCCGCTATTCACTAAAATTGAATTTTCTCCGCTACGTGCCTTCAAAATCGCTAATTTGGCAACACTGATACTAAAACCTTTACACTCTTCTTTATTTACAACAATCAATAAAGAAACTATACTGCACGTGCATTATCCTCTTCGCTCTTCTAACACTCTTTTACTCACTTCTCTTAAAACTCTCTTTCATTCGTTTCATCATGTAGCAAATGCATTTACATTCGTATTTCTTCTTCGTTGCAATGCATTTTAAACTCGTCGCTAATATTTACAAAAACACGAATGTTTTTAAAAAAAAGCTTTTTATTAATACTTCGTATATTTTTTGTTTATTTACAAATACGACTGCAATTTGAGTACAAAAAAGAGAGCTTTTTTATGATGTTATAATATTAAGAGTAAATGTATGTGTTCGATTGTGTAAGTGTTCATACGTTTTGATAGTTTTAGTTTCCATTGTTTTGTTTTTGTCGTTTTGTGCCAATTGAAGTCGACAAACGTTCATGAACTCAATTTTGATAGAATTCACTTTATTTTGTGATTTGTTTTTCTTTACATTTTGTAAAATTCAATGCACTGTGTGACGTCAATTACGAATAATATTAATATATAGAGAGAGGAAGAGAGAGAGAGAGAGAGAGAGAGAGAGAGCAAAACTAAATATGTTTTACAAAAAAAAATAAATTTAAAAAAATTTTAAAAATCCTATATAAAGGAAATTAAAAAAAAATTTCCTATATAAAGGAAATTTAAAAAAAATTTCCTATGTAAAGGAAATTTTCAACAAATTTCCTATAAAAAGGAAATTTAATAAAAAAATTCTTCTTAAAATAATTTTCACAAAATTTTCTATTAAAAAGAGATTTTAACCATGAAAAAGAGACATTCGGAAAATTTCCTTTAGAAAGACACTTTTTCAAAAAATTTCCTCAAAATTTTCCTAAAAAATGTTTAATAAATTTCCTTAAAAAAGGGAATTTTTGAAAATTTTACTTAAAAAAGGGAATTTTTGAAAATTTTCCTTAAAAAAGGGAATTTTTGAAAATTTTCCTTAAAAAAGGAAATTTTTAGAAATTTACCTTAAAAAAGAAAATTTTCCTTAAAAAAGGGAATTTTTAGAAAATTTCCTTAAAAAGGGAATTTTTAGAAAATTTCCTTAAAAAGGGAATTTTAGAAATTTTCCTTAAAAAGGGGAATTTTTAGAAATTTTCCTTAAAAAAGGGAATTTTTAGAAAATTTCCTCTAAAAAGGGAATTTTTAGAAAATTTCCTCTAAAAAGGGAATTGTTGGAAAATTTTCTTAAAAAAAAATTTTAGAAAAATTTCCTCTAAGAAGGGAATTTTTAGAAAATTTTCCTCTAAGGAGGGATTTTCTAGATAAAGAATATTTTTAGAAATTTTTAGGAAAATTTTGTCTAAAAAGGAAATTTTTAGAAAATTTCCTCTCAAAAGGAAATTTTTAGAAAATTTTCCTCTATGAAGGGAATTGTTAGAAAATTTCCTCTCAAAGGAAAATTTTTAGAAAATTTCCTCTCAAAGGATATTTTTTGAAAATTTAATCTCGAAAGGAAATTTTTTTGAAAATTTCCTCTCGAAAGGAAAATTTTTGAAAATTTCCTCTCGAAAGGAAAAAGGTTATTTTTAGAAAATTTCCTCTAAAAAGGATATTTTTAGAAAATTTCCTCAATAAAGGATATTTTTAGAAAATTTCCTCTAAAAAGGAAATTTTTAGAAAATTTCCTCTAAAAAGGAAATTCTTAGAAAATTTCCTCTAAAAAGGAAATTCTTAGAAAATTTCCTCTAAAAATAAAATTCTTAGAAAATTTCCTCTAAAAAGGAAATTCTTAGAAAATTTCCTCTAAAAAGGTAATTTTTGAAAATTTTTTTGTTTTCGAAAATTTCAAGTTTGATTTGTTTGTTTTGCGCCACCTGGTGGTCTCTAGTTTCATATAATTTGTATAGTCAAGCCAAACACTTTTTGAGTGACTCTGCTATTTATGGTCTCTCTTACTCTCTTTTGTTAAAAGCTTATTGTAATGTTAACAATGTTTACATATTTTATCGTTATGAACTGAGTGTCGCTGTTGTTTCTATTAAAATCAATGTAATTTAAGTTCTTTTTTGTTCAGAGCTTTTTTGTATTAGAAAACTTTTGTCAGTATTTTCACAGAGATGCAAAATAAATGCAAACGTTACAAGAAGTGAAAATAGATCAACTGTTGGAAATAATAATAACAAGAATTGATTTTGAATACAAATTTTATGACAGAAGACAAATTTAAGGTATTTTATAAAAAGATATTATGAATTAAAGTTCTTTTTAGACCATTTATCTCTTCTTAATTAATTATTATCCGAAACTCTGGCCTACGTTCCATCTAACACATAATTCAGTTAAATTTAGTCGCCTTTTCCCCTTCTTCTCTTCAAATATTATCACGACCTTAACTAATTTTTTTTGAAATATTTGAATTGAAGTTTTTTTTACATTGAACTTACGTGATTCACACAAATTGTTCTACATAATAAAAATATAATTTTAATTATTGAATAAAAAATTAAAGTAATTTTGTTTTATTACATAAATTACAAAAAGCTCACACAAACACACACAGATAAACATGAACACACACAGGCAGAATATTTTAAATATTGAAAAAAATAATAATAAACAAAAAAAGGCCTAAGAATAATTTAATTTACATTTAATTCATTAACGCTGAAATACACAAACAAACAAAAAATTAAATTTAAAATAAAAAACAATGAACTTTAAAATTTTCAAATGACATTGAACTTGAAAATAAAAATAAATTTTACAAAATATAAAACAAGACAACAAATAAACATTAACATTTTTAAAACATTTAAAGTAAATCGAGACAATTTTTAATACAAACATGAATTATCATAAAATTTCCCTTTTCAAGGAAATTTTCTAAAAATTTTCGTTTAAGAAGAAAATTACTAAAAATTCTTTCCTGTCGTCTTAGAGGAAAATATCAGAAAATTTACCTTTATAAAGCCAATTTTTTAAAAATTTCTTGTTTTAGAGATTTTTTTTAATTTCTTTCTTAGATAGAAATTTCCTTTTTAGAGGAAATATTCTAAAAAATTCCTTTTTAAAGAATATTTTTTTGAAAAATTTCCTTTTAAGAGAAATTTTTCTGAAAATTTCCCTTTTAGAGGTTATATTCTAAAAATTTCCTTTTTAGAAGAAATTTTAGAAAAAATAAGGAAATTTTCTAAAAATTTCCTTTAAAGAGGAAATTTTCAAAAATTTTCCTTTTAGAGGAAATTTTCTAAAATTTTCCTTTTTAGAGGAAATTTTCGAAAATTTTCCTCTTTAGAAGAAATTTTCAAAGAATTTCCTTTTCTAAAAATTTAATTTTAAGAGGAAATTTTCTAAAATTTTCCTTTTAGGTGAAATTTTGTAAAAATTTCCTTTTTAGAGGAAATTTTCGAAAATTTTCCTTTTTAGAGGAAATTTTCGAAAATTTTCCTTTTTAAAATAAATTTTCAAAGAATTTCCTTTTTCTAAAAATTTTCTTTTTAGAGGAAATTTTCTAAAAATTTCCTTTTAAGAGGAAATTTTCTAAAAATTTCCTTTTAAGAGGACATTTTCTAAAAATTTCCTTTTAAGAGGAAATTTTCTTAAAATTTCCTTTTAAGAGAAAATTTTCTAAAAATTTCCTTTTAAGAGGAAATTTTCTTAAAATTTCCTTTTAAGAGAAAATTTTCTTAAAATTTCCTTTTAAGAGAAAATTTTCTAAAAATTTCCTTTTAAGAGGAAATTTTCTAAAATTTTCATTTTAAGAGGAAATTTTATAAAAATTTCCTTTTAGAGGAAATTTTATAAAAATTTTCTTTTAGAGGAAATTTTCTAAAAAATTCCATTTTAAGAGGAAATTTTCTAAAAAATTCCTAAAAAAATTGTTTTCTTAAAAATTTCCTTTTTAGAAGAAATTTTCTAAAAATTTCCTTTTTGAGGAAATTTTCTAAAAATTTCCTTTTTAAAGAAATTTTTTTGAAAAATTTCCTTTTAAGAGAAATTTTTATAAAAATTTCCCTTTTAGAGGTTATATTCTAAAAATTTCCTTTTTAGAGAAAATTTTTCAAGAAATTTCCTTTTTAGAGGAAATTTTCTTAAAATTTCCCTTTTAGAGGAAATTTTCTAAAAATTTCCTTTTTAAAGAAAATTTTCGGTATTTTTCCTTTTAGAGGAAATTTTCAAAATATTTTTTTATCAGTTCAAGTTCAGGTTTAGTTCTACTTTAGATTTGAGAATGTTGTAACAATTTCTTTTAAATTCTGTCCTTTTTTCTAAGAAACCATTAACCTAATTTTAATTTCAAGATCACTAAATTAAGGCCTTTTTCCCAAATCCAAAAAAAAAAAACATAAAAAACATAAAAAACTCATTTTCTAATAAAAAAATAGAAGAAAGTAAACAAAGAATTTGATAACATTAAAAAGAAAGTTATAATTATGTAATTTATCTTGTTCTTTTTTTCATTTTTTTTTAAATTCTAATCTTCAACAGCGCTGGCGCAACCTTAAAAAACAAACAACAAACAAGAGAATTTATGGTCATTAACGAAGAAAGTAAAAAGTAGAGAAAGCAAAACAAGAACGAAAGAAAAATTCAACGAAGAAAGTATTAAAAGATAAACAAAAGAAATGACTTTTGATTTCAAAATCAAGCATGAAATAGTAAGAAGAAGAATAAGAAAAACAATAACAAAAACAAAAACAATTACGTTTAATGGGAAGAAAATAGAAAAAATAATCAAAAAATTTTTTTAAGAATCTAAAAAAGAACTCTTTTTCTAAAAAAGAAACAATAACAAAATACAATAACAAAGGGTTTTTTTATAAAATAGTATTGTTGTTGTTTTTTTATACCCTACACCAACGTAAGTGTTTGAGATATTATGCTTTTGTGCTGATGTTTGTAACATACAGATAAAATGGCGTCTTAAGGTATACCGTTCGACTTAGAATCGCTTTCTGAGTCGATGTCCGTCCTTCTGTCTGTCCGGCTGGCTGGCTGTCCTTATAAACGTTTTGAACACTCTACAGCTCGCAGTTTTTGAGATATCTTGATGAAATTTAGTACATATTATTAAGGACAAAAGCCTTCGGTGCAATATTTCAGGTACCTCCCATAAAATGTCCTAATGAAAGGAGATTATAAGCTCCTAAAAGTCCTAAATATAAAATGATTTTAAGGAAATTCAACAGTTCTTTAATATTTTAAGTCGATATGCAAAATTATGCGAGGGTCGGTCCATTGATCCTCATATATCCCATTCAAGTCCCCTTCAGAATAACACTTTAAATGAATCTCACATTAAGATAAATATAAGCATAAATAGATTTGCAAAATTATACGAGGGTTGGTCCATATTTTCGCATCTCACAAAATTCATTTTAAAACGCATAAACTGCACATTTAAAAAAATCACAAAATAAAATTATAGGAGGGTCGTTCATTCCTTTTTCGTAACCAATATTGTGGTGTAGGGTACTGTTTAGTCAGGCTAGACTGACTATAGCATTCTTACTTGTTTTACAATAACAATTAAGACAATAAATTATTTACTTCGTACATTTTACGAGTATTTAATTTGTTACCTTTTTTTCTAGTTTACATTTTGTGAAATTTATGTGAGTGTGTTTGTGTGTTACTGTTCTTCAATTTTAGGGGGAGAAAGGAAATCCTCTCTTTTTTTATGCTCAATAAGATTCTTTTTAAGGAATTAAATAACAAAAGAGACATAATGAAAAGAATTCGTGTAATGAAAATAAAAATAAGTAAAGGCGCTATAATCGGCTGTGAAGAATCTTCAATAGGTTTGTACATACACAGACAGACAGATAAAAAAGCTAAATAAACTTAGGTTTTGATTTGATTCAAAAATATTTCGTTACACACGAAACGACAAAATTAGTATACCCTCTTCACACCACTTGTAATCATGGAGGGTATAACACTACACGAAGTGGTTAAACAACTTTCTGTTTCCGTCGTGTTTCAAAAGAACAGAGAATTTTGTTATAGTTTTTTTTCTGGTTAAATGTAAAAACAATCATTAAAATAACAACAAAAACATTAGAATAAAATGTTAATAACATGAAACTTAACAGAATTTAAGCATTTTAATGAGTTTTCAAGAAAGTTTACAAAAATAATGTTAATGTTAGTAAAGACAGGTCTAAACTGTCTCTGGATTATATTTTGGACTTAAGGCTGGACTATAGTCAGGATTGTCTGGTCCATAGTCTGGATTATAGTCTAAACTATAGTCTGTGCTTTGGTTTGCTCTATAATGTGGTCTGGATTCTAAACTATAGTTTTGGCTGTAGTTTGGATTAAAGGCTGGATTATAATCTGAACTATTACCTGTACTTTAGTATGGTTTAGTTTGATCTATAGTATGGGCTATAGTCTGCACTATAGACTAAACTATATTTTAGACTATAGTCAGTATTAAAGTTTGGACTGAAGTATGGACTAAGTAAAATTTGAACTGATATCTGGACGACAATCTAGACTATAAACTGTACTGCAGTCTGAAATATAAGCAGAACTACCTGGATTATAGTACAGTCTATAATATTAATTTTTGGATTCTATGACAAGTGATCACCGATTAAACTTATTTTATCACCATGATTCTGAACTAAAACTGCTATAATCCAAACTATAAACAAAATTGTTATAATTTTATATCAGAAAAAAATGTTTAAATTTTCATAAATTAAATTTTAAAAATTAGAAAAAATCTTTTAGAACCTTCTTTTTATCGTCTCTTTCCCAAATAAATCTTCTTTTTATTTTGCAAAATTTTTCTTTCCCAACTTTTCTCTTTTATTATTTATTACTTTTAATTCGCTAATTTTTTGTTTTCTTTATTTCTTTATTATTCTCCTGTATTTTTTTTTGTCATTAAAAATTTTTTTGCAAATTATAAAATCTCCATTTTTTTGTGTTATAACATGAAAAAAGCTGACTTTGTAAAGTTCTTTCAAGGTTGTTCGGACATTGACACTTTTTTTTGGTAAAACACAAAAAAAGAACCTAAAATATTGTTAATTCTTCTTTTTTTGATTGCTCTTTGGTCTTTTATTTTCAGTTCTTTTTCAAACTCTGTTTTTATTTTTTATATAAAAAAGAAAACAAAAACAAAAGAATAAATTTTAGTAAGAATTTGAGAAAAAGACACAAATTATATAAAACATGTCATACGCATTTCTTTCTAATGAAGAAAGCTTACCAGGTGGAGGATAATGAAGATCTTTTATAATTTTAAAATTTTGAACTGTTATACATATTTTTAAAACGGTTATACAATATTCAGAAACTGTTATATTGATTAAAATATAATATTAGCATTTTTTGACTTACTTCAATTCGTTTTAAAACTGTTATACTATAACTTGAAACTATTTTAAGGCATTTCGAAACTGTTATACAGATTTTTAAATTATTATTAAGTTATAAGAACCCACTTTTATAATTACAAAATGAAATACTCCTCTTTAAAACTGTAAAAAAACCGAAAGAAACTATTATACAAGTTTAAACTGTTATACAGTTGTTAAACAATTATATAACTGTTCAAAACTATTTTACAGCCCATCGAGACTGTTGCACTGGTTTCAAAACTGTTATATATACAATTCAGAACTGTTTTGAAACTGTTATACAGTCCATCGAAACTGTTATACAGATGTTAAAAATATTATAAAACACTTGGAAACTGTGTAACAGTGCATTGAAATTTGTCATGGTGATATTAAAACTGTTATAAAACTCTTCAAAATTGTTTTCTACCAATTGAAGCTTTTAATAGCTGTAATACATTTGGTTCCAAACTGGTTAAACCAGGCCCTGTAATACCGGTGTAAAAACTGTTATACAGCATTTCGAAACTGTTTTACAGACCATCGAAAACTATTTTACCAATGTTAAAACTGTTATATTGATCTGCAAACTTCAAAATTACTATTTTTTAAGTGTTATACAGATTTCTGAAATTATTAAATAATGCTGAATTAAAAAAATATATATATACAATTTTAAAAATTTCAATTTTGAAAACTTTAATGCAACTCTTAACCGCCTCAACACTTTATGCAGTTTTAAAACTCTTATACAAGCTAGGAACATCTTTCAAATCTTCTATTTAACTTTTTTAAATTTTTTGAAAAGACTTTTAATGCTTGACTTACATGTGCAAATAACTCTTATACAAATTTAATAACTCTTATACAAACTTTAAACACTTTTATATATGTTTTAAAAATCTGTTAAAATCTTTCGAAATTTTTTTGAAAAATTTAAAACTTTTATACATTTGTAAAAAGATCTTATACGCATTTCAATAACTTCTATCCAGAATTTAAAAACTCGTATATACATATATACATCATTTAAAACCTTTATGAAAAATTTTAACTTTATACTTTCCGAAAACTCTTATATTAATTTAAATCATTTTTGACTTTCAAAAAGACTTATTTTATCCAACTTCAAAAATACTTTAAAAAATTTTAAAGAATAGATTTAAAAAACTCTAATACATACTTCTAAATTCAATTTTAAAACTCTTATACATATTTACAAAACTTTTATAATAATTTTTTAAAACTTTTAGACATTATTTATAAAACTTTTATATTGATTTTTTAAAACTCTTATGCTGGTTTACAAAACTCTTATACTGATTTTTAAAACTCTTATACTGGTTTACAAAACTCTTATACTGATTTTTAACCTCTTAGACAATTTTTTACTTTTTTAATTATATGTTTTTTAATTGTATACACTTATTTATATTATACTATTACCTGATTTTGAATTCTACCAAAATTTTGGCACGTTTCCCCCTCTAAAAAACGTTAAAAATAAATTATATTAAACAGATTATTTTGAAGAATATTTACGACTCAATTAAATATTATTATACTTTTCCATACAAAAAGGCCTTAGATACAAAAAAACTCTAATTCATAAAAAACTCTATTTAATTCTTATAGAGTACATAAGCGACAATAGAACAAGAAGTTAAAATATATCTAAAGTGACTCAAAATAATTACCCTTGAATAAATAAAAATTATTTTTATTTGAGAATAAAATTCAAGTAAAACTGAAAAAAAACTTCTCTTTTTTAAATTACAAACAAAAAAATTAGAGATCTTCGAAAAAATACACAAAAAATTTTAACTAAATTAAAAATGCGTATAACGAACTTGAACTTCAGAAATACACGAGAAAAAAACACTCAGTTACAAAATTTCATTTTTTCTTTTTCAAATTGTTTAGAGGTACGTACTTATGTACGTTCATAAGGAAGCGTATACCACACAAAAAATAAAATAAAAATAATTCCAACCCAAAAAAAAATTTTTGTCTCAATTATTTTGTTTTTTTTTCGAAAAGGTTTTCAAAGTCAAGGTGTTTACAGACACACAAAAATTTTCGATGTTTGAATATTTTTTTCCTCCAAAAACACTAAAGAAGCCCTTTAAATTTAGTTCAGCCAAAAAAAATTATAATTTATTTGAATTTAACATTTACGTGCTTGAAATATTTGAAATTGTAATAAATGTTTCTTTTTGTTATTGTTGTTGTATTGGGTGTTGGGTGTTTTAGGTAAAGATTAATGACTAAATCAACATGTTTTGACCATTTCAATCATTTTGGACACAAAAATATTATGCGTACTTTTTTACGAAAATGTGGTGAAAATTAACATTTTGTGCATTTTTTAAACTATAAACAATTCCACTAAAACTAGACTAAAGTCTTGACTATAAAATAGTCTATAGCATAAGCTATAAATTTGTTTATAAAGTAAACTGTAAAGTAATCTTTAGTCACTTGTCTAAACTAACAAAATATTCTTAAGTCTGGACTACCGATTAGTCTGTAGTATGGACTATAAAATAATTCATAGTTTTTAAAACAATTATACTAATTTTTTAACCATTTGCCGATTTTTTAAACTCTTATACTGATTTTATAAACTTTATACTGATTTTATGAACTCTAATACTGCTCTCTTACACACTTCTCAACAAATTTTATAGATTTTTTAAATCATTTGCACATTTTTTTAAACTCTTATACTGATTTTATAAACTCTTATACTGATTTTAAAAAACTATTATACTGATTTTAAATACCTCTAAAACAATTATACAGATTTTTTAAATCATTTTAAGTTTTTCTTTAACTTTTATACTGATTTTATAAACTCTTATAATGATTTTAAAAAATCCTATGCCGATATTTAAAATTCTTATGCAATATTTTAGACTATAAATTTGTCATATGTCTATATCTAAGAATATAAGCCATTCCATGGTCTATTTATTCACCTAATTACTGACCTCTTCCATTCTCTATTACAAAATAATTTCCATAAATACATATTTTCGATTTTTTTTAATTCTAAAAACAAAATCACACCTTTCAATTTTATTTTCTCATCTGGCATAGAAAAAAACAACAACAACAACAAAAATAGAAATCTGTACAAATACAGAAATTTTGCCTAAAAATCTAATAAACTAAATTTTTAACATTAAAAATCATTAAAAAAGAAGATTCGCCATTTTTTAAATTAGAAAAAAATACCCCGCAAACATTAATTTTTTTCAAAGTAAAACGAAAATAAAAACTTTCTAAATACAAAAATGATTGTTATACAAATTTTGCCGCCTTTCTGACACATTCACCAATACACACTCACACTTGTACATACGAAAATATAAACGCACTTATTTACATTTATTTAAATTCTATAGAAAACCAAACAAATAAATTAAAATTTTATTTTCATACTCTCGAATACAAAATAGATTTTTTTGACGAGAATCTGGAAAAAAGAATTAAATAATTTTTTTTGTGAAGTTCAAGGTCAGTAAACTTGCTCTAATACCACGATACCCTAAAACATAAAGCGAAACTATTTTTGTGTTTGAAAAATATGAATACAACACAGAAACATACTCTCTTGCTGATTTACCACACATAGATACTCGACTTTTACATATACATTTACATATACAAAAGCAAAACAATCCCATAGATATTCAAAATCTCTCATATAATTTCAAATTTAGAGCCTAAACATTAGCAACAACAACAACGATAACAATAATAAAAGACAAGAGAAGAATGTATTAATGATGTTGTTGTTATTGTTGTTAATTTTGTCTATTTGAAAGATCTGTCAGTTGGATTTTTTATGATGTGATAAATTGTAGTTTTGTTAGAACACAAATAAACAACAACAACTTTATGCGTAACTTATTAGAACCGAAAAAAAATCACACACAAACTCACACTAAAAGAGAGAATTTGAAAGATACAAAAAGTAAACGAGAGTAAATTAAACAGACACCAGGAATTAGAACGCACTTTCAGAATAATAACAAAAAAAAAACATGGAAAAAATATAAAATCGTTTCAAATAGAATGGAAACTATAAAAAATCTCTATTTCTAAATAAGACTCAAAATCGAAAATAAACATTGAATTCCCTGAATATGTCCCCTCGTTACTCAGGGCAACAGTTTTGAAGTTTTTTTTTTTTTTTTTTTTTTTAATTTATTGATATCTAATTCTTTAGTAATTTAGCGGGGGTTTTCAAAATCACTTCGAAGAAAGAGAGAAATAATAGAAAAAAACTTAAATTAAATATAGACAAAATTACTCACATACAGACAAAACAATTTGCGTTGATTTCAAATAATGATTAATTATATCTTAAACTAAAATAGACATGAATAATAATTAAATTATAAAAAAATAACAACAAACTAATTTTCGAAAGTGTGGAGAATAAGATTAAAATGGATTAGAATAAAAAGAAACTAAAAAGAAAACACTAAAAAAACGAAGAACTAAAAAATAAAAAACAAACTACAATAAAATATATAAAAGATTACTGGAGATTGGATTATAATAAAGGCTACAGACTAGTTTGTAGTCCAAACTGTAGACTAGTTTATAGTCCACATTATAGACTAGTTTATAGTAAAGACTTTAGACTAGTTAATGCTACAGCCTATGGACTAGTTTACAGTACAGACTATAGACTAGTTTATAGTACAGACTATAGACTAGTTTATAGTACAGACTATATAGACTAGTTTATAGTACAGACTATATAGACTAGTTTATAGTACAGACTATATAGACTAATTTATAGTACAGACTATATAGACTAGTTTATAGTACAGACTATATAGACTAGTTCATAGTACAGACTATATAGACTAATTTATAGTACAGACTATATAGACTAGTTTATAGTACAGACTATATAGACTAGTTTATAGTACAGACTATATAGACTAGTTTATAGTACAGACTATATAGACTAGTTTATAGTACAGACTATATAGACTAGTTTATAGTACAGACTATATAGACTAGTTTATAGTACAGACTATATAGACTAGTTTATAGTACAGACTATATAGACTAGTTTATAGTACAGACTATATAGACTAGTTTATAGTACAGACTATATAGACTAGTTTATAGTACAGACTATATAGACTAATTTATAGTACAGACTATATAGACTAGTTTATAGTACAGACTATATAGACTAATTTATAGTACAGACTATATAGACTAGTTTATAGTACAGACTATAGACTAGTTTATAGTACAGACTATAGACTATATATATATGTATATATATATACTGCTTCATCTTCATTTAAAATCATTATTATCTTTTCTTTCCTATATTTTCCTTCATTTTGTCAAATCACTCTTTTTTGGAAGCGAGAAAGTTCAAAATCCTATTTGAAGTTTTTTTTCCAAAGTTTTGTTTAGTCAATATTTATTTTCTGACTGATAATTTTAACAAAATTATTTAATTATTTTATCATTAATTAAACATTATTAAAAGGTATGAAAAAAACAAGATTATGTTGTAGTTGTTTTTGCTGTTATTGTAGTATTTTTAAACTTTAATTAAATGTTTCAGTAGTTATTTGTTTAAATTAATTCTAAGAAGTATCTGATTATCTTTAACTTTAGAATAAATAGTAGAATAAAATAGTAATGAACTGTTTTAAGGTTGTAGAGATAAAGTCCAAAAGCAATTTAATGTTTTAAAAGCGATTTTTAGTTAATTCAGCTAGCTGAATTGGGCTTACATGCAGAAATTTATAAATTCATGAAATAAAATCCTTAAGAAACATATCAAATTTACTATTCAGCTTAGAAAACTTCAATTCAGCTTAGAAAATTATAATTCAGCTAAATAATTATGTAATTTTTTAAAGAAAAATGTAATATTGCTCGTAAGAATTTGTTATTCTGCTAAGAAATTTTACAGTTCAGCTGAGTAAATTAAGGAAAAATTAAAGAAAAATTTATGTTTAGTTTAATTCATCTAGCTGAATTTACTTGCTTTTAAAAAGTAAATTAAATTAGTGGCTGAATATTATATAAATTAAAGTATCTTTCAAATTCAGCTGAGAAGATTCAAATTCAGCTAAATAAATATGTAACTTTATTCAAGGTTCTAAAGTTTTTCGTATAAATTTAATATACAGCCAAAAATTTAAAATTTGCTATAGAAATTTAAGAAAAAATGCTTAGAATTTTGAAATTCAGCTAGCTGAATTAAGATTTTAATAATAATTTAACATTTCTATCACATAAATCTTTCATTTACTTTAATTTATAACCAATTTAGCTGTGACAAATTTAATTCAGCTAATAACGTATTAAATTTTGTAATACAACATATATATTTATTAAATAAAATTTGTATTCAGCTAGCAACTTTCTATTCAGCTAAAGAAAATGTATAAAAAATAAAATAATTTGTTACTAATTTAACTGTTCGGCTTAATTTGAAACTATTCAGCTAGCTGAATTTGGTTTGCGATAATGATTTAGTAAACAGAATTAATACACTTTTAATTTTGCTTCATTCAAAACTAATTCAGCTGAGATTTTTAGCAATTCAGCTAGCTGAAGTTTTTATACAATTTAGTTAAAAATCATATATTTTCAATTTTGAATATTAAATTTATTCAGTTGGTCTTTTGACTATTTAAGCAAGTTGAATTGAGATTTGAATTATACAAATTTAGCCAGGTTTTTCAGGAAATCAGCTAGCTGAATTTAAGTTTAAATTATAATTAAATAACTTGCTATTCAGCTAGCGCAATTTACTAACTAAACTAACATAATAACCTATTAGTTTTGAGCCAATTTACGTAGTTTTCTGTTAATTCTGCTCGCTGATTTGACGTTTTATTAGCAATTAAACAGTTTTTATTTCATTTTAATATATTCAGCTAGCTGAATTAGGGTTTTAATAATAATTAAATGTTTTTCTTTTCCTAAAATTAAATTTTGTTTAATTTCAATCCAATTTTGCAGATTTTTTGAATGAATTTGTGTTTTATTAATACTTTAACAATTTTATTTAATTCTAAACATTTTTAATAAATTTATTGGCTAATTCAGCTAGTTAAATTTGTTTGTAAATAATAATTAAAGAATTTATTTTTCTAAAATGTTAAGTTCGTTTAATTTCAAACTAATTCAGCAGGTGTTTTGCTAGTTTAAAATCATAACTAAACAATTTTGTTTTCTAAAACTTTAATTTTGTTTAATTTCAAATCAATTCAGCAAGTTTTTTTGCCAATTCAGCTAGCTGAATTAGACTTTAACTAATAATTAAATTAATTTGTTTAATTAACTATTAATTTTAGTCGATTTAAAAACAATTCTGCTGTTTTTTATGGTTGTTTTTATGTTATTACAAAATTAATCTTAATTACGTCATTTTACTTTTAGATTAGATTATTTTTGTAGTTGTTGTTGGCATTAACATGATTTTATTTATTTTTATTACAACGATAAATTTTTATGTTCTGACGATCAAGTTCAAAAACATTTCGGCAAATGAACGTTTTCAGGGTTTATGAAAAAATAAACACGGAAGTCATGGACAGGTATTTGTTGGTAGGAGAGGGTGTTGCTCGTAGTTTTTGTTGTTTTTGAAGTTAATTTATTTAATAAAAAATTATTAACTATTTTTTTCTTCTTCTTTATTTCAGGTAAGTGATCATAAGTTTTGGAAGTATTTGTGGCATAACTACAGTAAGTACTTATAATTATAATTAAGTTCTTCTTTTTTACTTTCTTTTTAAACTTTTAGTTTCTTTTCTCTATCCCCCTCTTTCTTTTCATTATATCGTATTTATAACCAAAAATATGAGACTACAAAAAAACTTCATTTATTTATGAAATATTTTGATGAAAACATAAAAAGACCGTAAATTAATGCTAAAAAATTTTAATAAACAACAACAGAAATTTACAAAATAAAAGAAAAAACAACAAAAAAAGAAAGATGAAAGAAGAGAGCAAAAAAAAACGAAAATTTGGCAATGAACTTGAAACACGTGTAAAGTGTATGAACATATATATTCATTCTTTTTTATTACAAGCTTTTACACATACACACACACAACTACCCATTATGTACATCTTTGTGTGTTTAAGTATAAGTGCGTAAACACCTTTAGATTTTTAAAAACGTACAAAAATTTTAAAATACAAAAACTTATACAGAGAGAGAAGTAAAGTGGGGAGATGATATTAACCCATTTCAATACAAAAATAAAGAATATTAAGCAAAACTACTAAATTTTTATTCAGCTAACTAATATAGCTATTCAGCTACTTCAAATCTCTAGTCAGCTGCTTTTAATAAAAAAAAATAAGTTACATTCTCTGATTTTCAAAATTTTCCTAATTCAGCTGTATTATTTTACAATTCAGCTACGAAAATTTCATTTAAAACTTTTAATTAATAAATTAAACTACTAGAAATTTTATTCAGCTAAATAATTTCGCTATTCAGCTGATTATATTTAAAGAGATTTAAATAAAATTATTTTTTTCTAAAAACTTCATAATTCAGCTACATACTATTATAATTCAGCTGTCTGAATTACATTTGAAATTGCATATTACAAATTTTAGCTTTTGGAAAATTTATTTAATAAACTAATTTTGCTATTCAGCTACTTTAAATAACTATTCAGCTGCTTATTTTTGATGAAAATTAAGTAAAATTTAAGTTTTAAAAAAATTCTTCAATTCAGCTATATATTTTTACAATTCAGCTTGCTGAATTTCATTTAAAATTGACGATTATAAAATTTTGCTTCAACGAATGTTATTCAGCTTACTAATTTTGTCATTCAGCTAAAGGAATTGCAACTCAGCTAAGAAAATCTATTTTATTTCTAACACCAATGGTATTTTTTATTAATGAATGTTAATTCAGCTTAAAAATTCAATTTTGGTCCGTAATTTTGTCCACTTTTAACAATTCAGCTGGCTGAATTTCGTTTAAACTCAAAAATTATTAATTTAATATATAAAACTTGAATTCAGCTACCTTTATTTTTTATGCAATTAATTTAAACTGAATTCAAGACTTTGAAGACCAGAATTCTTTAAAAGTGTATTCTAGTCTTCAAAGGGTTAATTATTTCATTTGTATGCTTTCAACTCGTTACAAACTTTAAAGTCCGTCCATTTGTTTGACCAACCAAAAACAGAAGTCAAAATTATCATAAAAAAATGGTGAAGAAAAAAAATTCGCACACACACATACATCACACTCATTCACTCACACTTATTCAGCTAAAAGAACAATAAAATTTTAAACATAACAAAAATTATTTTTTGGTAAAAATGAAAAAAACGAAATTGTCCAGTTAAAAACCATGAATTGTAGTAAACAACTTTTTTGTTGTTGCTTTTTTTTTTGTAAACTCTCAACTTGTTGTTGTTCTTGTTTTTTAGTTTTCTTTGGCAAATTATTCTGTTGTTTAACGAAAAAAATTATTTATTTTCGACGTAATAACCTAGATTTTGTTGTTGTTGTTGTTAAAAAAGGTAAATAAACGTAATTTCTTTGGCAGAACAAAAATATTCTAAGGAAAAAGTTCTTTCTTCATTTTTTTAATGAATTTCATTTTTTTCTCCTGTTATTGTTGTTGTTGTTGTTTACATAATTTATTTTTTTTATTGTTGTTTTTAAAATTTTATTTATTTTGACGAATTTAATTCCCAGAAATTGAAATGTCATCACTTTTTATTGTATTTTTAATAAATTCGACTCATATTTATTACTGATTCTTATTACTTGTAATCAGACGTCATTTTGTTTTCTTCTTACAATTGGCGCCTAAACAATTTTTTAATGTTTAGAAGTGAAGAATAATAAAAATCGAATAAACAAAATTTGTAATTCTAGAAAAAATTCGAAAAAGAACTCATAACAAATCGAAATAATAAAAAAAGAAGAATTCATCAATAAATGTCATCAATAAATGTAGATTTATATTTGAATCTCTATATTTCTGTAATTCAGCTACTTGTTTCCATTCCTAACTTCATTAATAATTCATTTAATTCAAAAAATTTTACGTCAGCTAGTATTTTCTATAATTCAGCGAAGGAAATTTCTTAAAAATTTACAAAATTCTAAGATTTTGTATGAAAAAAATTTATGAGTTCGTAATATTTTTATAATTCAGCTAAATATTTTTTTTAATTCAGCTATATGTTTTCATTGCTAACTTCATAAATAATTAATTTTAATCAAAAATCGTAATTCAGCTAGCATTTTTTTATTCAGCTAAGGAAATTTCTTTAAAATTTTTAAAAATCTAAAAATTTGTTTTGAAAAATTTATGAGTTCGTAATATTTTTCTAATTCAGCTAAATATTTTAGTAATTTAGCTACATTTCTCCCTTCCCAACTTAATGAATAATCAATTTACTTCAAGAAATCTAAATCCATCTATCATTTTCTGTAATTCAGCTATGGAAATTTCTTGAAAATTTAAAAGATATAACTTTTTCCTGAAAAAAAAGAAAAAACTTCTTTTAAATCTGCTAAGGAATTTTCCTTAAAATTTACTAAAATATTAATTTTGTTTAAAAATATGTTAAAAAAATTATTGTTTTATTATTCAGCATGTTATTTCATTCCTACCTTAACAAAATATGAAGTAAAAATCGTAATTCAGCTGACTTTAGATTTTCTTTACGTTTTAAATTAAAATTAAATTCAGCTAAGGTTTTCTTTAATTCAGCTAATTAATTTTAATGTTCAGTGATGATATTTTCGTAATACTTTACTTTAAACTGAATTCAGCTGATGATTTCTTGAATTCCGCTAAGTAATTTTGATTTAGAATGTACATTTTTGATATTTTCCTTAGAAAAAAAACATAACAATTAAATTCAGCTAATGGTTTTTTAATTCAGCTGTGTAATTTTTGTGTTAATTGGAAAAATTTGAAAAAGTTTATAATTTAAACTTAATTTAGCTATTGATTTTTTAATTCAGCTAAAAAAAACTTTGCTGTAAAAATATACAATTTTTAATAATTTCTTTAAAATTTGATTTGAAATCAAATTCAGCTAGGGGTTTCTTTAATTCAGCTAAGTTATTTAAAAGTAAAATGAAGCTTTACTATAAACTTAATTCAGCTTATGTTTTAACCAATTCAGCTAAGAAATTTTTCTTCGGAATATAATATTTTTAATATTTTCTTTAAATTTTTAATATAAATTGAATTCAGCTAAGGTTTTAAAACAATTCAGCTTAAGAATTTTAGTGTCAAACGATTAAATTTTAACAATATTTATTTCAACCTCAATTCAGCTAGGATATTCTCTAATTCAGCTAGGTAATTATGCTTTATAATGTAACTTTTTTTGATATTTTGTGTGAAAGACTTAAAAATATGAAATTCAGCTAAAATTTTCTTATATTCAGCTAAGTAAATTGCTTAAAATTTGTTTGTTTAGCTTATTCAGCTATATATTAAGTAATTCAGCTGAACATTGTTATACTCAGGAATACATTTTATAATAGTTTCTTTAAGAAAATATAACTTTTATTAAATTCAGCTACATATTTTTCTTAATTCAGCAGAGATTTTTTGTGACAATTAAAAAATTTTTATTAAGCGTATCTTATTCAGCTAAACATTTTTGCTATTCAGCTAAACATTTTGCTATTCAGCTAAGAAATTTTATGAGATTCCCTCTTATTATGAAAATTACTCACAACAATCACAACAAAATGTTAATAAAAATATTTAAATTTACAACAATAACAACAAAAGACAGAAAAAAGTGTTAATAACATGAAAACGTCCTGATGACATTCACCCCAATTCAGTGGCAAAAAAAAAAAACAATAACAGATATAACAATAAGCGATTTACAATATAAAAATAAAAATGCATTAAAAATAAAACAAACACAAAAAAACACAAAGAAAAAAACAAAAAAATAAAAACAAATACAGACCAACAAAGCAGCCAGTTAGCAGCCAAAATGCTTTATTCGTCCATGCCGAATCTCCAATACCCTTCACCACTATGTTATGTTTCGTACATACACACTCACACATACACTCACATACATATATATTATATAAACATTTTTCTTAAATGTAACACAGGAACACTTCATGGGTCATAAAATTAGATATATATTTTTGACTATAACTATTTTTCAACTGAACCGATTTTGAAAATTTTTGGAAAGTCAATGAAGTACATGTTACTTAATGTTATAGACAAATTTGTCGATTTTTAATTGACAGTTTTACGACAATTTTAACTACCTCAGCTATCGGTCTATATCTTTGGTATACTGAACCGATTTTGGAGTATTCAAAAGGAAACTTCTCAGGACTTTAACAAATAATCAGGCCAAATTTCGATGAGTTCTGTTCTGATAGACGAACAGATAGCCAGACGGATATAGCTAAATCGACTCAGATTTTGATTTGATGCAAGAATACATTATGGGACTTAAGACGATTCCTTCTTAGTATTACACACGCAATGAAAAAGTTATCATACCCTTTTCACCGCTTGTGGACGAATTTTTTATTATAATTTTATTGTTGTTTTTGTTGTTGCTGGAAAAAAATGCAAAAGAGGAATGACTGCAGTTTAAACAGCAACAACAACGTCATCATGTGCACAACAAAAACAAAACAAATACGAAATTTTACGAATTATTAAAAAATACACGAGAGTCTATTATCAAGAGAGTTAAATGCAAATGTAAATGTAAAATGGTGTGAGTGTATGTGTTGAAGGGGTCAACGGGTGGTGGTATGATTATTATGATGCACAGTGTGTCCAAATCGAGCTTTTTTGGAAATAATTATATAACTTTTGAACCGTTAGAGATATCTGAATGAAATTTAACATTTCCAGAGCTGAGGTGTTTTTGAGCTGATTTGGAAAAATACAAGCCCATATGTGGTCAGAAGCATAGTCAGTAATCCCCCAAAGTTGACCACCTCATGTATGTTGACTTTGAAAAAATTCGCCAAAATAATCAAATTTAACTGGAGGAAGCTTAGTTTAGGGAGGATTTTCAGACAACTTATAAACTTCTAACCCAAGTGTTTGGTGTCTATGAAAACGTTACGATATCATGATTGAAAATTTTTAAAGAAAACATCAAATCGAATGTCATTTAATGTCAAAATTTTATGAAAAACTTAAAAGTTTTGAATTTTTGCAATTTTTTGAAAAATTGATTTAATATTTAAACTTTAATTAAATGGGAAGGGACAATGATATTTATTTGAAATTTCAATATGAAGTAAACAAACATATCCATGATTCAGGGAATTAAAAAGATTCCTATTTTTCCATACCGAAATGCCCAAATTTTCAATCCTTATAAATCAGGTTTAAAAATTTAACTTTTTTCACATAAATGATCGCCTTTTCATTACAAGAGTCGTGCGTTAGAAAATAATTTTTTGTGTGTTTACCTTACATATGTAGTTATATATTAAGGATAATTAAAAGTTTACCCCAGCTTTGCAATTTGAGAGTTAAAAAAAAAAAATAATAATAAAAAAATATTCTAAAAATTGACCAAGTTTGGATAAGACTTGTTGCCATAACTCTGTGCCAATCTTATTCGGATTTCGTTAACAGGCATTTCCGCTGAGATATCTTTATAAAACAATAACGAAATTATAAAGCTCGGAGTAAAAAATGGTTATATAAGTGAATAAATATTGCCACCTTTTTTCTAAAAAATCACAAAAAAAATCAATTTTTTAAATTTCCAAATTCAGATTACTATAGCTTTTATACGGATTCATATATTTATATAGTTGTGGCATCAATATTTTTTAGAATTTTACGGGGAATATGGCAGCTATTCCTAAAAAAGCTTTAGGAACTACCTTAAGTCCCCAATCTTAAAAACACTAAAAGTAAACAGGGCAAAAAATCGGTTAAACATTTATTTAGGCTTTAATAACTCCCAAACCATAAGAAACAGACTAAATATATAAGTATATTTTTAAAGATCTTTACAAGGACCTTTTATATATAAATTTTCCTTTTCTTCTCTCAATTCATAAATGAATTTTTGGCGAATTTTTAAATGAAATCGACATACATAAAGTGGTCAACTTAAAAAGGTCACTGACTACGCTCCTGACCGTTTTATGAGCTTTTATTTCTCCAAATCTACTCGAAAACATCTTAAATCTAACGATGTTAAATTTTATTCAGATATCTCTAACGGTTTAAAAGTTACAGAATTATTTCCAGAAAAAAATTGATTTCAACACACTGTGCGATGTAGGTTTTTTTTCTATAGGGAGAGAGTCATTATTTTCTTAATTTGAGTGGGATAACGGGAAAATTAATAATGTAAATATTAAGGAGAGAAGAGATCGAGAGAGAGAGTGAGTATAATTGAAATAATGTAATTTGTTATTGTAAAAGAATTCATTAAGCTGAGTTTAAGTTGTTTACAAATAAATTGAGTTTTTTAAGGATTTTTAGAGTTTTTTTGATAAAAATGAGAATTTTCTTTAAGATTTTTTGGAAAATCGACAAAAATATGGACTTGTAATAAAATAGAGTATTTAAATTAAGTGAAAATTAAAAAAAAATAGAAAATAAGTTAAATTTTTGAAATAAAATTAAACTCTAAAAATTATAACTTCAACAAGTTATAAAGCTATATTCAGCTAAACCGAAACTTTAATACCCTACACCACAAATGCATTATGTTTCGTACATACATACTCACACATAAACTCACACATACGCTCACAAACGTATACATAAATATAAACGTTTTTCTTGAATATAACACAGGATCACTTAAAGCGTCATAAAATTAGTTATATAATTGGATATAACTTTTTTTGCTACTGAACCGATTTTAATAATTTCTGGAATGACAATAAAGTTCCCATAACTCTTGCCATAATGGCATGATTTTTCGATTTATATTTGAAAATTTAACGAAAGTTCTTCTCTTGAACTTGAGAGATTGCCTCAGATATCGGTCTATATCATTTAACATACTGAATTTTGCGGGTTTCTAATAGGAAACTTTTCAGTACTATAACAAATATTTTGATCAAATTTTAATTGAGCTCTGTCAATTTTTGGGAATGTGAGCCTGCCAACAAATTGACAGACAGACGGACATAGCTAAATCGATTCAGATTTTGATTTGATGTACCAATATGTGTTCAGTATGGGGTCTAAGATGATTCTTTTTTAAAGTAACACACGCATTAACAAAGTTAATATACCCCCTTCGCCACTTGTGCTAGTGGATAAGTGTTGCCAATTGAAATTTTTATAAATTTTTTGCATTTCTTAAACTTGAAATTCTTAAAGATTTAAAGACCGAAAACTTGAACTTGTTGCATTTTATTTTTATTTTCTTGTTGTTGTTGTTGTTTTTTGTTGCGTTTTTTTGCATTAAAAATCCAATAATCACAGCAATCTCAGGCAGCTGTTAAAAATAAAACTTGGGGAAGGAATTTTTGTATGTGTGTATGTATTTTTAAAATGTTACACATCTTAATATTTTTTTCTTCTTGTTGTCATTGTCGTTGTCATTGTTGTTGTTGTTGTAAATAAGTGTGTTTATTTATTTTTATATATATTTTTTTCTATATAAAACAACAGCACAGACAATTCTTCTTGAAAAGGTTATTAACTTTTGATATTGAGATGCAGGCAGACAGAGTCAGCTTTTGTTAAACAAAAAAAAAAAGGAACTTATTTCAGTTTGACTACACTGGCATTGACATTTTCATTTTTAGCTGCTAAAATAGAGGAAGTGTTCTTTATTTATATAGAAAAACAGAAAAAAAACTTTCCTTTGAACTTTAAACGGTCAATTACCTCAATGAGGAAAATAAAAAATAATTTTAGTTTTTCACTTTCTTTTTTTCAAAAAAAAAGGAAAAAAAACTTCACCTTGAAATTTAAAACTATTAATTCCTTTAAGCGTTTTTTTTAAGAAAAATAAATAAAAATTTCTCCTTTAAATTTTAAAGCAAAAAATCAAGATAACAATCCTCAACGAAAAATGTTCAAAAAACTACACAAACAACCCACAATTACCACGGAGAACAGATACAAATTAAAAAAGAAATGTATAATTCCTTTAAAAAGTGAATAAAAAATTAATTCAGCTTATGATTTCTAGAATTCAGCTGAATGATTTTCTATTAAAAGAAAGAAAATTTTTAAAAATTTTACTTAAAACTCTAGTCAGCAACGCTAATTATAATTCGGCTACGCTAAAAATATTACTCAGCTAAAGCTTTAACAAGAACCTTCTTAAAAACAAGATTTTAAATATAATTCAGCTAATTTTTTGCAATTCAGCTAAAGTTTTTTATGTGTTTTAATATGAAATATATTAGGTTTTGTTAAAAATATTATACAAATTCAATTCAGCTAAAGATTTTTTGCATTCAGCTGAGTGATTTTTAAGTTTAGTGAAAAAATTTTTTAAAAGTTTATTTTTAAATTCATTCAGCTAAACTTTTTCGCAATTCAGCTAAGGTTTTATAAGTTATAACATAGAATAAATAATACTTTTCAGCAAAGTAGTTTTGTTTTAAAAGATTATTATTTTTGATATTTCCTTTAGGATTTTTATTTAAACTTAATACGATTAACGTTTTCTTTAATTCAGCTAATATTTCAATCAATTCAGTAAAGTAATTATGTATAGAAATTCTATTTTTTTGTAATTTTCATTAAAATTAAAATTTACACCTAATTCAGCTATGGTTTCCTTCAATTCAGCTAAGTAATTCTGTTTGTAGAATATGAAATATTGGATATTTTATTTAAAAAATATATAAAAATCAAATTCAGCTAACAATTTCTTCAATTCAGCTAAGAAATTTTAGTGTCAAATGATGAAATTTTATAGGAAATTTATTTTAAGCTTTGTTTAGCTAAGTCTTTCTTCAATTCAGCTGGTAAATTAACTGTTAAATCTTAGATTTTTGACATTTTCTTTAATATTTGAATTTAAACCTAATTTAGCTAATGTTTTCTTCAATTCAGCTAGGTAGTTTTGTATTCAGAACATGAAATGTTTGATATTTTTATTTAAAAATGTATAAAAACTTTATTCAGCCAACTTTTTCTTCAATTCAGCTTAGTAAAATTAAATTCAGCTTACAATTTTTCAATTCAGCTAAACATTTTTATGCAAATTTTTCTTCTTTTATCAAAATTTGAATAAAAATCTATTTTTCATTAATTAAGCATATTTTGCTTATATTTTCAGTTCCTGTAGTCTGGTGTAAACTGTTGTTTTTTCAAACACTCCTTTTGACATTTTCTCCTTAAATTTCTCTAAAAAATGTAAACAAATATTTTTCATAAAAAATAATGAAAAGAAAAACTCATAAAGTTCAATAACGTGAGCTTAAACGCCCAGTCAGACTTTAAAAATAACGATTTTCTTCTGCTTTGGAAATACCATAATAAATATTTACATAGAAATGTATAAATGTATGTGTGTATATGTGAGCATGTGTGTGTGTGTGTGTGTTTAAAAAAAATTGTGCCTGTAGTACAAGACATTTTCTTTCTTTACACAACCCACTCACCAAAAAAGAAATCGATCGTTTTAGTTGGGGTTTTCTTGCATACAACTTGTCCTTGTTGTTGTTTAAACACTAGCAACAAAAACAACAACTACAATTACCCACAATTGCAAATGTTGCAAATACAACAATAATTGATTGAGATAAGAGGAGTCTTTCTTCTTCTTCAATTTCAACTGCAGTATGACGTTCAAGTATTTATTTAACAAAAAAAATATTGAAAAACAAAAACAATAACAATATGTTGCTCTGTTGTTGGGTTAGTTACCCCATGCTTGATGGCAATGAACCAGAGCACCAATGACCAGTTAAACCAACACAATACAAACACCAACAACAACAGCTATAATAATCGTCATCATCATCATCATCTTCATCATCGTTATTGTCCACAAAGTATAAGTTACATTTTAAACTTTATTATCTACATTTTCATTATCCTCTTGTTGTTTGTATGAATTTTTGTAGTTGTTGTTGTGTTGCATAGAATTTTTTTTGTTGTGTTGCAAGCTAAACGTCATGCTATTTCATGCCTCATGCTACCAGTTTTTTTGTTATTTTGCATTTTGTTTTTAGTATTTTGTTTAGTTTGTTGCCTTTGTAAAGTTGTGTGCAGTTCCCTCTCCTTTAACTCTCCTCTCCCACTTCTTACTCCCTTTTTTGTGTGAGTGAGTGTAAAATATTGCAATTTTTTCTGTTCATTTCATTGCAAAAGTGCAATGATCTCTGTGATAATCAGAAGGCAGTGAAATGTTTTTTTTTTGCATTTTATTTTTGTTGTCTCACATTTGTTGCCTTCAAATGTAGGGAAACATTTTAATGAGTTTTAAAAGTCATAAAATGAAATCTGTTACAACAATTAAATTAAGGAAAAAGGAAAAAAGGAAAGAGAGAGGGAAGAAGGAAAAAAGATGACTAATTTGAAATTAAAGAATTTTTCATATTGCAGTTTAATTCTAGTTTAGTTTTAGTTTAGTTCAAGTTAAGTTCAAGTTTAGTTCAAGTTTAGCACAAGTTCAGTTCAATTTCAGTTCTAGTTTAGTTCAAGTTCAGTTCAATTTCAGTTCTAGTTTAGTTCAAGTTCAGTTCAAGTTCAGTACAAGTTCAGTACAAGTTCAGTTCAAGTTCAGTGCAAGTTCAGTTAGTTCAGTTAGTTCAGTTCAAGTTCAGTTCAAGTTCAGTTCAAGTTCAGTTCAAGTTCAGTTCTAGTTCAGTTCAAGTTTAGCACAAGTTCAGTTCTAGTTCAGTTTAAGTTTAGTTTTAGTTTAGTTCAAGTTCAGTTCAAATTCAGTTCAAGTTCAGTTGAATTTCAGTACGAGTTCAGTTCAAGTTCAGTACAAGTTCAGTTCAACTTGAGTAGAAGTTCAGTTCAAGTTAAATTCAATCGGATTCTATTTCAGATTTCAATTCATAATCTGCTTTAAATTCTGGTTCAAATTCAGATTTCAGTTCAAATTATTGTTTAGGCTCGAATGTAGATTCAACATCAGATTCGGGTTCTTTGTTCTCAATTCAATCCAAATTATAATTTAGATTTCACTCCAGATTCTGGTTCAAATTCTTGTGCAGATTATGGCGCAGTTCTATATCAGATTCTAGTTTAGATTTCATTTCCGGTTTTGATTCAAATCATGTTTAAATTATGGCTCAGATTATTTTTCAGTTCTAGTTCCTGAATGTGGTTCAGATTTTAGTTCCAATTTATTTCAGATTCAAATTTAAATTCAGATTTTTGTTTACATTCTTGTGCAGATTGTAGTTTATACTATGGTTCTGACAAAAGTTCAGATTCAGCTTCAGAATCTTGTTCAAATTCAATTTAAGTTTCTATTTCGATTTTTAGATAAAATTCTTGTTCAATTCCTAAAACAGCAATCGGAGAACTAATCATGGAGACGTTAACTTTTTTACTTAACTTTCGTTTTTTTGAAAATTTTATAAAAAATTCCTTTTTTGTTGTTGTTGTCATTTCACTTCAAAATGTTGTAATTTTATCTGATTTTTTTTTTAATAAAATGAAATTTAATTTGGAAAATTGCAAAATCGAAAGAAAGAAAAAAACTTTCACAAAACTAACGAAAGTTCAATATATCGATCATAAGTTACGCATTGTAATTTTAATTTTAATGTTGTTGCTATTATTATTAGCAATTGTTGCTTATGTTGTTGTTGTTGCTATTGCTGTTGCAATTGCTATTTATTATTGCCATTAAAGACAACATTAAAATTATTAGTTACAGTCAATTGTGCAATGTGTTGTTGTGTTGTGTTGCCAAGTGAAGGTGCCGCCAATTGTTGGCTTTTTCTTCATATAAATAATGTTGCTATTGTTGTTGTTGTTATGTTATTATTGCTGCTGCTATTGCTAGTAGAGGTGACTAAACTCTGCTATAAACAATAAAAGACAACGACATCGAAGTCCAATAGCAATAACAATAACAAACAATGACAGAGACATTCACCATGAGTTACAACAGCAGCAGCAACAGCAACAGCAACTGCAGATAATACAAACCCACATTATTATTTTTTTCATATGGAAAAGGAGCTCCCGCAGGAGGGAGAGAGAGGAAGCAAGAGCAAGTGAAGTGGTTAGGGAGAAGAGAGAGAGAGAGTTTGTTCCAATGCCAATTTCTTTTTTATTTTGCAAAGGGGCAGTCAAACCACAACAAAAGACCTCTTAAACTATAGAAAATATAACAACTACAACAACAACACCAATAAAAAAATATTCAATTGATATGAATACGTTCGAACTGCTGAAATCCCATATTACAACTCCTTACCTGGCCAAAAGGAGACCTTTTACTATGACAACAACAATTGCAACAACTGCTAGACAAAACCACAATATTGACACTACTGACTCTCTACTAGAAAACGAGACTGGATAAATAAAAAACAAATTCGTATTTTTTTCCTTTTTGGAAAAAAAGGCTGCGAAAAAATCCAAAGTCACTGATCGTTTGAATAAAAGTTGATTGACTTATAGCGAGAGAATGAGAGAACACTAGAGAAAAAGAGAAAGAAAATTAAGTTCGTTCAAATATTTTCATGCAAAATCCAGCAACCTAAAGAAATGACTGGATAAATTATAACTATTTTTTTCAAGCGCTTTTTTAACTCTTAAAAAAAGTGTATAGAAAGAAAAGGTTAATAGACTTCATAATATGCAGCCAATATGTAGAGGATTTTGACCTTCCAAACTAAAGTGAAAATATGCAACTGGTGGTGTTGGTGTTTTGCATTCACAACCAACAATAGCAAAACTTAAATTTTGGCAAAGAAATTGCAATAACCCTCGAAAAAGAGGTTTAAATGAATGTATATTTAAGCGATTTTTCATAAAAAACATTCGAAAAGAAAAAGAAAATTGTCTAATTTTACAACAGATTTCAATTTTAGGAAATTTGTTATGAAAATTCTAAGTTTTTCATTTAAGCGATTTTTTTATAATTTTTCATAAAAGAGATTTTTTATTAAATTTTTTAAAAAGAAAATTTAAAAATTATACATTTTAATACGGAAAATTCATTTTTATTAAATTTCTTTTAAAAATTCGAAAAAATTTCAAAAAATCATTTTAGCGATTTTTTTTATAATTTTTCATAAAAGAAATTTTTTTATTAAAAAAAATGTAAAAGTTATATATTTTAATACAGAAAGTTCATTTTTATTAAATTTCTTTTAAAATTTCGAAAAAAAAATCAAAAAATTATTTTAGCGATTTTTTTATAATTTTTCATAAAAGAGATTTTTATTAAAATTTTTAAAAAGAAATAAGTTTAAAGTTATAAGTTTTTATAAAGAAAGTTCGTTTTTCTTAAATTTCTTTTAAAAATTGGAAAAAAATCATTTTAGCGATTTTTTTTATAAAAGAGATTTTTTATATTTTTAAAAAGGGAAAATAAAAAGTTTAACATTTTTATACAGAAAGTTCATTTTTATTAATTTTTTTTTAAAATTTCGAAAAAAAATCAAAAAAATCATTTTAGCGATTTTTTATAATTTTTCATAAAAGAGATTTTTTATTAAAATTAAAAAATGTGAAAGCTATAAAGTTTTATACAGAAAGTTTTTTTTAATTTCTTTTAAAGATTGGAAAAAAAAAATCAAAAAATCATTTTAGCGATTTTTTAATAATTTTTTATAAATGAAATTTTTAAATAAAAATTTTAAAAAGGAAAAAATACAATTTTCAAATTTTAATAAACAAATTTTGATTTTATTTAATTTGTTTTCAAAATTCTAAAAATTTTAAAAAATCATTTTAGCGATTTTTTTTATAATTTTTCATTAATGAAAATTTTAAATAAAAATTTTAAAAAGGAAAAATACAATTTTCAAATTTTAATAAACAAATTTTGATTTTATTTAATTTGTTTTCAAAATTCAAAAACAAATTTAAAAATCATTTTAGCGATTTTATAATTTTTTATAAAAAGTTCAAATTAAGCGCTTTGTAATAAAAACTTAATTAAACCAAAAACAAAACTTAAATATTTTTTAAAATACTGTGGTTTTAGAAAATTTTTATCACAAAAACACCAATAAAATAATAATTTATTTTAGCGCTTTTTTACAAAATATTCAAAAGTAAAAAATTTTAATAAAAAGACTTTAAAAATGTATAAATATTATTTTTAAATATAAAAAATTATACATTTAAGTAAGAAGAGTTATTTTCTTTAAATTTGTTCTAAAAAATCAAAAATTTCCAAAAATTATTTCAGCGATTTTTTATAATTTTTAAAATTTTCAATTTATTAAAAGTACTTTTATTTAAAGATATGTTTAAAGCAAAAAACTTTAAATCTAAAAAAGTTTACATAAAAATGAATTAATTATGGAAAATATGTTTTAGCGTTTTTTTTCAATTTTAATATTTTTAAAATTTTTCAAATAAAAAACTTTTTTTAGAAGAAATCAACTATAAATTAGAATAAAATTATTTGTTTTAAGAAATTTGTTGCAAAAAATCCATTTTTTAATTTATTTTAGTGATTTTTATTAATTTTTTAAATTTATTTTTTACTAATAAAAAAACTAAAACAAAATTTTTAATATCGATTTTTAAGCGATTTTTCCAGCTTATTTCATAAATTAAACACTAAAATGTTTTTAAACGATTTTTAGCATTTAAGCGCTTTTTCTTTTTTACGTAATTTTTTTTAAAAGTTCATTTTAAGCGTTTTTTCAGCTTTTTTTCAAATTTACCTTAACCTTCAATGGTTTAAGGAAAACTCGTCGTTGTTACTTTCTGAAATTTTTAAGCGTTTTTTTTCTTATTAAAGCTAATTTTTTCAACATTTTTAAGCGTTTTTTTAGCTTTCTTTTTTACTAATTTACCTTAACCTCTCAATGGTTTAAGAAAAACTATTCGTTTTCAACTTTTGATGTGCAAGTTTCTTTCTCTTTTTTAGCATTTAAGCGTTTTTTTAACTATTTTGTTTCAAAATTTTATATAAGCGTTTTTTTCGGTTTTATTTTTTTACTTTAACTTCTCAACGGTTTAAGAAAAACTACAAAGGCCGTTGTCAGTTTTTGAATAAAAGTCTCTATATTTTTTTAGCATTTAAGCGTTTCTTTTAAGCTTAACTTTTTCAACATTTCATTTAAGCGTTTTTATACATCTTTATATTTACTTTATCCTCTCAATGGTTTAAGAAAAACTTGTCGATGTCACTTTCTAAAATAGAAGTTACTTTAATGTGTTTAGCATTTAAGCGTTTTTTTCCTTATTAAAGCTAATTTTTTTCAACATTTTATTTAAGCGTTTTTTCAGCTTCCTTTCAATCGTTTAAGAAAAACTGTTCGTTTTCACATTTTGGTGTTAAAGTTTCTATTTCTTTTTTAGCATTAAGCGTTTTTAAACTAAATTTTTTAAAATTTTTTAAGCGTTTTTCGGCTTTTTTACTTTAACCTCTCAACGATTTAAGAAGAACTACAAAGGTTGTTGTCACTTTGAATATCTATCGTTTTTAGCATTTAAGCGTTTTTTTAATCTTAACTTTTTTCATTTAAGCGATTTTTCCAGCTTTTTTTTTAACCTCAAATGGTTTAATAAATTTTAACGTTTCTTTTTTACGTTTTAAAGTTCAAAGCGTTTTTTTTTTTCAAATTTACCTTAACCTTCAATGGTTTAAGGAAAACTCGTCGTTGTTACTTTCTGAAATTTTTAAGCGTTTTTTTCTTATTAAAGCTAATTTTTTCAACATTTTTAAGCGTTTTTTTAGCTTTCTTTTTTTACTAATTTACCTTAACCTCTCAATGGTTTAAGAAAAACTATTCGTTTTCAACTTTTGATGTGCAAGTTTCTCTCTCTTTTTAGCATTTAAGCGTTTTTTTAACTATTTTTTTTCAAAATTTTATATAAGCGTTTTTTTCGGTTTTATTTTTTTACTTTAACTTCTCAACGGTTTAAGAAAAACTACAAAGGCCGTTGTCAGTTTTTGAATAAAAGTCTCTATATTTTTTTTAGCATTTAAGCGTTTCTTTTAAGCTTAACTTTTTCAACATTTCATTTAAGCGTTTTTATACATCTTTATATTTACTTTATCCTCTCAATGGTTTAAGAAAAACTTGTCGATGTCACTTTCTAAAATAGAAGTTACTTTAATGTGTTTAGCATTTAAGCGTTTTTTTCCTTATTAAAGCTAATTTTTTTCAACATTTTATTTAGCGTTTTTTCAGCTTCCTTTTTTATTTCAATCGTTTAAGAAAAACTGTTCGTTTTCACATTTTGGTGTTAAAGTTTCTATTTCTTTTTTAGCATTCAAGCGTTTTTAAACTAAATTTTTTAAAATTTTTTAAGCGTTTTTCGGCTTTTTTACTTTAACCTCTCAACGATTTAAGAAGAACTACAAAGGTTGTTGTCACTTTGAATATCTATCGTTTTTAGCATTTAAGCGTTTTTTAATCTTAACTTTTTCAACTTTTCATTTAAGCGTTTTTTTTCGGCTATCTTTTTTACTTTACCTCACAATGGTTTAATAAATATCAAAAGGTCGTTGTCACCTTTTGGTATAAAAGTTTTTACATCTTCAAACGTTTTACCCACCAACAAAGTAAAATGCAAAAGGTTTCGTTGCTCTCCATTTGTTGCAGTTGTTGTTGTTGTACAAAAAAACTATGAAAGTAAACACTTGAATTTTTGGAGTTCATGGTTGTTATTTTCAAACGTTTTTTCTTTTTCAAATTTTGGTCTATTAAAATTTTATAGCAACAAAATGAAAAAAAAACAAAAACTTTTCTTTTACTTTTCAAAAAAGACGAGAAAAAAATGCAACAAAAAACTGCATTTCAAACTGTTTAAATTCGACTGCAATTTAATCTTTGGCTCCCAATTTTCATATAAAATAGAAAATAATGAAAACAATAAGAAAATAAGTAAAAATGTTACAGTCGGTCAAGCCCGACTACACGATAACCTACACCAAAATATTGCTTAAAAATGAAAGTTATGAAAAATTAATGAACTACCCTCGTATAATTGGATTTTTTGTTCTATGCTTACGTGTGCAATACATTATCATGACACTAACATGTGAAATTTATAAGTTTAAAAATTAATTTTTTCTGGGGAGCTAGAAAAAATTATAAACCGACCCTCGTAAAAATTTGTATATCGAAAAAAATCATAAATATCAACGTATCTATGAGATTTATGATCTGGAAATTGATATTTGGAAGGCTTATGTGGGATCTATGCAAAGGAATGACCGACCCTCGCATAATTTTTTTTCAAATATCATTTAAATTGCTTTATTTTTAGGACTTTGGACAGTAAAAAAAATTATACGTACAAAATTCCATCCAAATATCTCGAAAATTCCGACCTGTACATGAACAGACAGACCAACTGACGGACGGGCGGACTCTAAAAGTGATTCTGAGTCGAACGGTATACTTAAAGGTGAGTATAACACAATTTTTTCTGCCTGTGCACAAACCCATAATACCACAACCACCTTCAATGGTGTAGGGTATAAAAACTGTTGCATTTTGTTCAACGTTAAATTGTTGAAGGCAAAAAAGCAAAAAAAACGTTAAAAAGCTGAAAATAAATGAATAAATAAACGTATAAACATTTTAATGTTGACTTGATAATTTAAAAGTCACAATGACGTCTTGTGTGTCTTAACTTTACTATTGTTGTCTAATATTTCCAACAAACAAAACTTTCACGCTGTTTTGGCATTTTCGTTTTATTAAATGAAAAACAGAAAGAAAAAAACGTATTTTTTCCAAAGTTTATTCACTTTTCATATTTATAATAGAAATTGGTGATCTGAAGGGAAAAAAATTGAAATAATAAAAAAATTGCTTAAAAATCGCTAAAAAATTAGTTTAAGGAAATTATGAGAAAAACGCTAAAATGATAAAATTTTTTCAATAACAAAAATCACAAAATTTATTTTCATTTAATGTTTAAACTAGAAAATGGAGATTATGAAAAAAAGAACCAGAAAAAATTCTAAAAATCGCTAAAATTTTTGTTATTATTTTTATGAGAAAATTGCTGAAATAATAAAATTTTTTCTTAACATAAAAATCGCTTAAATCAGTTTTTTGATAATAAAGTTTGAAGAAAAATTTCCAAAATAATTTATCTGAAAAATCAAAAATATGAAAAAATCGCTAAAATGGTAACATTTTTTTTGAAATCAAAAATCATAAAATTTATTCGCATTTAATATTTCAAATAAATAATGATGTTTATTGAAAGAAAATCGACTATTTTTTCAATTATAAGAAAATCGCTAAAATAATAAAGTTTTTTCTTTACATAAAAAATCGCTTAAATCAGTTTTTTGATAATAAAGTTTGAAGAAAAAAATTTCCAAAATAATTTTTCTGAAATATCAATATTATTTAATGATCAAAGTGAAAAATGGTGATTATTGAAAGAAAAGTAAAAGACGGGAAAAATTCTTAAAATCGCTATTTTTATTTTTATTTTTAATGATGAGAAAATCGCTAAAATTTTAGATGTTTACTTAACATAAAAAATTGCTTAAATAAGATTTTTGTAGAAAAAATTGTAAGAAAATTAATTAATATTGTTTTCTAAATAACAAAAATATGATAAAATCGCTAAAATAGCAACATCTTTTTAATATCAAAAATCACAAAATTTACATTTAATATTTAAAATGAATAATGGTGATTATTGAAAGAAAATCGCTAATTTTTTCAATAATGAGAAAATCCCAAAAAAGTTAAAGTTTAAAAAATCGCTTAAATTATTTTGTTGCTAAATAAAGTTTTAAGATAAAAAATAGTAAAATACTTTTTCTGAAATATCAAAAATTGATAAATAAAATATATTTTATGCATAATTTACAAAAAATCACTGAAATTGATATTTTCCGATTAATAAAAAAATCGCTTAATTAGTTTTTTAAATAATCAGAAAAATAAATTTGTTGCCAAAATTTTCTAAAATTATTTTTAAGTAAATTTTAGAAATTTAATTCAATATATTTTACTGTTATAAACACTAAATAAAAAAAGCGCTAAAATTAATTTTCTGAAATATCAAAAAATGGCTGAAATTCTATATTTTTTTTTATATAAAAAGTCGCTGAAATTTAATTTCTTGAAAAAGTAAAAAGCTCTTAAATTTTTTTATAAATAATCGCTAAATGATTTTAATAAAATATCAAAAGACTGCTTAAATTAAATATTTTGTTTGTATAAAAATCGCTACAATTACATTTCCTTCAAAATATAAAAAATCGCTGAAATTATAATGTTTTTTCTGCTTTAAAAAAATTTCAAATAAACGCAAAAATATTTTTTTAAACATCAAAAATTTATAACAAACAATATATATTTTTGTATACATAAAAAATCGCTTAAATGGTCTATATAAAAAATCGTTACAAAAAATCTATGTATATGTAAAATATACATGTAGGGTACTTGTTGAAAATTCCCTTCATTTTCTCTCCTCCCTTCTTGCATACAATAGATCCCTTGAGGTGATTTAATTTCCCTGGATTTTCCAGTTTTCTTTGTTATTTTTGGACCCCAAGTAATAACTCAGTAATTGATCTAAGATCCATCATCATAATCTCTTCATCTGGAAAAATCCTTCCTTTATGAATAAACATAAAGAAAAGGCAGGTTTAGTCAAGTAAATTGATTTAGATCTCTCACATTCCTGCCACGTTGGAAAATGAGAGTCAGCAATACGACTTCCATCTGTCTGATTCTAAATTTATAAGTAACCAAAATAAGAGGACTTTTGTTATGTATTGATTTTTTGTTAGCTGTTCCATGAATCACTTTGGAATATATTTTTCTAATTCTCTTTTTTCTCTTAATCTCTATTATTTTTTTGGCTAAAAATCATGATCCGTTAAATTACTTTTCAGAAAAAGAAAAGACAGAAAACAAAAACTTTAATTATATTCTTTTTTCAAAATTCATATGTTTATTTTGGGTTGTTTTGTCATGTTTTGTTAAAAAAAATTGAGTATACCCTACAGCACCACAAATAAATTAAGTTTGTTGTACGATAAGTAACAAAAGTAAAGAATTACTTAAGATCCAAATTAAGGAAGTGCACAATTCTCGAACAATTTAAGGATGTCCATCCATATCTAAAACCTAATGAATTCTAATTCGATTTAGCAAGGTGACCATCCCTTCGTCTTTCCAGTCTATACCTTCCGTCCTTCCGTCTTTCAGTACATAAATCCGTCTGTTGTTGCTATACTTACATTCCTATTTGGACCACAACGATTTCGATAAATCTATCTGTTCATCCATTCGTCTGTACACCCTCCCTTATTTCAAGCCATCATTATTCTGGTATTAGAGATGTATCCCTTAGAGAGGTATTTCCTCCTTTAAATAAAATATGTATTCAGTTGTCTCTGAAATTATAATAATGTGAGTTAGAAAACATGCTTCGTTTATGGGTTTAAATCGTAAAAAATTTTTAGACCTTTAAGTCAAAAATACTACGGATGGAAGCTATATCCAATTCACTGTAGCCCAATGTACACATCTTACCTGTTTTATAAGAATTAAGGTATTTTACGTGTCTGTCCTTCTGTCCTTCCTTCATAACTTAGATGTTCAAAATCCTCTATTTTTGCAAATCGATAGAAAACATCTCATCATTCATAGGTTTCTATAGTGGTAAATTTATTATATTTTGAGTCTTAAATACTTCAAATGGCAGGTTATAAAATTTTGATTCAGTTCTATATAGATTGTTTAACGGTTTTTTATGAATTCATGAGTTTTCTGGCGTCCGTCCTTCTGTCCATCCTTCAAATTTTCGATGTCCAAAAAGTGTATTTATTTAGCCTCTGTTTTTGAAAACAAATTATATCTTTTTCGAAACTCTAAAGGATCTGGAGAAGAGTATTTAAGATTTTGATTATGTCTATATATCATTTTTCTTTGTTTTCTCGCAAATTAATGTATTTTTCCAGTTCATCCCATTATCCATTATTTTTACTTATAATTAAATTAGATATCCAAAAGGTGTAGTTATTTACTCGCTATTTTTGGAAACAATTTACATTTTTTAAAGAATCTAATGGAACTGGGAAAGGATACTCAAGATACCGCTTAATCCTATGTGTCATTTTTATCTGTTTCTTGAAAATCAATGTAATTTTTCTGTCCGTCCTTCTGTCCATCCTTTAATAATTACATATCAAAAGTTGTAGTTATTTATCTCCATTTTTTGCAAAAGAAATATGAAATTTTGAAAATCTATTTAAACTGGAGAAGGGTATTTAAAATTCTGCTTATTTCTGCATTTCTTTTTTACCTGTTCTTCTTGGTAATGAATAAATTATTTTGTCCGTCCTTCCGTCCGTCTTTCATAAATTATATAATTCATATTATTTTCGCATTTCTAGTCGTTAACAGTTCTTTTTCAGTCAATTGTTTTGCCTAATAAACTATTTTCGTTCTTTAGAATTTCTTTTAATTTGTTCTTGTTGTTATTTTTTTTGCTATATTTTATTTAAATATTTATATATATTTAAAAGTTGTTGTATTTTCATTTTCGTTTTAAACTCTTATTTGTTTACAACTTTTAGTTTTTTTTTACTTTCAAAACAGTTTTTTTCTTTTGTGTATTCGAGTGATTTGGAGGGAATTTTTGTTATTTTTTGGCTATAAAATAAGAAAAAGAGCTAAATTATTATTCTGATGTCATAACAAATAATTTCATTACAAGTGATTTTTTTTCAACAAAAACTTAAGAAAGAAACGCAAAATTTTTGAGCTCTAAACTCGAATTAGTTTCTGAGAAGAAGTGAAGAAATGTAGGGGAAAGAATGAAAAAAAACAAGTGAGAATGCTAAGCCGAATCTTCAATACACTTTACCACAAATGCGGTGAAGTTAATACGTTAGGTTTCGTACATACACACTCACATACAATATACAACACAAGAACACTGAATGTGACATAAAATGAGTTTTATTTTTGGCCATAACTTTTTTGCTACTGAACCGATTTTGATAATTTTTGGAATGATAATGAAGTGGATATAGCTTTATATATTGACAAAATGTTATTCTAATTTCTCGATTTCTGATTGACAGTTTTACGAAAATTCTTTGCTGGAACTTTGAGGTTGCCTCAGATATCGGTCTATATCTTTTGATTGCTGACTTTAAATAGGAAACTTCTCAGGACTATAACAAATACTCAGGCCAAACTTCATTGAACTCTGTCCATTTTTGTGGATATGAGCAGACAGACATAGTTAAAACGACTTAGATTTTGATTTGATGCAAGAACATTATGGGGTCTGAGGTGGTGGAGGGTATGCAAAATAATCAAATTTATTAACTTGTTGTTTTGTTTAACAAAAAACCAAAATTTTATGGTTTTCAAGTTTGAGAAATATTTTTTGTTCTCAACATAAAAGAGAAATTGTTGAAATAGAAAGAATTGAAACTTTTTAAAAAAATTACGCAATTTCTTGATTGAAACTTAAATAAAGATTTTGGTCAAAACAAAATGTTAAAAATTTTCCCCAAAAAATGAGGTTAAGTAAATTTTTAAAAAATAAAATTAATTAAAAATTTCTAACCTTAAAATCTTGAAAATATTCACAATATTTTTTCTAACTGTTAAATTTGTTTCAAAAACTAATTTATTTTCTTTATTTTCTAATTTGAAAAAGAATAGAAAAGAAATTCAATTTCATTTGTACTGTTAATCTAATAAATTTAACTGCAAAAAAGAAATTATTTTCCTGTAATAAAAGTTCATTCCCTTTTAAACCATCTGCCCGGCCACAAAAGGCTTCTGAACTTTTCTTTTAACTACAAAATTCAAATTCATAAAAACAAAATTGTTTCCAATCATCACGTGCAAAACACTTGTAATAACAAATCAAGTCCAACAATAACAACAACAATAACATCATATTACACACATAACATTGCGCCCATCATTTGGCACCTCATACCACAACATGCAACTTAAAGCCAGCCACGTATAATGTTATGATATGTTCGGCCACCATTAAGAGAAATTTTCTAGAAAATTATAAACAGGAATATGTGAAGGGAAGAGGAGGAATGATCGTTAGTAATAAAAATTTTTTTCCATATAGAAAACAGTTACAAAACTGTGTTTATATGTGAATTTTGTTTTTTTCTCTAAATGCAGGAGTTGTTTAAGAATTGCATGAGGCATTTAAATACGTGTTTGAAATGAAAAGAAAAAAATGCTGAAAAAGAAAGACATGTAAAGAAAAATAAAGCTATTAGAAGTTACAGGCAGGAACAGTGGTTTAAATTATATATTACTTAAAACTACATAAAATAAGCTTAAGTTTGCTATACAACACGTTTGAGTTCACTTCATACAAATGTCAAAATTCTTGGATCAAACATATACTATAGAGGAAAAAATTTTTATTAATTGTTTTAATAAAATCATTAATATGTCCTTGTTATATAAAGTACATAAAATGTTATATATTTTTAAAATCCACATAGAATAAGCTTTCTTTTGATATGCAACTTGTTTGAGTACTCTTCACTTTTTTAAACAATATGGGACATCAAACATGTAACTATGAAGGAAAAAAATATATAAATTGCTTTACTAAACCATTAATGTGTCCTTGTAATATTAAATATATAAAATATTTGTATACATTTTTGAAAACTACACAAAATTCGTTTTTGTTTGATATACAACATGTTTGATAACGCTTCATTTAAATATAATATGAAGGTAAGACAAATTTCTACATTCATTATTTGACTAAAATCTAAATTATTGTTGTTTCGAATACATAAACTATAAAATATAAAAAATGTTTATAACTTTGAAAACTCTATAAAACAAGCTTTCCTTTGGTGCATAAATTATTTGAAATATCCTCACTACGCTACACAATATATGGCATCAAACATATTTATACAAATAAAGTTTGTATATCAATTATTTAAAAAAATACTTTATTTTATCTTTGTTATATCAGAAACTTAAAATATTTATACATTTTTAAAAACTACACTAAAGTCCTTTTCTTTGGATATATAATTTGTTTAAAATCTCTTCAAACCTCTAGAAAAAATTTTGATATGAAACTTATGATCTTACAGCAAGAATAATATATTAATGTTGGACAATAACTGTAATGTGCCCTTGTTATGTTGAATATCTGAAAAATTTACAAAATGAGCTTTCATTTGATATATAACTTGTTTGAAATGTCTGCAATCCACTAAACAATATCTGGCTTCAAACATAATCATACAATTAAATTTTTGTGTTTCTAATTTTACAAAAATCCTTTTTACTATTTACTCATCTTAAATACGTAATATATTTACATTGTTTTGAAAACTTGATGAAATAAGCTCTTCATCGATATACAACATGTTGCAGATCTCTTTATTTCGCTAAATAATATCAGACATCAAACTTATAATAAAAATCCACATTAATTGTTTTACAAAAATCCTTTTTTGAAAATTGTACAGAATAAGCTTTCTTTTGCTATACAACTTGTTTGAATTTTTTTCAATCCATTAAAAAATATTTGAAATTTTAAAATTCATACAACATAATCCTTCGATTATAAATTGTTTGATATTTCTTTATAAAGTTAAAAATTTTCTCTTCAAACTTGTGTTAATAAGAAAAAAAATATTTCTTTTTATATTAAATTTAGTACGAATAATTATAAAAAAATAAAATATATTTTCTTAACTGAAATCTATACAGAATAAGCTTTCCTTTAACATACAACATGCTTAAAATGTCTTCATACCTTTTAGAAATATTTTACTTCAAACTTATAATCATCAAAATTTTTTTGTTGTATTTTACTTAAAGCCTTTAGTACGCCAATTTTATTTTAAGGAAAATATATATGTTTTTAAAATTAACACAAAATAAGCTCTCCATTGATATACAACTTATTTCATATCCGTTCATAACACTATCATACATGAACTCTCAATCAAACTTGAACTCCCAAAGAAATTTAATATTTTTTGCAGTAAAAAGTGCAAAGAGAAATTCATTAAAAATTAAATAATTAAAATAATAAAATTATTCTTATAAAACTTGAAACTTTATAATATTTACCTATCCATAGATATCTAACATGTTCGCAATACTTGTTGCCTGTAGCAAATAGTTGCAATCAAACTCGAGTGCTTGTAAATTATAAAGTTATTTTTTCTAAAGATACCTAAATTTGAACTCTTATAACTTGCTTTCTATTTAAGAAAGCTCTTTATAACTTACAACTTCTGAAAGCTTATATCATTGAGAATAATTTTCTGGGTTATAATTTCTGAAAAAAGCTTTCCAACAATTTAAAATAATTACATAATAAAAATTAGAATTTTGTTAAAACCTTTTCGAAGAGGTTGCAAGTTTGAGCAAATAACTTGGCTTATATTTAATATAAATTTTTATATCTAACATTTTCTAAAAGCTTTGGTCCCTGGGAACTTCGGTATATTGTTTTGTTATATAGTACATATTTCAAATATTTTATTAATTTGTTCAACAAGACATTTTAAATATTTTAAAATACTTTTGAGTATTAAGTTTGAAGCTTTGTAACATCGTTAAGTGCTCAAGGTAGCTCTCTAAAGTTTGTATTTTTGAAACCTTAGGTCTTGTTAATAATTTGTTTATATATCGGTTTTTATTATCTAGAATATTTATAAAGTTATAAATAATAGAAAAATTGGAAACATGTTTTTAATTAAAAAAAAATTGTCCAAGAGATGATCATGTTTGTTAAGCTTTGGAACACCTTTTGATTAATATATTAATTTAAGAGTTATATTTTTGGATAGCTATGGTCCTTCTTAAAAACTTCTTCATACAATATATTTTAAGCAGATTATTAGTTTAAGAGTTATAGGCATTCAAAAACAGAATAATTAATTTTTATAGTTATGACTTTGTAAGAAAAGCTTAACTTTATCAGTCTATAACCTGCTTTAAATTAAGATTTATATTTTTGCTATAATTTTTCGAATAGTCTATTTTATTAGCTATTATTTTTATATATAAAATTTTTAATCCGACTTCTAGTTCCAGAGATATTTGCATTTGAAGAATTTGTACTTTTTTCGAAGAAATGATTTTTTCTTCAATTTTCTCTCTTTTATCCCACTGTTTTTAGAGAGCCAGAAGTGATCTTACTTGTTTATTTTAAACAACAACAACAATAACAATTACAATATAAATATAAGAATTTCTTTGCAATAGAGCATTAAATGATGACGTTTTTATTATTAAGCCTACAACAATAACAACAACAACAGTAAATTACAACTACTACTTGATATTGCTATTATTAGACGTTTGTCGTAGTCATAGTTGTAGTTGTTGTTTCTGTTGCTATAATTGTTGTTGTTGTTGTTGGCAACAAAAAGTGCATTGAACGCATTGTGCATGTTTGCAAAAGGGTTAAAGACCCTTGTTGCAGCTAAAATGCAAAAATAATGATGAAACAACAACGTAAAAGAATCAAACGACGTCTTCATACACTCACTTTATAGTGAGGCAGGCAGGCAGGCATATGCACACTGACGATTTGTCTGCTTGGCTGGTATTCAGTTCAGTCTGTTTTATAGTCAGTTTGAAATAAAATTAAACGTGTTTTAAATACTTTGCTGCCGCTGCCTCTGTTATTGCTGCTTTTATTTCAGCGTTTTATTAGAGTTTGTTTGCATTTCAAAATTGTTATTTTGCTGCAGCCACAAACAATCAGATTTTTTTATTGTACAACAACAAAAAATATCAGAAAAAGATCATTGGCTTTTGTTTAACAACAACAAAACAAAATCACCTTTATTAAATTTATCTTGTGAAATCCAAATTGCTGTAAAAAATATTCAGTTTTCTATTTTGTTTTTTTTTTCTAAAACAAAAAGAGAACTTGATATATATTTTTTACATGATAATGAAGATGTGCAGGTAAATGATCTACAACATTTGGTCTCATAGAAATCTAATGGCTTTGAACTTCAAATTTTAGGGAAATTTTCACAAACCATTGCAAACACATGAGTTGTGAGGCAACAAGTTTGATGTGAACAAATTTTTTTCTCTTTTTCTGGGACTTCAAAATCACTTAATAAGTATTTTGAAGGCCAAAAATCTACCAAATTTTCATTGAAAAATTTACCTTCAAACATACAAGGTTTTAGAAACTGAGTTTGACATCAAACCTAGTTTGAAATCAAAGTTGTTTTAAGAAACTTAATTTAACTTTAGAGAGCAAATATTTCACTGCCTGATTAAGTTTATTTAATTTATTTTTAATAGAAATAATTTGACCTTTCATTTGAACATACTTGTTTCACTTCAAACATGCTCGATCCATTAAAAGAATTTCAAAAAAAAACTTCCTTCTCAGTTCAAAACTTTCACTGCTTGATTAAGTTTATTTAATTTATTTTTAATGGAATCTAATTTGATCTTTCAGATTTCTCCTTGAACATAACTTATTTCAACTTCAAACATGCTCGATCCATTAAAGAAAATTTAATAAACAACTTCCTTCTCAGTAAAAAATTTGACATTATATCCAAGTCCAATTATTCAAATTCGAACATAAGGTTCATTAGTATAAAGGTTTGTCATCAAACCCAGTGGTATGAAAGGAATCCTATTTTAACTTAATTGAGTAAAATTTTCAAACTTCAAACATTGTTTTCAAACATTTTAGTTCCCACTTTAAATATTCCTTCAAACATGGAATTATTTTACAATAAAGTTGTTGCTTAATACATCCACCAACTAATTTACAGTTTCTCAAACTTCGTTTTATTTTAAGAACATTTCGTTATTTTTCCAATACCAAATACATCAAACATGGAATCATAATGGAATAAAATGTTTACTTTTAAGATGATAATACAAATCGTACTTTTAAACATTATTAAAATTATACATCAAACCTAAATCTAGGCATATTAATTAAGAGGTCAAACTTCATAAAACATAAGTTGCAAACTTTCGTTTCAAACATTAGGTTTGAAAGCGAATCCCTTTTCTGATTTTCAAGATATACAATTTGTATTTCAAACTTAGTTTGAGGACAAATTTGTTATTCTCAAACACAATAATTCGAACATCGAAATTCAACTTCATAAATTTCAATTTTCGAGGAAAAATCGCTTTATTAAGCAAATATTTACCTTCAAACTTATGCTTGTAAAGAGTTCAAATTTAGTCTCAAACTTGATCAAGTTAAGTTTTCTTATATTGAAATTCATACTTGATACATTTCCAATATCAACCATGAAACTGTTTGCAACTTCAAACTTATATGTTTGAAGCAATTAGTAGCAAAGTTATACATTTAAAACTTCAAACTTATAGTTTTGAAAAGTTCAAATTCAGCTTCAAACTTGTGAAATGGAGGCATTTTAAATAAACATGCAACTCCGGACTTAATAATCAAAAACAAAACCTTTATAAAGAGAAAGTTTGACTTCAAACCAGAACATTAAAGGACCCATTTAACAATTTATATTTTCAGAGAATCAAATCTCTACTTCAAAATTTATGGTGTTGAATGGTCCAAATTTAGCTTCAAATATTAGCTAAATTAATAAGCTTTCATAACTTCAGACTTTTTCTTCAAACTAATGCGTTGGAGGTGTTCAAATTAAATTCTAACTTCAAACTTAACATGATTTCACTTTGAATCATGATACAATATTTCACTTCAAACTTAATATTTTCAATAGTGAATATTTCCCTTCAAACCGGAAAATATGTTTTCAATTTTCCAACAGACAAATTGTGACATCAAACTCATACATTTGAGCTGTTTTAAATTAATTCTCAGTATCGAACTTGATTAACATTATGCTTCAAACTTTAATTTGTATTTCTTTAAAGACTTTATGTTCGGTGTATAATGCAGTTTTCAAAGAATATAATTTATCTAGTCAAATGGATTGGGAATCAAGCAAATATAGCTTCGAACTTGAACAAATTGTCTTTGAAGAACAAGTTTGAAGAGTTTAAACAACATACAATATACACTTAAGGAGTTCAAATTTAACTTCAAACTTGATCGAACATTGATCTTTACTTTTAGATTTGAGAGTAATTAAGTTGGATCTATTCTAGATATAGACAAGTTAATATAACGTGATATCTCTGAAATTGAACAAAATCACTGAAAATGCTCTATGTAAGATCGCAAGGGAGAATTTTTTAAAAGGTCTTACTTGGATACTCAGTTTAAAACGTTTTAATTTTGTCAAGATCACCAAAAGATCATTGGAATTTAATTACTTCAGATTTTATTTATGCTTTCAAGATCATTTTTTTTGTAGATCATTAAAGATTTGAAATTAATATTTGATATTGTGTCTAGAGATGATAATTCTCTGATCTCTTAGAAGATCATTAAAACTTTTGATCGATCTACATGGAGGTTAAACTAAAAATTACTTAACTTTTATTGTTCATAGAAACGATCTTGTTGTCTACCATATAGAAAAGTACCGATCATAGATCTCTAAGTTATCACGATCTCTTATATCCAACAGATCTCCAGTTTCCTTTAGATCTTGTAAATCACTTAAGTCTTTATTTTCTATATTTCTTCAATTATTTTTCTCTCGATCACTTAAGATCTTTTAAAAAAAATCTTAAAATGTAATTTTTTCTTCAAAATTCCAAAAAGTCTCGCTTGGCAAAAATCACATTGAAATGGAAAATCTAAGTGAAAATACCACACACTCTTAACTGCAATAACAATAACAACAACAACAAAACACAAACAAGTCAACAATCCCAAATGATCATAATGATGATCTTGTAAATTCTTCATTAACATGATCATCATTTGTTTTTATTTTTTCTTGAAAAGATCAATGGCTCTTGAATATTGTTGTTGGATGCTTAAAAAAAAAAACTCTCACGTTTGTGTGTTGTTGCTCTCATGCCAACATATTGGTTTGTGCGATTGTGTGAAAGAAGTGTAATTTAGGCGAAGAGTGCAATGCACGTTGTCTTATTGCAATGAATGCAATGGAGAGTATAGTAAAAATATATATATAATCTGTGGGTACTTCAGTTAAATTGTCTTAATATTTGTGTCGGTATGTGTGTGTGTGTGTGTGTAAGTTAAAGTATCTGTAGCTGTTTATGTAGTTTCAATGTCGAGATCATTTTTAAAGATCACTTTTTATTTCTGTTCGAAAATGCATGCAACCACATCTTATACACAAACACACACACACACTTACACTCATACAGATAACGAGGAGTTGAGGTTTTGTTGTAATGGTATTAGTGTTCATGTGTGTGAAGTTGGTGGAACAAAAAAAAGGCATTTTTTATTATGAATCTTGTTTCCACTGCAGATCATTGAACGTTTTGAAGTGAATCGTAATCATTTAATGTATTTTTTTCTCTTTTTACTGTTGTTGTTGTTGCTGCTGCTTCTTTTTGAAAGAGGCGATGTACGTTTAGCACAGAGTACAATGATCCATTATTTTTTTTGTAAAAAAAATTTCTTCAATCTTTCAGCACAAAACCAGCATTTTTTTGTACAACAGACTTAATGTAATTTTTTTCTGGAAAAAAGATTAAACTCAAGAGGATTTTTCATTTATCAGCCAACAACCCACAATAATGAAAATTGTTGTTCTTCTTTTTTTTTTGGAGTAAAGAAAAAAATTAGAATTTCCAGTTTTTCCTATTTTTTTCTAGAAATTTCATTTACTTCCTTGAAAAAAAATCGAATAGAATTTTCTTGTCTCTCTTTCTCTCTCGCTCTTTTTCTTAACAGATTTATTTTTAAGAAAATTCTAGCAAGATTTTCCAGTTTTTCTTTTCCTTACAAAAACAAAAATTTAAACTGAGATCTTTTCATGATCACGTTCTGTTTCATGCTCGCTCGTGAGTCTTACTCCTCTCATGCATTATTTATAAGTTTGGCTTGTTAATCTTGGAATGAGTTCAAGTGCAATGATGTTGCAACAATAAGCAAACTGCAACAGTAATAGCTGAAAAAAATGAAAACCAGAAAATTGCAACAACAACAACAAAATTCTATTAAGAAAAATGAATTTCAATGTTATTTCTAAGTCATTCTTGGTGGCAAAAACTCAAAAAGGAAATGTTAATCGAATGACTTGTTTTTGTTTTTTCTTTTCGATTAGAAAAAAGAAATTATATAATAAATCTGGTTTGTTTGGTTAGTAAGTTAAAATGTTAGTAATTAACTACTTAAATGGAAAAATAATTACATTAAGGAATCTTAAAAATCCCCCATCACAAGTTACTCACAAAATTATGCAAACATAGTTTTGTCTATAACTTTGTTGTTTTTTCACCAATTTAGCTAAATTTTAGTATCTGACTAAATCACATATAACTTAATAACATGGTCGAATTTTAATTAAATCGCTTAATTTTTCTTTAACAATTTTAATCAAAAAGTAAATTCAACTCTTAAAATTATTTAAAATATTTGAAAATTATTTAAGAGCTTGTCTCAGATATCGTTTTATAACTTGCTGGTTTATGAATCGATTTTCTTCAATTTAAGTACCAAACTTCTAAAGACATTAATGTACTAACTGCCCAATTTTTCTTGAATTTGCAACAAAAATGTGGATTCATGAGAGTGTTAAAAATCAAATAACATAAATGATCTAACATTTTGAGATTATCACAGATATTGGTCTGTAACTTCTTAAATAGCTTATCAATTTTGTTAGTTTTTCATGACAATATGCTGAAGATAACAGTTAATATACTAGATAAATTTCATTGCATACGATCCATTTATAGGTCTCCGAGAAAGTTTCAAATTCATTGTAATTTTCATTAATCAATTGCATGAATTCTTTCCTTTGAGTTTTCGGCTTCTTACAGATATCGGTCTATAATTCGCTTGTCTATAGAGGGATTTCCTTGATTCTTAGCACCAATATCCTAGAGATATTAACAAACCAGCCAGTTCAATTTAATTAAATTCGGTATAAAAATTTGGATCTTAGAGAGAGTTACAAAATAGAATTAAATTTTTGTAAAAGATTTATTTTTACTTGTATCACATATCGGTCTATAACTTCATTATTGGCAAATCAATTCTACTGGTTTTACACACCGACATACTCAAGGCATAAACAATGAGTCTGGGTTGGATTATAAGAAATCCCTTGAGAATGTTTCATAATCCGTAAATATTTTTATGAAAATTTTGTAGTCAGTTTTTTTTAAATTTTCTGCTTGTTTCGCATATCGTTCTATAACTTACTTAGTTCTGAACCGATTTTACTAATTTTAAATGCCAAACTGCATAAGACCTTAATAAATAATCTGGTTAAAATTCATTAAGTTTGAAATAAAAATTTAACTCCCTGACAGTGTTGAATACACAATCAAAAATCAAATCGAAAACTTATAAAGAACTTAAAAAAGGTCTCAGAAATTGGCCTTTAACTTCGTTATTAACAATCCTAAACCTAATAAAGAGAACGTAAGGCAAAGAATATAGTCGAATTATAAAAGGTCCTCTCAGAAAATACAAAGATCAGTTTATTTTTTCTAGAAAATTTTCAAAAAAACTTTTTTTTTTTAATTTCGAACATGTTTAAGACATACCCCTCTAACTGGCTGCTTAATTGATCTATATTTGTGTTATTAAACTCCATAGCGCTAAAGATCATAAAGAACAATCTAATTAAGATTTCACAGAAATCAGTTTGATATTGTGGACCTATGAACATATTTTAAATCAAAAACATTTTTGTTTTTTATGTTTAAGTTTGTCCCAGATATCGACCTATAACTCTTAAAAAAACACTTTAATTAGAATGTTTTTATACAGCGACATAACGAAGACATTCATACATCGATTGGGTAAATTTCACTATATTCGAACTATTAGTTTGACTCTGAGAATGTTTTAAATTCATTTTTTTCCTATGAGCAATTTTCGAAAAAAATTTCTCCAATTTCAAACCCAATTTAAATATCGCTTTATAACTCATTTATTAATGGTTAAATGTAGTTAATTTTAAATTCCCTAGTTCTAATGTTAATAGAGAATAATAGAACTATAATTCATTTAATTTTGAATTAAAATTGTGGAGTCATGAGCTTGTTAAAAATTACATAAAATTTTTAGAAAGAAATTTAAGCTTGCTCCAGATATCGTTCTATAACTTCTTTATAAGCAGTTTAATTTCTTAGATTTTCATTATTTAGATACCTAAGACAATAGCAAATAACCTGCGTAAGTTTGAGTTTATTTGAACTTATAGTGGCCTGCTGAGAATATTTTAAAATCGGCCAAAGTTTCTTTAACAATTTTTAAAATATATATTTTATTTAATTTCAATATGTTTCAGATATCGCTTTATAACTCATTTGTTAGGGGATTAATGTTTTTGCTTTCAAATTTCATAGTACTTAAGATAATAAAGAGCAATGTGGCCGGATTTCACTGAAATCGGTTTAATATTGTGGAACTGTGAGCATTTTTAAAATCACATCAAATTTTTGTAAAGAAATTTAAGCTTGTCTCAGAAATCGGTCTATAACTTTTTTAATAGTGTTTCGATTTTGCTGATTTATAACTGCAGTATACCTTTTAGAACCATAATTAGTTTGGGGTAAATTTCACTGCCTTCAGATTATAGGTGAACCTTTGCGAATGCTTGAAAATCGATTTGGTTTTCTAATATATATTTTTTAATTTCAAGCCTTTTTTAGTTATCACTCTCTAATGTGTATATAAATGGTATTTTTTGCGGATTTTAATTTCTTTTATATATTCTTGAACGGGGGAATTTTTTATATAAATTTTATGTAACTGTTTTCTGTCATAAACAAGTTATTTAACCCTATTTAAATGCCAATTCCAGATATTAATCATTTTATTAAAGATTTTCTATCTTTAAATAAAAACAACAGTTTAACGAATTTATGATTATCAACCAAAACTCTAAAAAGACAAAAGAGCTTTAAAAACTAATGACAAATTAACATTTTTTATGCGAAAAAAAGAATTCGAATTGAAATAAAACACACGCAATTTTTTATGTCTTTTTTTTTTTTTTTTTTTTTTTGCAAAAAAAAAATTATTTCATTTTTAAATTATAAAAAAAGTAACAAAACAAAAAAAATAATAATAAACATGTTAAATAATATCGTCGAATTATATAAAAAAGAGAGTTCTAAAAATGTCGGTCTGGCTGACGTTCTGTTAGTTTGTTTGTTTGTGAATAAAATATAAAAAAAGTATCTGTTGGATAAATTTTCATACTAAAGAAGTTTGTGTTAAATAAATGTTTGTATTAAAGTACCTAAATACTCACATTTATACATGCATATGTAAGTGTGTTATAAAAATGTGTGTGTTATAATGGCGGTTAATGGAGGTCATTCACTTTCGCACGAATTGTAATGTTTTTTTTTATTTAGTTTGTATTTCATTCGCAAAAATTTTTTGCAAAGACTGTCTTCACTCGAACACACACACACACATACACTTTCTCACTCACACATTCATAAGGCGGACTTTGATTTTTTTCGCCATAAACTAAGGTTTTATTTGTACTTTAGTTTCAGATTTTTTTCGCTTAAAATTTGGTTTCATTTCGTCTCAGTTTGAGGAAAAAAAAGGTTTTTTTCATTATTATAAGTTAATGGGTCTTTTTCTCTTTTGATTTCTATATTTTTAAGTTTTTGTTATATTTATAAAATTTGCCATTTGTTTGGTTTATATGGGCAGGGTTTTCAAAGGAAATTATTATTTTGTGTGTGTGTGTGTGTTTTTTTCATAAAGTCCATGTTTTAATTTTATTTGTTTGTGGGGCAGTTGTTAGATTTTTTTTGAAAGAACAGGTGGTTCGAGAAGGTAAAAATGAATGAAAATAATTGTTATAGAAATTAAAGTTTTTTTTTAAGATATAAATTTGTCTCACAGGTCCTTAAGCACTTGTATGAAACTAGGGACCTTCTTAAAATTTTACTTTCATTGGAAGTCAAATGGTTTTAATCGTGTTGAAAGTAACAAAATTTTAGTACAAAATATTTTAGAACAAATTTTTGGTACGTAATTTTTAGTCCAAACTTTCAGTATTACAAGAAACGCAGGATCTTTAGTACTAGCAGGATGTTTTTACTCCTCAAACTTTGGACTTTCTAGATATTTTACTTCTAATCTAAAGTAACAAAATTTTTAGTACAAAATTTTTTAGAACAAAATTTTTAGTACTAAATTTTAGTACAAATTTCCAAATACTAAATCTAAAAAAAAAGAAACACAGAACCTGTATTTATTATTTTTTATAGAGATTTTAATTTATGTCTCAGAACCATAAGGAGTTGCACGATTAAAAAAAATACCCTCAAAATTTGGTTTTCTCGAAATTTTACTTCAAATCTGAAAGAAATGATTTTATTTGAGTTAAAATTTGAATTAAATTTAAATTTGTGTCTGAGGACCTTAAGGACTTGCAGGAGTTTTTTTTTCATAAATTTTACTACTTAAAATTATGACTTTCGCAAAATTTTTCTTTTAATTGAAGTCAAAAGATTTAAATTGACTAAAATTTTAACTGAATGTACCAAAATTTTTAGAACAAAATTTTAGAACAAATTTCTTAATACTAAATTTTTAATACTGAAGATACACATGGTCCCAGTTCAGTATTTCATAACATTAAAATTTATGTCTCAGGATCATAAGTATTTGCTGAAATTTTGTTTTATAGTTTTACTTCTCAAACTTAGGATTTTCTCGAAATTTTACTTCTAAACTAAAACAAAAGATTTTAATTAAGTTACAATTTAAATTAAAATTACAAAATTTTTAGAACAAAATTTTTAGTACTAAATTTTAGTACAAATTTCTTAGTACTAAACAAAACACAGGACCATTATTTAGCAGGAAAATTTAAAGTAAATTTTAAACTTCAGTATTTTTTGGTACACCTTTTTAGTTGCAGCTTTTAATACTAAATTTTAGTACTAAATTATATTTTTGTAATGTTATAAATTTTGGGTACTAAAATAAAAAGAAAAAGTCATTTTTTACCAAAAATTTCAATTTTTAACCAAAGAATTTAATTTTCACCAAAAATTTCAATTTTCACCAAAAATTTTAATTTTCACCAAAAATTTCAATTTTCACCAAAAATTTCAAATTTCACCAAAAAATTCAATTTCACCTAAAATTTCAATTTTCACCAAAAATTTCAATTTTCACCAAAAAATTCAATTTCACCTAAAATTTCAATTTTCACCAAAAATTTCAATTTTTACCAAAAATTTCAATTTTCACCAAAAATTCAATTTTCACCAACAATTTAAATTTTTGCCAAAAATTTCAATTTTCACCAAAAGTTTCAAAAATTTCACCAAAAATTTCAACTTTCACCTAAAATTTAAATTTTTAACCAAAAAATTTTATTTTCAACAAATATTTCAAAATTTTATTAAAAATTTGAATTTTTCCTAAATATTTCAATTTTCACCAAAAATTTAAATTTTCACCAAAAATTTCAATTTGTAACAAAATTTTTAATTTTCACCAAAAATATCAATTTTCACCAAAAATTAAAATTTTCACCAAAAATTTCAATTTTCACCAAAAATTTCAAATTTCACCAAAAAATTCAATTTCACCTAAAATTTCAATTTTCACCAAAAAATTCAATTTCACCTAAAATTTCAATTTTCACCAAAAATTTCAATTTTTACTAAAAATTTCAATTTTCACCAAAAATTTCAATTTTCACCAAAAAATTCAATTTCACCTTAAATTTCAACTTTCACCTAAAATTTAAATTTTTAACCAAAAAATTTAATTTTCTACAAATATTTCAAAATTTTATTAAAAATTTGAATTTTTCCTAAATATTTCAATTTTCACCAAAAATTTAAATTTTCACCAAAAATTTCAATTTTTACCAAAAATTTCAATTTTCACCAAAAATTTAAATTTTCACCAAAAATTTCAATTTTTACCAAAAATTTCAATTTTTACCAAAAATTTTGATTTTCATCAAAAATTTCAATTTTTACCAAAAATTTAAATTTTCACCAAAAAACCTAAAATTTAAATTTTTAACCAAAAAATTTAATTTTCAACAAATATTTCAAAATTTTATTAAAAATTTGAAGTTTTTCTAAATATTTCAATTTTCACCAAAAATTTAAATTTTCATCAAAAATTTCAATTTGTAACAAAAATTTTAATTTTCACCAAAAATATCAATTTTCACCAAAAATATAAATTTTCACCAAAAATTACAATTTTCACTAAAATTTCAAATTTTACTATAAACTTTATTTTTCACTAAAATATTGACTCAGATTTTGATTTGATGCGTTACATACGGAATGACAAAACACAAACCACTTCTAGTGGTGATGTGTATAATCTGGCATCTCTTTTCTTGGTGGCTCAAACTATTTTCTAATTAGAAAAAAAAAAAAAAATTAAAAATTGAAATGACAAAAAGTGAAATAATAATTTTTTTGTTTACTTTATTTATTAGAACTGATAAGGAAGCAAAAAAATCTTTAACTACACACACACACAGATACACATTTATTTATATATTTATTTATAGGAATTTGTGCTGGTGACCTTCATTTTTATACCAAAAACAACAAGAACAAGAACAAGAACTAAATATTTATGCGATAAATTATTTTGAGTTAAAATAAGATAAGACAAACAAAACACACGTAATGAATTAGAATAAGAAGAAGAAAACTTAAATAGAATTCGATATTTTTAAAAAATTTAGTTTTAAGAAAAAATTTTTTTTGGAAAAACAAAATGGGGACGAAAGGAAATTTTTATTTTGGGTGATAATTTCTTTTTTGAGGAGGAAAGAAGGAATTAACAATCAATTAATTAAAATTAAAATAAACAACAGAAAACAGGTTTAGAGAGGATATGAATTTTGAAAAAAAAGAAATCATTAAGGGTGTTCACTTAAGGCAGCTTCATTGCTAAATGTTATATTTAGGTTTTTGCCTAATTAAGTGATTTCCCTTAATTTTTGTTATTTTTATACCTCCACACGCATTATTTTTGGTAGATTTATTTCGGGTTCTATCTAAATTACGCATTTTATTTATTTTGGCGTTTTTTGTTGTTGTTTTTGTTGCTTGTTTTCAATTCCGTCTGTCTGGCTGTCGGTATTTTGTCGTTTATTATCTCATCCATATGTTTTTTTTAGTTCTACTAAAAAAATTATACTTTATAAGTCCCATGAACTCGGTCAATTTGAAGGCCATTTGTGTTAAATTTTTTTTATACTCACAAAAAATCTACCAAAATAAAATCTGAGAAAAAAAAAACGATCTAGACAATTAGTTTAACCGGCCTTTTTTTCGCTGTGCGGAATTTTAGGTGTTTTTGCGTTTATTTGTTTAATTTTTATTTAAATTAAAAAAAAAAAAACAAGATTCTTTTTTGTCTCTTTGATCAACGATCAAACAATAGACTCCTTTTGAGAGCAAAAACTAATACACATGATGTCATCATTTATTGAAATTGAAATCACGTGTTTACACTGTAATATTTTATCAATTCTAAATTACACCAAAAAGACTTTAAGATGATAAGATTAAATATTTTAAGTGAAATAAACTAAAATTAATCGGTTATTTACATCACAAATAATAAGAAAACACGTGTAGAGCATAACTAGCAAGGACACAAACCAGATAATGTACTTTAAATTAGAACAGATAATAAACTATGAAATACATTATAAAATAGACTAGATTCTAGACTATAAAATGAATCAGTGAATAAACTACTAAATAGACGAGATTCGAAAGCATACGAAACCATTTAGACTATTTTCTTAACCATAAAATTATCAGCTTCTAAATTATATAATTGAACGGTTTCAATAGATTCTAAAAGGATAAAATAGTTCAGATTTTATGAAATGAAATAAAGTAGATTCTAAACTGTGATATAAATTAGTCTCAAAACTATTATTTTCAATTTTCAACTACAAAATAGACCAGTTTGTAAGCTATAAACGAAATTTGTTCCTAAACGATAAATTAGTCTAGATTCTTAGCTATGAAACAAACCAGACTCTAAACTATTATATAAACCAGTTTTATAACTACTTTAGACTATTTAAAAGAGACTATTTTCTAAACTATAAAATAGACCAAAATTTAAACTATAAAATAGACCCGTTACAAAAGTGTAAAATAGACTAGATTCCAAACTATAAAGCAAACTAAACAATAAATCTATAAAATAGCTAGTATATATAAAATAGACAAGTTGCTAGTCTATAAAATAGACTAGTTGCTAGTCTATAAAATAGACTAGTTGCTAGTCTATAAAATAGACTAGTTGCTAGTCTATAAAATAGACTAGTTGCTAGTCTATAAAATAGACTAGTTGCTAGTCTATAAAATAGACTAGTTGTTAGTCGAAAAAATAGACTAGTTGCTAGTCGAAAAAATAGACTAGTTGCTAGTCGAAAAAATAGACTAGTTGCTAGTCGAAAAAATAGACTAGTTGCTAGTCGAAAAAATAGACTAGTTGCTAGTCTATAAAATAGACTAGTTGCTAGTCTATAAAATAGACTAGTTGGTAGCCTTTAGAATAGTTTAATAGTTGCTAGTCTATAAAATAGACTAGTTGCTGGTCTATAAAATAGACTTGTTGCTGGTCTATAAAATAGACTAGTTGCTAGTCTATAAAACAGACTAGTTGGTAGTCTTTAGAATAGACTAGTTTGTAGTCTATAAAATAGATTAGTTTTTGCTCTATAAAATAGACTATTTTTACTCTATTGAATATGATTTTTTGTAGTTTATTAAACATGCAATTTTGTAGTCTATAAAGCAGTTATTGCAAATTTCCCTGATAACAATTCCCTCAATCTGGCATCCCTGTTGTTTGTTAAAAAAAAATAACACTAAATGAATTTAAGTGCAGCATATGATTATTTAATAATTTTATAATAACTTTTTATGGATTAATATTATTTTCCCTTTCTATAGTTATTTTTGCAAAAAAAAATCATTTTCAAAACAAAAGGTGAAAATTCGATAACAAATATTCAAGGTTACCATATCAGCTTTTAGTCCCAAAAAAAAAGCATTAAACAATGTTGTTGCTAACATAATATTTCTCTAGAATATTAATGCTATTTTTATAGTTAATAAATTACTAAACTAAATAATTCATCAACATTAAGGAAAAGAAGAGAATTCCGCCAAAAAAGATTAGAGTATTAAGAGAATGCGAAAAGGGGTTAAGAGATCAAGAGAGCGCACTAAAAAAGTTTTATTATTATGACTAAACTATCAAGAAGTTATTTGGCACACTAAATGTTAAAATGCTAAAATACAAGGTCAATTTATGTATTTTTTTGGCTCCACCATCACAAGTGGTAAAGGGGGTATATAAACTTGATCATTCCGTGTGTAACGCTAATAAGACATCAGCTCAAACCCCATAATGTGTATATATATGTTATTGTAACAAATCAAAATCTTAATCGATTTAGCTATGTCCGTCTATCTTCCGTTTGGCTGTTGTTCGCACACAGAGCTTAATGAAATTAGGCCTGAGAATCTGTTATGGTTCATAGAAGTTTTCAATTTAGAATCTGCATTTACCTCATACCGATATCTGACGCAGCTTCTAAGTAACAGTAAAGAATTTCGTTAACGGTCAATTAGAAATTGACAAATAAGATTTTGGCATAATATTAAGTTCATTAAATCAAAATACTTCAAAATTATCAAAATCGGTTCAGTTGAAAAAAGTTATAGCCAAAAATGTAACTAAAGACTTATAAAGTGTTTCTGTGTTATATTTAAGAAAAAAAACGGTTATATATATTATATACGTTAGTGAGTGTATGTGTGAGTGTGTCTGAACGAACATAATGTATTCAAATCACATGCATTTGGGGTATTAAAGATTCCTCGTAGCACTATTTTTATTATGATGAGAGGAAAAATAAAAATTGTGCTATTTTTTTGTCGAATAAATAAAAATCAAAACTTAATTTATTGTTATAAAAAAAATATATAATTATTTAACATCAATTTATTAATTATTTAAATAAATAAATTTTTTTCCAAATCACACAGAAAAAAGTAAAATTTTAACCAAAATTGCGTTGGGGCCAATTAATGTTTGATCGTCTAAAAAAGAACGCGATAACTTGTTTAAGATATCGATTTCTATGAGAGATTTGTATGCGTGTGTGTTTTTTTTAAGGTTAACAATTGAAAGTGCGTTAAGATTTTTTAAAAATTTAACCCTGATGATAAAGTTTTAAATTCAAACAAAAAAAAAAACTATCAGTTCAATAACCGTTTTTTAGTTATATAATTTTTAGCAAAAAATAGTTTTCATGACAGTTTTATCTAAAAAAAAACTAGTCAAGTGACACAGTTATTGAGTTATTTTTTTAGAGTTTATGGATTTTGTTTAGCGGTAAATGAACTTAAGAGATAAAAAATAGTCAAGGACTTATTTTAGACAGTTTTTGCACAGAAAATTCTAGAAGTTTTTAATAAAATTAAAATTAAAAAAAAATAGCAATACGTGACTGAAATCGTATGAGAATGAGAATGAAGATTTTTTTAATATTTATTCAAAGATTTGTATGATTTAGTTCATTTTATAGATTAAAAACTAGTTAATTTAATAGACTACAAACTACCACATTCAAAATAGCAAAATTTATATGACTCTAAAAACTATAAACTGTTTTAATAAATTAGGAAACTAAATTTTATAGAGTACAAAGTAGACTAGAAACTAATTTTTTTAGGTTAGAAAATACACATTATATACCAGATTCTAGTCTATTTTATATACTAGATTTGAAACTAGTCTGTTATTTTATAGAGTACAAAGTAGACTAGAAACTAATTTTTTTAGGTTAGAAAATACACATTATATACCAGATTCTTGTCTATTTTATATACTAGATTTGAAACTAGTCTGTTATATAGTTCAGAAAATGGGCTATTTTATGCATTAGAATCTAATGAATTTTATCAAACAGTAACTAGATATTTTATAGACTAGAAACTTGACTATTTCATGGTCATAAAAATTAGTCCGTTTTATAGACTGGAAACTAGATTATATTTTATGTTATAGTTTTTTTATAAACTAGTAAATAGTCAATTTTATAAACTAATAACTAGTCTATTTTAAAGACTAGTAGTTAGTCTATTTTAAAGACTAGTAGTTAGTCTATTTTAAAGACTAGTAACTAGTCTATTTATAGACTAATAACTAGTCCATTTTATAGACTAAAACCTGGTCTATTTAATGGACTAGAAACTAGTCCGTTTAATAGACTAGTAACTTGTCCATTTTATAGACTAATAACTAGTCCGTTTAATAGGCTAGAAACTATCCTATTTTTTCGACTAGAAGCTATTCTATTTTATAGACCAGTAACTAGTGTAGTTACTGCCTATTTTATTTTCTAGTAACTAGTCTCCTTCTAATAACTTGTATATTTTTTTAGTCTAGCAACTAGTCTATTCTATAGTATCGAAACTAGTCTTTTTATACTTCAAAAACTGACCGATTTTATAATCTACTTTATAGTTTAATTATTGTCTAATATTTTTGATGAAGCACAATCTGGCCTACAATTATAGACCACAATATAGTCTATTTGATGGACTACAATATGATCTATTTTTTCTGTATTATCTGTATCACTTTTTGGAGCACATTCTGGACTATTTTATAGACAACAATCTAGTACTACTTTATAGATTAAAATCTGGTCTATTTTATGCATAACAATCTGGTCAATTTTATTGAACACAATCTAGATTATTTATTGATAAATATCTGGTCTATTTTTATAGATTATAAACTAGTCTATTTAGTCTATTTTATGAATCTGTTAAGATTTTGATATATTATTTAAAATAAAATCTGTTGCATTAAATAAAGCACAATCTCGTCTAGTTGTATCAGAAACTAGTTTATAGTTTAACAACTGTTTTATAGTTTAGAATCTAGTCTACATTATAGGTTGATTACTAGTCAACTTTATTGTTTAGAAACTCGTCTATTTTATAGTTTAGAAACTGGTCTATTTTATAATCTACTTTATAGTTTATTTACGACATTAGAAACTCTTCTATTTTATAGACGAGTTATAATTTGAAATCCTGACTATTTTATATGGACTAAAGTTAAGTAACTTGTCTATTAAATTGTTTAGACTCTAGTCGAATTTATAGGTTACAAAGTACTTTCATCAGAAGTTCAGAAAATAATCTATTTTTAAACATTTATTTGGTCTACTTTACAGAATTCGATCTTGTCTATTTCCGACATTACGATTTAGTCTTTTTTTTGATCGATCACGATTTTGTCAATTGTTTACAATAAAAGTTTTCTTTAATTATTTTTAATTAAATCATTTGTAAATAATTATTTAAGTTTTAATTATATTTATTTTATATTTTGTATTTTCAATATTTTGCCTCTTTTTCAAATAAACTGATAAGAATTCAAAAAAAAACTTCCTTATTGCCGGTTGTTTTCCCCAAAAAGCACAAAATCAAACCTCGAAATTGTTGAAAAAAAAATCAAACAATTTAAATATAAATTTACAATCAACCACTTGATAAAATAAATACAGAATTTATGACGAAAACAACAACAACAACAACAAAAATTTAAAAAAAAAGAATAAAATTGCTGATGATGATGAAGAAGACAACGTTGTCGATCGTCCATGTCATCATTTTGTTGTTAATTTGTTCGTTTTTGCTTTTGTTTAAAATTTTACAATGCAGTGAGTGCAAAATTGCATTCTCATTTTGCAACACACACAAAAGGTCAATGGTATGAAGCCAAGTTCAGTGGAGTATTTTTTCGCACATTTTTCAATTTAAATCGTTTTTTTTTTCTTTCTTTCTTTATTTGTTGTTGGTGTTTTTGTAAATATGAAATCATGGCGTTTCCTTACAATATTTAATAAATTTTTATTTATTTATGAAATATGAGTAATAATATTTTATTAAACAAATAAGAATGTTGTATTCATCTATGCCGAATTTTTAATACCCTTCACAACAAATGAGTGTGAAGTAAGAACATTATGTTTCGTACTTTCCTACTCAAACATACACTCACAAAGTCATGAATTGTGTTACATTTTTACCTATAACTTTTCTCTACTGAACCGATTTTGATCATGTTTGGAATGGTAATAAAGTTCACATAACTTAATTCTAATTTATCGTCTTATCAGAGGTTGCTTCAGATATCGGTCTATATCTTTTAACATACTAAACAGATTTTGCTGGTTTTGAATAGGAAACTTCCCAGGACTATAGCAAATACTCAGGACAAATTTCATTGAGCTCTGTAAATTATTGTAGATGTGAGTGTGCCAACAACAGACAGACAGACGGACGGAGGGACAACGAACAGACAGACGGAAATAACTAAATCGTTCAAGTTTTTAATTTAATCCAAAAATATATATACATAATGAGATCTCAGATGATTCCCTCTTAGCGTTACACACAGAATGACCAAGCTAATTATACCCTCTTCACCAATTCTACTGGTGGAGGGTATAAAAATTTCAAGCCAACAAACCGATTGCCACATTATTGCATTTTTTTTTTTTGCTTTTGGAATTTAATTCATGTTTATTTTATTTTGTAAATTAAGATGAATAAACTTTTTGTAAAATAAATATAAAATGAAAAAAAAAAAAAAAAAATAATAATAAATAAATAAAACAGTTTCACTTTATTTTATTAAGTTCAAAAACCTTTTGGAAAAATATCAAAAAATTAAAAAAAATACGTTGAAAACATTTTTTTTTGTAATTTTGAAAAAGTAACATTAATGTGATAAACTTTCGCGTTATTTACAACATATTTGAAAAATTTCCTCCCCCTCCCCAAAATAAACATACATGCAAAAAGCCGGCTTTTTTTATTATTATAATTTTTTTAATTTGTTTTCTTATTGTTTGGTTTTTTTTTATAAAAAATTGTTGTAATTACAAAATTTCGAATCATTAAAATTAATAGTGCAAAAGAGAGTTTTATTAAAATCACATTAAATGAAAACATATTTACACATGTTCAATGTAAAGGAAAATATGTAGCAACTGAGCTAAAAATAAACTTCAATTGTTTATAGTCCACAATCTAGACTATTTTCTACACTATTTCGTAGTCATTTAGTCTATTTTATATATCACAATCTAGTCTATTTTATGTACTATAAACTGGTCTAATTTAAGGATAACTTTTAAGTCTAGTTTATGAAACACAATGTGAGCAATTTAGTATTGGTCCATTTAGTAAGCCAAAAGATTACAATCTCGTCTACAAAATAGACCAAAATGTAGTGTATTTTGTAAACTACAATATAGTCAATTTTATAGACAAGGGTCGAGGATATTTTCTCCCACTATCTAGTCTATTTTGTAGATTACGATCTGGTCTATTATATAGATCAAAATCTGGTCTATTATATAGATCACAATCTGGTCTATTATATAGACCAAAATCTGGTCTATTATATATAGACCACAATCTGGTCTATTATATATAGACCACAATCTGGTCTATTATATATAGACCACAATCTGGTCTATTATATATAGACCACAATCTGGTCTATTATATATAGACCACAATCTGGTCTATTATATATAGACCACAATCTGGTCTATTATATATAGACCACAATCTGGTCTATTATATATAGACCACAATCTGGTCTATTATATATAGACCACAATCTGGTCTATTATATATAGACCACAATCTGGTCTATTATATATAGACCACAATCTGGTCTATTATATATAGACCACAATCTGGTCTATTATATATAGACCACAATCTGGTCTATTATATATAGACCACAATCTGGTCTATTATATATAGACCACAATCTGGTCTATTATATATAGACCACAATCTGGTCTATTATATATAGACCACAATCTGGTCTATTATATATAGACCACAATCTGGTCTATTATATATAGACCACAATCTGCTCTATAATATATATAGACCACAATCTGGTCTATAATATATATAGACCACAATCTGCTCTATAATATATATAGACCACAATCTGGTCTATAATATATATAGACCACAATCTGGTCTATAAGATATATAGACCACAATCTGGTCTATAATATATATAGACCACAATCTGGTCTATAAGATATATAGACCACAATCTGGTCTATAAGATATATAGACCAAAATCTGGTCTATAAGATATATAGACCACAATCTGATCTATAAGATATATAGACCACAATCTGGTCTATAAGATATATAGACCACAATCTGGTCTATAAGATATATAGACCACAATCTGGTCTATTATATATAGACCACAATCTGGTCTATAAGATATATAGACCACAATCTGATCTATAAGATATATAGACCACAATCTGGTCTATAATATATATAGACCACAATCTGGTCTATAATATATATAGACCACAATCTGGTCTATAAGATATATAGACCACAATCTGGCCTATTATATATAGACCACAATCTGGTCTATTATATAGACCACAATCTGGTCTATTTTCTTTTAAGTGTCTTATCCGTTCTATTTTATGATATGCATTATACCCAACATTGTCTCTTATTCCTCCCCCCAATTTTGAGCATTCAATGTCCTCTTCATTTCTAAAAAGAAAAAAACTTTTTGAACTTTTTAAACGTTCAATGACATTTGAACATTAAACAACAACAACATATAAATTGTTGCTGTTATTATTTCTGTTACAATTGTTGCTGTTGCTGTTGCTATTGAATTATTTTGTTAGTTTGTTGTTGCTATTGCTGTTTTTGTTGTATCTTGAAAAAGTCATTGTATTATGTTGGCGCAATGTCATGGCTTTAAACTTGTTATGTTGTTGGTTTTTCTTTCGTTTCATACAACTTACACTCACTTCACTACACTCTCACTTTAAGATCAATGCCATTTGCAAATACAAAAATATCATATAAACAACAAGATGATCATGTTGTTGTTGTTGTAGTGCAATTATTGTTACTTTTGAAATTGCTGTTACCATTATTTAGATTATGATGATTAAAAATTATTTGCCACAAAAGTTTAAGAGAAGCAGCAGCATAAAACAACAAAATGTTTCTTTATGGCTGCTGATGGAAAAATGTCATTAAACTGATTTTGTTGTTTGTTGTTGTTGTTTGCAAATATTGGCAGCAATGAAAATGAAAATTTGTGATAATAAAATTTGTTTTTCCAATTTTTTTTCGCAAACAATCAAATAGTTTTGTTGAATAATTAGTTTTATTGTTGTTGTTAATTTATTTATGTTGCTGTTGTTTTTTAAATGTTGTTAACCGTTAAGGTGTCCGTCTGTCTGTCCGTCCGTCCATCTGTCTGTCTGTCCATTTTGGTATTGGCATGTGTTTATTGTTTGCAAGAAAAAAATATAAAATAAAATTTATTTATTTATTTATTTTTTTAATTTTATTAAATTAAATAAAAAAAGAAAGTGGTTGCACGACTTTGTACATTTGAAATGCAACATTTATTTTTATTTAATTTTTGTTGTATTTTTTTTCTACAAAAATCAAAAATTTGTTTTTGAAGGGGGGCTGTTTGCCATTGTGTCAAAAGAAAAGGTTAGAAAGTAATTGGAGGAGGTTTTTATTTTGGAATTAAAAAAAATGTGAAATTTAAAAATAAAAACTATAAAATTAATTAATAAATTTTAAGATTTTTGAAAGAAATTGTGGTTTTCATTAATGTTTATGCCTCTAAAAATTCAGGGAATAGATGAATAATTTTTCTTTAAATTTTAAAATAAAATTTTGATTATTTTTCATTTTATTCAAATGGAATTTTTCATAAAATTATGATTTTTTATTAAAAGTTTTTTTATGAATTTAATGACAAAATATTGTGAAAATGGCTAAAAATCGTTTCCCTTTAAAATTTTTGCAAAAAATTGAGAAACTTAAAAGTTGTTCTCCCTAACCTCACAAAATACTTTCTTAAATAACTTCTAAATTTTTGAAGGGATTTCAACCAAATTTGGTAATTTATTTTAAGGTATTTCAATGATTTTTATCATCAATAATTTTACAGATTTTAAAAAAAGAAAATAATTTCAAAGAAATTTAAAAAAAATAATTTTATTTTTTTTAGAAAATTGGAAAGTTTTATTAAGAATATTTTTATAGATAAATATTTTAAAAAGTCATAGTAATCATTTCCCGGCAATTTTTTTCAAATTAATTAAAAATTCAAGAAAATTTCACCTTAACCTCACAAAACATTTTTCGCTAATAACTTCTAAATCCTTTTAAGCGATTTGAGAAAAAATTTGCCACAATGTTAACTAACATAATAAAGCATAAATTGGCAAAACAATTGTTTAGTATTTTTAACGAGAGATTAACTTATGATTTAATTTAAGTTTTAGTTCTTTTTTTAATTATTAAAGGAAGTTTATTTTTTTCGAAATGAATCATTTTATTGCAAAAATTTTTTTCCTTTCAAAACTGATTTTTTTCAAAATTAATTGATTCATGTGTCAACGACTTTTTTATCGAGGTAAATATCAAAATAAAAACTTTAAAATCATTTTTAAAAAGTTGAATAAAAAATGTTTTTTAAAAACCAAAAACAGTTAATTAAATTTATTTATAAAAAAACTGCAGCCACAAAACAAACGATCAATGAACTTTTGTCAATAAACATAAAATTCACATACAACAACTGTTGCAATAACAACAACAAGATACACTACAATTATTATAACTAAAAGAAAAGAATACTTTATTCGGTTATGCATACAACAACTGTTGCAATAACAACAACAAGATACACTACAATTATTATAACTAAAAGAAAAGAATACTTTATTCGGTTATGCCGAATATTTAATACCCTCCACCACAAATGAGTGTTAATACGTTATGTTTCGTACATACACACGCACACATACACTCACAAACGTATATTTGGAAAATTTTTTACTTTATTTGTGATCGACTTTTAGTTGACAATTTTACGAAAGTTCTTCGCTTGAATTTAGAGATTGCTTCAGATATCGGTCTATATCATTTAATATAGTTAACCGATTTTGATTTTGATTTAAAATAGGGAACTAACTTCTCAGGATTATAAAAAGTACTCAAGCCAATTTTTTCACTGAGCTCTGTCAATTATTGTGGATGTAAGCGTGTCAACAACAGACAGACAAACCAACACACAGAAAGATGATCAAGCAGACAGACGAGCAGATAGACAGATAGACAGACAGAAGGGCATAGCTAAATCAACTCAGATTTTGATTTGATGCAAGAGTGTATGCATTATGGGGTCTGAAATCATTCCTTCTAAGCGTTACACGCGGAATGACAAAGTTAATATACCCGTTTCATCACTTGTGTTGGTGCTGTAGGGTATAAAAATTATCTTATTGAATTTATTTACTTATAGATCATTTTTTTATAGGAAAACAACAACATCAATTTTGAACTGCATAAAAAATTGAATTTTTAAATACAAGCAAAAGATGCAGTTTTGTTGTTGTATTGAGTGTTTAAGGGGGGAAGATTAAAAATTATTTTAAATAACTCTGATGGTGATGTTGTTGTAGTAGTAATTGTTGTTGTTGTTGTTGTTGTTGTTTGGGATTTGAACCTAGGACAACATAGAGAAAGTTACAGGCTGCATATTGTTATGAACTCGCTTATACACACACACACACACAAACAAACACCCACCATTTACTTTTTGAGCAAGAAATATTGAAATTGTTTTGTTTTGAGGGGGAGTCTTTTTGAAAATAAGATTTATTTTAATTTTATTTTCATTTCAGAGCATTAAATTTTATGCTCACACGTGTTGTTTTTCCAAAAACTCCCTGTCTCTCTCTCGCTCTCTGCCGCACACGCTCTTTCAAGGCAAATTTTTTAGTTTATCTTAAGCAAAAAAAAAAGTTATAATATTTAGCCCTGAATACTCTGAAAATCTAATCAGCCAAACTCATCAATTAAATGATTAAATAATATTATAAACTGAGAGAGAGAGAAAGAGAGAGAGAGAGAAAAAGAGTTTAATCTCTCTTCTCTTGATCAATATTTATTTTTTTTGTATATAACATTGGCCATGACTAAGCAAACATATAAATGTTATTAAAAAAAACCTAAAGGGGAATAAAGTAATACATCACAGCTAATCACAGTGGGTCCAAAAACTTAAATTATAAAAAATTAAATATTTCATAAAAACAAAATGTTTTTAATAAAATAAATTTTAAACAATTTTTGAAACTTTTAAAATCATTCATAAATTTAAAATTTTTTTCCTGATTTTCTAACCAAAAGTTTACATATTTTTGGTTTCATTTCCTTTTTAAAACTTTCTAATACACTACATTTCCATTTAAAACCTCTGAAAATTCATATGCCGTTGCAATTTTTTAATTTAATTATCAAACAAAAAAGTTTTTCTCCCTAACCTCACTTTTCACTTTTCTAAATAACTCCTTTAATTCTCAGCCGTTTGAAAAAATATTTGGCGCAAAAAAATCTTAAAATTTTTGGCTATCAAATGGCATAAGTAGTTTTTTGATATACCAAATTCATTTTAGATTATTAAACATTGAAAATGTTCAAAAATTATAAAATTTCCAAAAACAATTTCTTTCATAACTCTTAAACTATATAAACTTTAGTATAAGATTTTGATGTCAAATGATGTAAAAAATTAGGCATATGAGTTATGCCATTAAATTTATTGCATTTGATTCACAAAGAAAAAAGTTTTTCTCCCTAACCTCACTTAATACTTTTTTAAATAACTTCCTTCTTGCTTGTCTGTATGCAAAAATATTGGACGCAAAAAATTCTAACACTTGTTAGGCTCTAAAGAGCTTAATTAATTTTTTGTATTATTAAAAATTCTTAAAATTATTTAAAATTTGAAAATTTCTAAAATTATAAAATTTTCAAAAATATTTTCTTCAATAAATATTAAACCATAAATGCTGTAGTAAAACATTTTGATGTAAAATGCTCTAAAAAAATTTAAAAATTTTTTATCATAAATATTTTTCCATTTGATTGACACAGGAAAAAGTTTTTCTCCTTAACCTCATTTTTTTGTTTTTTAAACAACTTCCTTATTTCTCAACCGATTTAGAAAATATTGAACTTAAAAAAATGTTAAAATTTTTTAGAACCAAATGATATAATTAGTTCTTTCAAATAATAAAAACTTTCGTTAAATTTTGAAATTTGTCTTCCTAACCTCACTTAATTATCTTTATCTTTCAACCGTTTTAAGAAGTGTTGAACTATAAAAATTCCCTAAATTTTAAGGCTCAAAATAGTGAAAATTTTAAAACATGAAAAACTTTTTTTAATAAAAATTTATTGAATTTTTTTTTTAATTTTTATAATTTTATATATTTTGAAAATTTTCTTCTAAAATATTTTCCAGATTTTGAAAGCAATTTAAATTATATTTTGTATATAAATTAAGAAAAATATAAAAAATTGTTTTCCATTGAAATTTTTGTTATAAATTGACAAACAAAAAAGTTTTTCACCTTAACCTCAAAAAATTCAAACTTAAATAACTCTTAAACTACTCAAGCGATGTTGATAAAATTTGTATACATATGCCTGACCTAATTGTTTATTAATATATTAAAAATTTATGTTTTCTTTTAAACGTTTTTAAAATTATTATTTTTTAATTAAATTAAAAATTTTGTATTTTTGAAAATTAATTTTGAAATAATTTCCTAACTTGTGCAGCAGTTACCGTACTTTTCGGTACGAATACTAAATGAAGTGTCAGAAACTATTTTCTCTTAGAATTTTTCAAATAAATTAACAAACAAAAAAGTTTTTCACCTTAACCTCAAAAAGTTCAAACTTAAATAACTTCTAATCCCTTCAAGCGATTTTGAAAATTTTTGGTTTATAAATTCTTTTCATAATTTAGAATAAATTAGATGAAAAATCTATCTAAATTTATACGCATTTTATAAATTAAAAATTTTTCAATTTTTCAATTTTTTTTTTTTTTTTTTTTTAATTAAAAAAAAAAAATTAAAGTTTGAGAAAAGAAACAAACATATTTTTTTATTAAAAAATATATTTTGTTTTCTTCAACCCACTGTGCAGTTTATATATTTTTTTGCTATGAAACAATTTTCAAGAGCACGTGAGTTCAACAGTTTGTTTTATCTCTTGGTTGTATTGTTGCGTATTTATGGGGAGAATGATTATTTAAACTGGAAGCGATATATATGAAGAGAGTGAGAGCCGGAGAGTAATAATCACAAACTCAGGGTCTTTTTCTTGAGTCTCTTTTATTTGGTAGCTGATGTTTTGAACGGAAATAATAAGGGGTGTCTGGGTCTGTTAGTTTTTTTCGTTTTCATGAGTGTTGTATGAATGCGGTATTCGAATAGAGTAGAAGAGTTTTTTTTGTGAACTGAAAACGAACAAGATCCAATGTAAATGTTGATTTTCCTTTCATTAACAAGCGGCGCTTCGTAATAAGCAGATCGTTGTCTTACGTGTTACGGAATGAAATGTGAAGTTTGTTAAAATTAAAGAAAAAAACTAAAATTGGAAAAAAATATTTTATGAAGATTTCAGAATAAAAAAAACAACTGAATATTTTTAAAGAAATTTTGAAAAAATATGGGAATTGAAGAAATTTGAAAAGAATTAAAAAAAATAATAAAATTGAATTTTTAAAATAATAAAAATCAAAAGAAAAAATTTATATACAAAAAAATTGAAAAAAAGATTTGAAATTTATAAAAAAAATTGAAAAATTATTTTGAAAAAAATGTGTAATAAAAAACGTTGGTAAAATAAAAGTGAAAACAAGGAAATTTTGAAAAATTAATTGAAAATATGAAAAAAGTGTCTTTTATTTAAATTAAAATTTTTTAAAAAAATTTTTAAAAATAAAATGAAAATGGTTATGTCAGCTGACAGTTCGGACTGTCATCCTTCTAGTAGTAGTGTGATAATGGGCTCGGAAGCTCCCACCCAAAGTGCTAAAATATCGGTTATATGTCATGTAACAAATCAACAACCAAATCAATCGCAATCCCAAACCCAACAACATTTAAATGTGGTAGAGGCTTCGCCTGCCTCTTCGACCACTTCGGGTCCTCAACTGATAATGGGTCGTTCCCATTTAGAAAATGCTTTAAAATTACCACCAAATACAAGTGTTTCGACATATTATCAAAATACTAAACTTTTAACTCAAAATAACAATAACTCCAATATGGAGGATCAATTGCAACAACAACAACAGCAATCACAAATACAACAACAACCGCAAAATTTAAACAGTTATCACAACTCCTTAAATCCCACACAGGAGTATCAATCGAATAGAGCTATAAACTTTATAAGAAACAACAACACTAATAATCCTTCTTTAAGAGTCGCCAATACACCTGTCACAGACATGGATACTGTGCCCACAGGTGCTTCATCATTATCAACTTCGACAACATCATCATCCTCCCCTCTAGCCCTTAAACTTAATACCCAATTACCTAATTCCTCCTCCACTAATCACCCTTCTCCCAATTCCTCCTCCTCTTCCTCTCCTTATGCTCCCAAATCCTGCACCTCTTCCTCTTCCAACTCCTCCCAACATAATTCCTTAATATTATCCCAAGCTTTACAACAACAACAGCCCTGCAATCTTAATTCTATATATCATCACAATAACAACAACAACAACAATAACAATAATATTGTTGTTTCCACTTCGGAAAATCATCATAATTCATCATCATATGATAATTTTCTAAATTATCATCATTCTAATCAGAATATCAATAATGTTAACCTATACCAACAACAACATCACAATACAAATATTCACCATCATTCTTTATCACAAACCCAACATAATTCGGGAGTTGTTGTGGTAGCGGCTGATTCTAGACCTCAAACACCGGATTATATAAAATCATATCCAGTTATGGATACAACAGTGGCAAGTTCGGTTAAAGGAGAACCAGAACTTAATATTGGTAAGAGGAAAAAAAACAACTCAAAATAACAAAATTATTAAAATGGAAAAAATAGGACATTTTGAAAGAAAATTTAGTTTTTTGTTAAGAAATTTGAATAAATTTTAAAGAAATGTTAGTCTAAAATATTACTAAAAATTAATGTGATAAAACCCCATAAAATTTTTTCGATAAATTCATAAATAAAAAAGTTTTTCTCCCTAACCTCACTTAATTGTTTCGTCAATAACTTGAAAACTAGTGATCAGATTTTAATGAAATAGGACTTAAAAAATTCGTAAAAATGTAAGCAATTTTATTAAAATATTTAAAAATTAAAATTATTAAAAGAAAAAATAAAATAATTATATATTTTTAATTTTGTTTTATTTTTTATTATTTTTTTTAATTTGTGAATATTTTTAGTTAAATGTAAAATTTTATAACTCTTTGCTATAAGAAATATTTTGAGCTTTAATATACCTCCATTGTATATAATTCTATTAAAAAATAAAAAAGTTTTGCTCCATAACCACACTTAATACCTTCTTTAAATATCTCCAAGGCAACTGCATCGATTTAAATTAATTTAAATATAAAGAAATGCTTAATATTTAAAGCATTTTTTAGAATTTTTCAGGATAAAAAAATTTAAAGAAATTAAAAATAATAAATAAAAATAAAAAATTAAAGTTTAAAATATTTTCAATAAAATTTTTATTAATTTATTATTTTTTTTAATTTTAAAAGGAAAATAAAACAGTTCATATTTTTTACTAACAAAATTTTCCACAGTAATAATTTTCATCAAAATTTTCAATTTCTTTTAAGAAATAAAAAAGATTTTCTCCTTAACCTCACAAAATTGTTTTTCAAATAACTGATAAACTACTTAACACATTTTAATAAAATTGGTTTCAAAAATGCCAGAAAAATCTAATCTAAGAAATGTATTAAATTTGTTTTTTTTTTTAATTTTTAAGTATTTTTATAATTTTTTAAATGGAAAATATTAATATTTTTCAAAAAATCTATATTATTTTCTAAAAATTTTACTCTTTTTTATATAAATTTGAAAAATTATTTTATAAAATTTTGATTATTTATTAAAAGCAAGCATATACCTTTAAATTCTCTGAATTTTATTAACAATTAAAAAAGTTTTTCTCCCTAACCTCACAAAATTGTTTCTCAAATAACTCCTAAACTACTTAACGGATTTGAATAATATTGATTTCAAAAATTCTAGAAAAATTTGAGGATTTAATTCAACTACTTTAAAACATTAAAATACTTTAAGATTATTTTAGATTTAAAAAATTTATTATTTTTTTCAAAAATTTTTAAATTTTTAAAAAAGTTAACAAATTTTTAATAACTTTTTTGCCATTTTTAACTATATTAGTACAGAAATTTTATGATATTTTAAAAAATAACTCTTAAACCCTACAAAACGTATTTGAAGAACATTAAATCAAAATTATAAATTTTTTAAATTGAAAAATAAATAAAATTTAAAGAAAACTAAATTATAAATTTAAAAATTTTAATAACATTTATTTTTATTTAATTTCCTGGATTTTTCCAGAATTTTTGAAATTATTTTCATTAAAATCGGTTTTTTTGTTCAGCAGTTATTTGAAAAACAATTTTGTGAGGTTAGAAAGAAATGTTTGTTTATTTTTTAGTTTTTAAATAAAATGGAAAAGGATTTTTAATAAAAGTTAAATTCTAGATTAAAAATTTTAAGTTTCATTAAATTACTTTAAGTATTTACAGAATTATTAAAAAATAAAAAAATTGAGGTTAGAAAGATATTTTTGTTTTATTTATAACTCGATTTTGAATAGGAATTATGAGATAAAATTTGGCGTAAAGATGAAATGGGATTTGAGCTACTTAATTCCTAAATTTTAAAGAATTTGCTGGAGTATTTCAAAAGTTATTTAGAAAATTAAATTTTTGAGGTTAGAGAGAAAAACTTTTTTGTTTTTAAAGTTAAAAGAAAAATTCTTTCACATTTAGATAAATAAAAATATAAACTATTGAATGCATTTAGTTCGAATTTTGAGTATAAAATTTTTACAAATTTTATTATTATAAAAATTGTTTAATCATAATTTTCTTAATTAATAACTTCCTAATATATAAAATACCGTTAAAGGTTATTTATTGAACTTCAAAGTTCATTGCTTTTAAAGGTTTTCTAAAGTCAATACACCCTCATCGAAATATCGATAACCTGTTTCAAAAAAAAAAAAATTGTTATAATTTTTTATGCGGAAATTAAAATCAATTTACAGATAACACATGTTTTTTATTGTCATTTTTTCTCTTTAGGCCTAGAGATTTATTTAAACTCAATATTTTGTTTAAATAAATGTCATTTATACGTGGATATTTCAATAAACAGCAAAAGATCATAAAAATTATTTAATATTTCATTAAAACAAGGTCAATTCTCTTATATTTATCATGACTTTATTTGATTCCGCATTTTTTTGAAGTTAAAGTCTTTTTTTTTTGTTGGATGATTAATTTTAATTAAAGTTCAAAGCTGGTCATATGTCTTATAAACGTTAAAAAAAATTCAAAAGTTCAAAAAACTTTTTGGAGGAAAAAAATGAAACAGATTTTGGATTTTTTTTTTTTTTTTTTTTTTTTTTTTTTTTTAAACTTGTTTAAATATTTTTTTTTATTTTTAAAATTTTTTTTTTAATTTTTTTATTTTATTTTATTTTTTTTTTTTGTAAATTCAAAAATTTAAGTTCATTAACTTTTATTGGAAGAAAAAAAATGCAGTTAAGTTTTAAACGATGTGAATACTCTCCACTACTTAAGGTGGTAACCAAGGTAGGAAGGAATCATCTTAGACTCCATAATCTATATATATACTCCTGCATTAAATGAAAATCGGGTTCGATATAGCTATGTCCGACTGTCTGTCCGTCTGTCTGTTTGTCTGCCTGATTGCCTGTCTGTTGTTGGCATGCTCACATCCGCAATAATTGACTGAGATCCATGAAATTTGCTCCAAGCATTTGTTAAAGTCCGAAGAAATTTTCTATTTAAAATCAGCATTATCGATTCGGTATTTTAAAAAATATAGACCGATATCTGAGGCAACCTGTAATTTCCAGAACTTTTGTAAAATTGTCAATAATAAATCGAAAAATTTGTTTGAAAATTTGCCACAACATTATGTTACATGTACTTCATTACCATTTCAAAAATAATTAAAATCAGTTCAGTTCAGTTCGGTTCGGAAAAACTTATAACCAAAAATATAACTAATTTTATGACTCATGAAGTGTTCTTCTCTCACTCTTCTTTGAGTGTATGTGTGTGAGTGTGTATGCACGTATTTATTTCACATGCATTTGTGGTAGAGGGTATTAAAGATTCGGCATAGCTGATTTTTTTGTAAATTAATTGACATTAAGCCAAGTTTTCTTTGTGAATAATGAAAGTGATTTTTTTTTAATTTCACTTTATTTATAATAAAAAAAATCAATTCCCCTTCATTCTAAAAATTATTGTGACGTCATTTTCATTTCAAATTTATTTATTTATTTATTATTATTTTTTTATTTCAAATTTTTGTGCTAAAAACCCACTCACTTTTGTTCTTTCAAAAATTTGGGGAAACATTTTAAAATTAAAAAAAAAATATGATAAAAATAGTTTTCAAGTTCATATAAAAATAATGAATTCCTCAATATTTCATTCCATCAATATTAGTTTTCATTCTAACATTTGTTTGTTATCAATAACAGAAGTTTTAAACAAAAACCCTTAAATTCTTGACATTTAAATGAACAAAAAAAAAAACATAAATAAACTAAAATAAAGATAACAAGTTTTAGATAATTGAAAACAACAACAATAAAAATAATCATCATAATAACAAAAACAAATAAACCAAAAAAATATTATCTAATAATTTAACATAAAAAAAAATAGACAAAAAGTAAGAAAATTTCTTTCGTTGAGAAAAAACTAAAAAACTGAAAATTCATCTGTATTTTCTTTAATACTTTCTCAAATTTTAAAGTAATTTTATTCAAAATTTTCCTTAAATTAGTTTAAATTTTTCTTGAATTTTTTTCAATAAAAATTTTTTGAAAATTTCTTAAAACAAAAAAGTTTTTCAATCTAACCTCACATAATTAAAATTGAAATAACTTTCTGAATAATTAAAGAATTTTATTAAAATTTTGGAAAACGATTTTTTAGATAACAAACTACAAATAAAACAAAAATCTACTTTTAATCATAATTCTGAAAAAAGTTTTTAAAATATTATTTTCTTTAAAAAATAAAATAAATTTTTCGAAAATTTTTAAAATATTTTTGACTTAATTTCGGTAAAACTTTGCTTGGAAGTAAACTAAATTTTTGTTCAATTTTTCCCGAATAAAAAATTTTAAAATTTCTGAAAATAAAAAATTTGTTCTTCTTAACCTCACAAAATTAAACTTAAAATAACTTCTTTAATATTCAAAGGATTTTAATACAAATTAGAAAACCCTATATTTAAATTTTTAAATACCAAGAAAACAAAAAACAGCTCTAAATAGAAAATTTAAAGGATTTTAAAAAAATTTATAAAAAAGAAAAAATAAATAATTTTTCAAACATTTTTTTTCAAATATTTCCAAAAATTTTCAATAAATTTTATTGAAATATTGTCTAGAAATTTACATAAATTTTGGTTGTTTTTTTCCGATAAAAATTTTTAAAAAATTCCTAAAACCAAAAAAGTTTTTCTCTTTAACCTCAAAATTTTTGTTTACTTAATATTGCAGAAATTCTTGAATTAATTTTTTTGAAATTTTCAAAAATCATTCTCTAGATACTTCAGAATTTTTTCTTAAAAAAATTATATTTTTTAATAATTTTATTGAAAGTTATTAAAGAAATCAAATTTTCAACATAACCTCAAATTTTTCAAATGCTTATAACTTAGTTAGATGCAAAGGGAATGAAAAGAAAATTTGTGAGCTAAAATAAAAATTCTGGAGGTAAAATTAAGATGAAATTGAAAGCAATTTTTTAATCAGAAGTATTTTTTTATTTAATTTTTTAATTATTTTTAAGATTTTTTTTAAATATCAAGACTAAAATTGATGCGTTTTCAATAATATTGATTTCAAAAATTCGCTAGAAATTTAAGGAATCTTGAAAATAAATTTTTTATGGGAACTTAATAACGAAATTTTTAAAATGTTAAAAAAAAAATTTAAAAAATTCATTCACCCTTTTTTTAATTTTTTTATTAAACAAAAAGTTCATTTACTTGTTGTATTTTTGTTCCGTTGTTTAATTCTTACATAATTTTAATTTTTCTTTAATAAAAATATCATTCACCTTTCTGAGTTTATCTGGCATGTTTCAACAAGCCTCTTTTATTCGAAAATACAATCATTTTTATATTCAAAATTTTATTTAAAAAAAAGTTTATTTACCTTTTCCAAAAAATTCAATGATCTTTTTTTTCGAAATTCACCAAAAATGATAATCAAATTTAAAGCAGCTGTTTTTTTTTTTAATTTAAACGTTCATATACCAAAAAAAGCGCTAAAATGACCTTATCCTAGGTTTTTGAACTTTTATGTTAATTTATTGGCGATTTTTTTATTTAAAATTTCAATATCGATTTAAACGTTTTTTTGTTAAAAAATTTTCTGTCTTTTTTATAAAAAAAAAACCTGTTCAAGCTAAAAAATTAAAACAAGTTAAAATAAATATTTCCGCATTTGTTTAATGAACATTGAAATTTTGTGTTTTATTTAAACAAAATTACGTTATGTGAATGTGTGTGTGTGTGTGTGCGTTTTATGGTTAAACAACTGCTAAAAACGTTTTGCTGTTTTATTTTTTATTATTAATTTAGATAAGTACTCAAACGTACATTTTTTTATAAAAAAAAAATTCAATGTCAAAATTTATTATCGAACGTAATGAAAAAAAAACGCTTTTTTATGAGTAATAGAGATTTTGTGATTTTTTTTTGTTGAGGAAAGAGATCAATTTTTGTTTTATAATCTTAAAAAAAATAACAAAAGTTTTTATTCAAGATAACGCACGTTGATTTTAATTATTTTGGAGAGGGGAACATGTCGGACAGACAATTTTTAGCATGCGTAAGCGTGTTTTTTCATTCTCTTCCCACAAAAAGTGAATGAAACTTTCAAGGTTGTAAGCACAAAAGTTTAAGTTTAGTATTCTATAATATAAAGAACTATAATCAAATAAAAATTATTCAAAATTTTATTTAAAATCGAAAAAAATTATTCTTAAAAAAAAATCCACAATTTTTATAAATTTTTCATTAAATTTATCTCTGATTTGTGCTAGACATTTTAGTTATTTTTTAAAATCAAAAAATTCTTTCTACTCACTTTTTTCTAACCTAAATAACTTTTTACTGCTTTAACCGATTTCTATCAAATTAACAGGCATTATTCTTTGCTATAATAGCTATAATTTGTAATATGAAATTTATCAAATAAACTATATTTATAAATTTGAAAATATAAATATAAATTTTCTAAAAAATTTCCCAAATTTATTTTATATTTTTAATCACAACTTCCCTTACGTTTACATTTATTTTTTTAAATTTATCTTTATTTTATAAAATCGAAATTTTTCTTCTATCTCCTAAAACAAACAAGTTTTCCTCCTTAACCTCACTTTTTTCTAACCTAAATAACTTTTTACTGCTTTAACCGATTTATATCAAATTAACAGTTTTTATTCTTTGCTATAAAAGCTATTATTTGTATTTTGTTGTTTATCAAAAAATTTAGTTTTAAAAGTATTTGAAATTTTTCAAATATTCTCCAAAATTTTCAAATATAACTATTTTAAAATAACTTTTATCTCTCCAAATTTATCCATGTTATATGATAGATATTTTATCTATTTTTTAAAACCACAAATTTTCTTCTATCTCAAAAAACAAAAAAGTTTTTCTCCTTAACCCCACTTTGTTCTTTACTTAATAACTTTTTACTGTTTTAAACGATTTCTATGAAATTTGCAGGGTGTATTCTCTGCTACAAAAGCTATAATTTGTAATTTTAAAAATTCCAAGTATTTTAATTTCTTAATCTTTTTTCATATTTCACATTTTTTTATTTTTTTAATTTTTCATAAATATTTTCTAGACGTAATTTCGTAAAAAATTTTACTGCAAAAAATTCTTCAAAAATTGACAGAAGTTTTATATTAAATATAAATGAAATTCAGGCTATTTTAAAAAATATAGTTTTGAGGTTAGGGAGAAAAATATTTTTTGTAGATGATATTTGGGACAAATTTTGAAGCAAAAAAATCTAAATAATAGGAAAATTAGTTATATAAAATTTAAAAGAAATCGAGGTAAAAGTGAAAAAGTTATTTAAAAAAGAAATTGTTGAGGTTAGGAAGAAAAATGTTTTCTAATAGGAATTTCGGTAAAATGTTTGAAACCACAATATAGTTTATGTTTTAAGAAATTAGTTTACGAATTGAAATTTAAAAGTTATTTAAAAAAGATTAAAAAATTAATGAGTTATTTAAAAATTAATTATTTGAGGTTAAGGAGAAAATATATTTTTCTTGATGAAGTAGATGATTTTAAATAGGAAATTTCTCAGGACTTCAAGAAATACTCAGGCCAAATTTCATTGCTAAATTGACTCAGACTTTTATTTGATGTACGAATATATACATCAATCACTTGTGTTGGTGGAGGGTATAAAAATTAGTTTTTGTTAATTTTTGCGTATTTTTTATTTAACATTTTCAATATTTTTTTAAATCGACTTTCAAATAAAAGTGAAATTTTAATGTAAGAGAAACTTTTTTATTGACTCAGTGCCAAGAAATTAAAAAAACAATATATTTTTATTAAATTAAAATTTTTATTAATAAATTAAAAATTAATAAAAATAAAAAATTCTTCTCTGAAAAATTTTGTAATTTGTTCCTTCAACGATTTTCTTTTTCTTTTATTTTGAATGAAAATTTTTTATTTTTGTTAAGGAATTTTCCAGATTTTTTTCAAATGTTTTCTGTTTCATTTTTCAAAATTATAAAATCGTCAAAAACCAGTTTTTTTTCAAAAAACAACTTAACAAAAATCTCATTATTTAATTACATTTCTATTAAATAACACACACAGATACACACCTCTACACTCTCAAGTTTTTTTTGTTGGAAAACAAAAATTTCAAGTTCACCCATACATTAACGAAAAAAAGAGACCTGATTACTTTCTTTCTGGGCTCTTTTTCTTTACTATTAAACAATAAACAACAATAATAACAACAAACCATAACCACAGATAATCTAAAACTCAATAACAACAACAACCATTCAACAACAACAGCAACAACTATAACAACCAAAAGAAAGTAAAATGTAAACAGTTGTTTTTGTTATTTGTAAACAAAGAGCAAGAGTATGTGTACGTGACTGATCGAAAATTGTAAGAGAGAGAGAGAAAGACTTTCTTTTGTTTACAGAAAGAATGTAAAGCAACAACTAAAACAACAACATTAGTACACCAATACACTTACTCATACTCATCATCCATACTTTCTTTTCACACAGTTCTAAATTTCTTTTCTTATCGGTGAAAAAAAAAAACGAAACGAAAAAGAACTCGATTATAAATCCAGAACCAGTTTTCTGGTTCTCATTTCTCTTTAGTTGTCTTAGTGTTAGTAGAAATTGTTTAATATTTATGTAATATTTGCTGTTGTTGTTTTTTCTTATTCCGTTTTACTACTTTCTTCGTTGTTTTGTTTATGACAAAAAAAAAAACTCGTTTTATAGGATTTTTTTTTGAAATTCATGAATGAATTTGTGTTTGTTTTATGAATGAAGAGAAAGTTATGTAATATTTGAGCAGAACAACAATAACAACAACTATTTTTATTAACTATTTACAGCTTAAACTCTTATTGTTTATGTTTTGAACTTTCTTCGTTAAAACGTGGAATTTTTTTCATGTTTTTGTTGTATGAAAAAGAAAGTATTTTTTTTATTTGTTACAGAATCAAAGAGAAAAAAGAGCATTAAAAATGTAAATTAAGAGTAAAAGTAAAATTGAATTTTATGGTAGAGAAAATGATCTTGTTAAAAGGAAAATGAAAAGAATTTTAAGTTTAAAAAGAAAATTAATAAAAATTTAAGAAACAAAAAATTAAAAATTTTTTAGAAAAATATTCTAAAACTTATTTTAAATTAAAAAAAAACAGAATTTTTATTATGAGTTTAATAGTTATTTTTTTAAGACTAAAAATTTACCAAATTTTTTTCCTATAACCTTTTTTTTGATCTTTTCAAATCTCTCTAGGATTTATCGCTAATTTTTTTTCCTAATTTTTAAAATAAAAATTTTTCTTTTAGCCCTTAAAACAAAAAAGTTTTTCTCCATAACCTCACTTTTTTCTTTCCTTAATAACTTTTTACTGCTTTAACCGATTTCTATAAAATTAACAGGGATTATTCTTTAACTTATAAGAAATAAATTTGGAATTTGAAATCCACACTAAATTATTATTATTTTTTTTCAAATATTTAAGTATTTTTTAAAAATAAAATTTTTCAAAATATATTTTCACATAACTTTTTTTAATTTGTTTAGATTTTTTGCTAATTTTTGAAACCTAAATTTTTCTTTTACCTAAAAGAAATTTTTAATAATTTTTAAAAATTCTTAAGTAAAAAATATTTTTCAATAAAAAAATAATAAATTTAAAATTAAATATGTTTTTATAATTTTTTTAAGTTAATTTTTTTAAAACAAATTTCTAATGTTTTTTATTTTCTTTTTCTCTTTTAATTTTTAGAATTTGATGGCACCACTGTTTTGTGTCGTGTCTGCGGTGACAAGGCTTCTGGTTTCCATTATGGCGTCCATTCTTGTGAAGGTTGCAAGGTAAGTGATCTTTTTTTTTAATTTTAGTTCTTTTTATTTAATTTTTCATAAAATTAAGTAAAACGCAATAAAACTCCCCAAAAGTTTAATAAAAAACCAATATGACGTGACATTGAAGTGGAAGTTAAAAAAAGTTCATTTAACCCGAAAAGAAGATTATAATTGAATGAACACAAAGAGTAATAAAAAAGGGCAGAACAGATATTTTTTAAATCAGGAAGGAAAATATTTTATTGCAAAAATTTAGGAAAATGAAAATTATATTTTTTTAAATGATCAAACTTTATTAAATTTTTATTAAAATTTTTTTAAAATCTTTTTAAAAACTTTTAATTTTTCAGAATTTTATTTTTTAATTTAAAATTAAAAAATGAATAAAAATAATTATTAAATATATAATATATAAAAATAGTTTATTAAAACATTTATATATTTTTTAGAAAATAATTTTAAATTTTTATTAAAAATATTTTTTTATTTTATAATTTCCAAATTGTATTTAATTTTTTTATTTATTTTTATTTTTGGTTTTAAATTTTTATGATTTTTTTATTTTTTTTTAATTTTCAAAATTGTATTAAAAATTTTTTATTATTTTTTAACTTTTCAAATTTAACTTTTATTAAAAAATCTTCATATTCTATATAAATTTTTTTATTAAAATTTATTTTATTATTAAAATATTTTTATTAAACAATATCAATTTTTATTAAAGAATTTTGAAATTTTATTATTTTTTTTTTTTAATTTCAAAACTTTATTTAAAAATTAAAAAATTATATTAAATTACAAAAAATTGTTTACAATTTTTAATATTTTATAAAAATAAATAATTTTTCTAAATTTTATCAAATAAAAATAATTAATAATAATAATAATAATAATAATAATAATAATAATAATAATAATTTTATTAAATTTTTTATTAAAAATTTATAAAATTTTTCATTAAAAAAATTGTAAATTTTATTAAATTTTCATTTAAAAATTTTATTAAATTTTTCATTAAAAAATTTTAAAATTTGATTTAATTTTTCATTAAAAAATTTTAAAATTTTATTACTATTTTTTAATTTTAAATTTAAAAAATTTTTGGTTAAAAAAATGTTCTAAATTCTTATATATTTTAATAAATTTTTATTTTAAATTAATTATTTATTTTTAAAAACAAATTAAAATATTTATAAACTATTTTTTTTAATTTCGTCACTTTTCGCAATTTCCCTTTATTTATGTCCGTTTTTATTCTCTTTGTTTAAATGTTTTAAGTTTTTAATAAAAATTGAGCGCGTGCTTAACCTTGAAAAAGTAGTTTGCCCTATTCCCTTATATACAGCACAAACAACAACAACTACAACAATAAAAAATCTCTATATTCTTTTTTTTAAGTTCTTTTGTTGTTGTTGTTTTTATTTTTGCTTAAAAGTTGTTGCTATTTTTATACAAAACCATCCAGACTCAATAGAGTTATGTCTCAATGACGACGTCCTTGATTTAGGTTAAATCACCATATACGAATGATCAACAGCAGCAACAACTACAACAACAATATCATCATCATCATCATCATTATAATGATGACGATCATACAGGCTCTTATTTTAAAACACTTATACATTTTTATATAATTTTCTATAAAAAGCTTTAAACTGATAATTTTGTTTTAAAAATAGGGTTCTCTGCTTCTTCTTCTTTATTAATAAATTTATAAAAAAGATTTATTAAAAGAAAAAAGAATATTATACTCTCGAGATTAAATTGATTATTACAAGTGTCTGAAATAAAATCCCTTTTTTGTGTAAGTAAGCAAAAAATCCACCCTAAATATATGCAATACAAAGGAAACACCGTTTTTATATCCTAAAATAAAAACTCACCACGATCTTTTTTTATCAAAGAACAACAACAACAACTACAATTTTTTTTGTTTTGTAAACATAATTTGAAGTTCAAGGTTAAATAAATTTTCTGTTTGAACTCATTTCTCTTTTATTGGCAAAAAGATCTGCTCTTCTCCCGAAAAATACACAAAATCCTCAACATTGTTAACTTGATTTGTTGTTGTTCGTTTTTATAAACATGAAGCTTCATTTTATAGCAACAACTACAACAATAAAAACAATAATAAAATAAAATATTTCAAAGGGCTTTTTTGTTAACCACTGTCCACCTCTTTTACACTCACACACACACACTCACACTCTCTTAAATAAATTGTTTTAAGAGTCTTTTTTAAGTGCGTGAGTTTAAACATGCGTGTTGTTCTGTTTACCCTCCACCATCACAAGTGGTGAAGAGGGTATATTAGCTTTGTTATTCAGTGTGTAAAGCTAAGAATCTGACTCGATTTAGCTATGTCTTGCCCACAACCCTAATATTAGAGAGAGCTCAATGAAATTCGGTCTGGGTATTTTGATATAGTCCTGTGAAATTTCCCATTTAAAATCCACAAAATCAGTTTAATATATTAAAAGATATAGACCGATATCTGAGGCAATTACTTAATTTAAAGGAAGAACTTTCGTGAAATTGTTAATTATAAATCGATCAAAATCTGAGTCGTCTGTCTGTCTGTTATTGACACCCAACAATTGAACTCAATTAAATACGGCCTGAGTATTTATAAAAGTCCTTAGACGTCTCCCATTTAAAACCAACGAAATCAGTTTAATATATTAAAAGATATAGACCGATATCTGAGGCTACCACTTAATTCAAGCGAAGAACGGCCTGAGTATTTGTTAAAGTCCTTAGACGTCTCCCATTTAAAACCAACGAAATCAGTTTAATATATTAAAAGATATAGACCGATATCTGAGGCTACCACTTAATTCAAGCGAAGAACGGCTTGAGTATCTGTTAACGTCCTTAGACGTCTCCCATTTAAAACCAACGAAATCAGTTTAATATATTAAAAGATATAGACCGATATCTGAGGCTACCACTTAATTCAAGCGAAGAACGGCTTGAGTATCTGTTAACGTCCTTAGACGTCTCCTATTTAAAACCCTTTCAGCATATTAAAAAATATAAACCGATATCTGAAGGCAACCTTTCAAGAACTTTCATAAAATCGTCTTTTATTAGTAAACAAATTAAAATAAAATCTTTGTTCATTACCATTCTAAAAATCGGTTCAGATGAAAAAAGTTATAGCCAAAAATAGAACTAATTATAAGACTCATTAAGCGGTTCTGTTTGTGTACGTCTGTGAGTTATGTGTGAGTGTGTATGTTAGAGAAACATAACGTATTTACTTCACACCTTTTTTATAGTAGAGGGTATTGAAAATTCGCCATTGCTGCCATGCATTCTTATTTGTATTATAAAGAGCTTTTTTTTAATCAGGAAGTTTTTGTTTCTTTATAAAGTTTATTTTTTTGCATTCAGTCTGTCTGTCTGTATGTCTGTCTGATGTGTATTATATTTTTGCTGATCTCCAGCCAGTTCAATTTTTAATGGCCTTCATTTTGTGTATTGACCTTTAACGTTTTTTTTAATAGTTCTTTATTGTTCTTAAACATTTTTTGGGTTTAGAATTTTTTTGGCAATTTTTTTTTATTTTATTATTTTTATTGGACTAGACTTATTAAGAAATCTCGAACAAAAGCTTCAAAAAAACTGGTTAAATTTTAAAATTAATTAGTTTCAGTATATAAAAAAATCACAATAAAAATGTTAAAAATAGAAATTAAAACTGGCTTCAGAAATAAAAATAACACGAGCAAAAATTAATGAGTTTTTCCATAAAAAAATTAAATTATGTTAGATTTTTTGAACCAACAACAATTTTCGAATGAATCCTTCAATATTATAGGATTTCTAAAAATAATTCCCTTAATTTAAAAATTTTTTCCTAGACATTTTTTCAAAAATTTCTTCAAAAGCTCTTATTTTATTCTTTTAAATTTCATTTCCTTTTCATATAATAATTCCCTACATTTTTTTTAAATTTTTGCCATCAAAAATTTTTCAAAATTCCTTCCAGGAAAAAAGTTTTTCTATCTAACCTCACAAAGTTCTTTATTAAATAACTTCTTTAATTTTTAATATATTTTCTCTAAATTTTGTATATTCATTCTTTAAACTCTTAGCCATATGTAACAAAAAATTTAGAAGCCTTAAGTAATATAAACCCTCATATATTGAAGTATTAAAATTTTGCAATTTCAATGTTCAAACTTAAAAAACTTTGAAAGTTTTGCTTGAGTTTCATAAAATTTTTTTGTTATTAAAGTATATAATATTTAAAAATTTTTTGCCATCAAATGTTTTTTTCAAAATCCTTCTAGTGAATTTCTTTTTCTACTTAACCTCACAATTTTTGTTTGTTAAACAACTTCTTTAATCTTCAATATATTTTTTTTAAATTTTGCATAGTTATTCTTTAAGGTCTAAGCTATACAAAAAAGAAAACTTGAGTTCCAACTTCAATTTAAAAACAACATATTTGATCAATAAAGAGTATTAAAATTTTTCATTTTTAAACTCAAATAACTTTTAAAGTTCTGCTTGAATTTCATTTAAATTTCCTATAATATATCACTATATTTTTAAAAAATATTTGCCATTAAAATTTTTCCAAAATTTCTCCTAGGATAAATTTTTTTCAATCTAACCTCACAAATTTGTTTCTTAAATAACTTTTACAGTTTCAGAGCAATTGCAATGAAATTTGGGATTCTTATTCTGATATTTCTAGAGAATATTTTGTGCTATAAATTTTTTTAAGTAACTTTTTATAATTTTTTAAAAATTTTAATGAAATTTTAATTGTGATTTTATTACTTCTAAGAAAAATTTTCTATTAAAAAAAATTATAATATTATTTTGAGAACATATTTTAAAAATTAAAGATTTTTTATGATAAATTTTTAATTAAATGAAATTATTAGTATTAAAAGTGAAATATTTTGAGTTCTTGATGGTTTTCAAATGAAAGCTAAGAACCTTGACTATTGGAATATTTTTTAGAATAACATCTACAATAATCAGGCAAATTTTCAAGTTATTAACAATTTTTCACAAAAATTCCAAAAAATTAAAAGAGATAAGTCAAAATGGCGTAATATATTAAAATTTCAAATTGTTCTTATAATATTATTTAAAACCTTTTTTAAATCTATAAAATTAATCAAAAATTTTAACCCAATCTATTTTGGGGTCAGAGTTATAAACAGTTAAAATTCTTAATTTTTGAAGTTAAATATCTCAGGTATTTAAAGATATATAGAGAAACTAAGGATATCATGTGATACCTTGCAGTGTTATCTTTTAGTCTAGATATAAATAAAAATAACATTATTTTGTGAATAATTTGAGATATCAGCATTTTTGTATGAAAAACCAAGAGAAAAAATATAAAATACTAATTTATTTCCATATGCATTCATAATAAAATATAATTTATACATCATTGGAAAGGTATTAAAATGTTGTTGAAAATGATACCCATATTCCTTATATTGTTAACCTACAAGACGAGATAATTAGACTTTAATATTAAAACTTTAACGCCCTATAACTCCTTAACTAAAAGAGATAAAACAGGAAATATTATATTGTTTATGGTTTATTATTAATGGTCCTTATGATTAAATAAGAATATTTATTTTAATTTATTTTTTTTAAAAACCTTAACGCTTTGTGGTTTAACGCTTCAATTGTGTTTTTAAATTTATTAATTTATTTACATATTATTTATGATTGTTTTTGCTTATTCCAATAATTTTTATCATCTCCTGAAAAATGAATTATTCTCCTCCTCTTCTTCCCACCTCCCTCTCTTTAACATTACAAATAAATGTAATGAAAACAATGTTCTGATTGTGTTGAATAATTTTTGTTATTTATTATTCTTTTTCTGCTTCTTCTCTTGTTTTTGTTGCTGTCCTGATTTTTTATTCATTTACTAAAGAATAAAATAATGGTTTTTTAGTAAAATTTTGTTGTTTTTATTATTTATTTATTTTATTATTTTTAATATTTAAAACATAAGCAAAAAAACAACATAATAACAACAACAATACATTAAAATAAACCAAATAATAGCAACAACACAATACGAAGAGCCTGAAACGAACAAACGAATAACAACTATTAACAACACGAGTAGAGAAAAATATGTATGAGTACAAAAGAAAAAATAATAATAATACACGAACGAATTTAATATACACAAACGAACTAGTGTTTGTAGTTTTTTCCATACGGGTGTATAAACATTTCTACATACTCATCAATTGTATGTATGTTTATTGAAATGTATATACGTATAACATCGGTAATTGACCAGACCCACAGTGTGAATGAACTCGTTCAATGTCAACGCGTAGTAGTGTTTGTTGTTATTGTATTTTCTGCTATTTTGCTGCTTCTTTATTTTTCATGTTTGTGTTATGCTCTGTTTTTATTCTCCACTCTCTCTCTATCACTCTCTTGTTAGTAGTTTTTTTTTTCGAATAAAGTGAGTGAGAGTTTTTTATTAAGGAGTTTGTAATGTTTGTGTATGTTTTTTTTTATAAAGGGAAATATTGCTGTATGAGTTCTATCTCTCGCTCTTGTTTTGCTTTTATTTTAAAGGAGAACGGAGCTGTTGTTTTTATTTGTTTTTTTTTTATGTATGAGATATAGAATTTTTACTTCCTTCTTGTTGTTAGTGGAATTAGAATATTTATTTTTTAGTTCTTTTTTTTCGATGTTTTTGGGAGAATTTGTGGAGTTTTTTGTTCTGTTTGTTGGAAATTTTATGACGGTTCTTAATTCTTAATAATATTTTATTGAATTTAATAATAAATTATATAAAACAGAAATTATATATGACAAATTGGTTAAAGAGGAGAATAATTAAAATAAGTGATCGTAATATAATCGGATAAAAATAAATTAATAAAAAACTTTATTTCGGGATTTATAGATTTTTTTTAATTTTTTGAGGTTGTGTCAGTTATCGGTTTATAAATTTTTTGTTTGTGAACGGATTTGGCTGATTTCAAGCTGGAACATTGTTAGCACAACAACAACTAATTTCTATAAGTTTAATTAAGTTTGCATTATTAGGGATACCGTGAGACTATTCCCAAAGAGAATAATTGAAATTTCATATATTTTTCAGTTTATTTGAGATTTCGGGGTATAACTTTTTTGTTAGTCAAAGAATTGATCAGATTTTAAGTAGGAATATAGTATGCCCAACAACAACTAATTTCTATAAATTTTATCAAGTTTGCATTATTGGGGTTACCGTGATACTATTCCCAAAAAGTATTATTGGAATTTCAATAATTTTTGAGTTTATATGAGATATCGGTATATAACTTTTTTGTTAGTAAAAGAATTAGGACGATTTTATGTAGGAATATAATACATACAACAATTGTTAATTTCATTAAACTTGCATTATTAGGGTTACCGTGAGACAATTTCAAAAAAGTGAAGTAGGAATTTTGTTAATTTTAGTTTTAATGTTTTAAATATCGGTCTATAACTTATTTGGTTTCTTTGTAATTCATGTAATCTTAAGTAAGACAATGACAACAAATTTAGTAAAGTTTAATTATATTTTAATTATTAGTATGGCAGTGAGAACGTTTTACTGTGGAGCTTTGATATTGGCCTATAACTTTTTTTAAATTGCACCGATTTAGCTAATCTTAAGTGAGTAAATTATTAAGATAAGTAAAAGTAAATTGGAAGAAATTGGTGTCATTAGGCTTTTTACTGTGGCCTTGGGAATGTTTCCCAAAATAAGATTTACATAATCTTTAATTTTCGAGGTTGTCTAAGAAATCGGTCTATAACTTCTTTAATATCGAAAAAATTTATATTAATTAGAGTAGCGATGGGTTGAGGATCATTACAAGAGTGGAGAGTTTATTAAATATTAAGTTTACCACAAGTATCGGTCTATAACTTTTCTATAAGAGTTATCTAGCTGTTCCTTATTAGGGAAGTGCTTATCACATCTAAAATTAATATTTCCAATACTTCAGTAATGAAAATAATTTAAATATAAAAAAATTATATAAAGTTAAATCTATTTAAAATTTGGGGTTTCTAGGACTTAAGGTCAGTTTGTTTAACTTTATATATCCTAAATTATCATCAAAAATATTAGAGGTTATAAAAATCGCTTAATAGAAAAATTAACGGAATTTTTCAGAAAATTTTTTAAAATTATACTTTTCCGAAGTTTTTTTAAGAAAATTTTTTTTTTATTTTCTGACCTAAATTCAGGGGTGAATGTACAAAAGTACCCTGTTTTTATTGTTTTATTTCCTTTTTGTCATTATTTTTCTTCCCTCCCATTTTTAGTTTACACATTTTTTTTTGCCTTTTTTCGCACACAAGAGAATTTTTTTTCCTTTTTCTGCCCAAGAGTTCAATGACCGATAATGCACTTGAAACTTCTGGGAAATACTTATATAGAAAAATGTTAATACATAAAATTGTGTTAAAGGAAAAAGCAAGACATTTTATTAAAGAAGAAATGGAAGAAGAAAAATAAGGAAATTTTTAGGAAATGGAGAAAAAATATACTAAAGATTTTAAGAAATTAAAAAAAAAAAAAAAATTAAATTAAAGAAATTTTGAAAAAAAATATTAAAAATTATTATGAACATTTTTATAATTTTAATTTTCAAAAATTTAAGAAAAGAATTCAGAATTAAGGTAACATTAAAAAGGTTTTGCTTTTCGAAATTTTCAAAATCTAAAAAGTAGTAAAATTGTTTTTTTTTTTTTTTTTTTTAATTTTAGCATAAAATTTAAAATTTATAATTAATTTTAATAATAAAATTTTCCTTTAGAAAATTAATTGTATTTCATTTTATTTGAAATTTTCCATTTTTTAATTTGATTTTGAAATTTTTAAAAAAATTCAAAATTAATTTTTTTTCCTTAAATTCATACTTTTATCAATTTTTTATTTTGTGCTACAACGTTTTTCCCTTTTCTCGAGGTGAATGACCGAAAATGCACTTGAAACTCTACGTTACATATATTCCCACACACTCATCTCTTACACATAACTAAGGGTTGCTGGCAGCAGCCTCTGAATCCGAACCAAAAAAACAATCCCCCCAAATTTCTCAAATTTTACAATAGAATAAATATATACCAAAAACAAAAAAAACAAAAACAAAAAACAGACCCCCTTTTGCCAGCAAAACATAAATATTTTTACTATTTCCATTTTACATACAAATTCTTATTGTTGTTGTTTTTGTTTGTTTGTTTTTTTACACTAAAAGTTCAATGCACTTTGCAATTTAGGTCAACAACCTTAAACAACCATCAATTGCAATATAAATACACATACACCACAATGTATATGTGTGAGTGTGTTTATAAATAAAAAGAAGAGTATGTGTAAGTGTATATAACATTATTTAGGTTAAGACCAGGCAGGGATGATGATGATTATAACAAAAACATACATACACACACACAATCTGGCTTTTGCCACTCTTTTTTCCAAACACCACAGAAAAAACACTCTCGCACAAAAAAACGCATAAGAAAACAATAACAGAGCAAGCAGCACCAACAACAACAACAATTACATACACCAGCATAAAAATGCACTGAACAAGCAAAATAATATAAATGGTGACACACTCACACAGTTTTGCAAATACTACTATATATGCTCTACTCTCTTTCTCTCTCTCATGAAGATACTCAGGGAGCCAGAGTATTGTTATTGATAATAAAAGAGAGCTTTTTTTATAGATAACTGTTGTTTTATATTTATTTATATATTTAGCTGTTAGATAATTTTTATAGTTTTATAATTTCTATAGTCTACTTTTAGGTGTTCTATGTTAATAATGTTTTTAATGCAAATCCCTAAGATAGGCTTTAGTTTTTGCTAGTATTTTTTATTTATGAATAAATTAATAGACTTTTTATAATTTTAATTTGCTTTACAAAAAAGCTTTTATTTTTTTGGTTAATGACGTCAATTAATAAAAAGCTTTTTTTCGGTTAAAGCTTTTTTTAAACAATTTTTTTTTATTTTTCTTTTTGTTCAAAATGATTTGCTTTTATTTTAATTGAACAACAACAATAAGAAAAAAGTTGAAAAAAAAGTAATTGACAAGTACGAAGTTGATTGTATTTTATGTAGGTTGAGGTAAAATTGTCAGTAATTTTTTGTTATTTTTATTTTCAAATACAAAACGATGTCGTCGTAGAGATGCTGAATGTTATTTTAGTTGTTGTTGTAGAAAATATAACAAAAAAATTCTAGAAATAAAAATTCTTTTCAAAAATTTACAAAGATTAAATAAAAATAAAATTTCATAAAAAATAATCAAATTTCTCCTCAAACGAAATTTTCAAATAACGTTTAAAACGTTATTAAGAAAATATTACAAATTTTTCTAAAATATGCCTCAAAATATTTAAGACTTTATTGCAATCAGTTAATTTTTGTCCCACAAACTTAAATTTTTATTGATTTTTATAAATAAGTCTAATAACGACTTTTTACGTTATTTGTTATTTTCTCAATTTTTATTAAATGTTAAAATTTAATAAAAATTACAAAATATTTTAATTTAAACATAATTTGTAACAAAATTTTAAATAACGTTATATATTGTTATTAGATATTTTTAGATTAAAACATAAAAATGTCTTAAATTTTATTATGTATAACAAAATTTTATCATTTTTCCAATAACGCTTTTTTACGTTATTAGTTATTTTTGAAGAGAAATATTAAAATTTTGCTAAATTTTGTTATAATTAACTTAATTTTATCCATCAAAATTATTATTTTTTTCAAATTTCTTTATAACGCTTGTTAACGTTATTAGTCATTTTTAAAGAAAAACATAAAATTTTAAATTTAATTAAATTTTATTTCTTGCACGTAATTTTTATGAAATTTTCATATAACGTTTTTAACGTTATTAGTCATTATAGAGGGAAACGTATAAATTTGTTAAATTTTAATTAAAATAAGTAAATTTTATCCTTTAAACTTTATTTTACTAAAGTATCCCTATAACGTTTTTAACGTTAATACACATTTTGGAAGGAAACCAATGAAATTTGCTAAATCTTAAGAGAAATAAAAAAATTAGATCACTTGAAAGAAATTTTTTCTAAATTTTTTATAACGTTTTTTATCGTTATTAACTTTTTTATCAAGTAATTTATTTTTTACTAAAAAATAAATATTTGTAGTATTCTTTCATTAATTTTTTTTAAATTAGTTTAATACCATTTTTCCTGAAATATTCTTATAACGATTTTTAACGTTATTGCTAAATTGAAATGAAATTACCTTAAATATAACATTGTTAAGTAGAAAATAAAATAATTTTGATATTTTTCATATTTGAAAGAATTTTTGCCATAACGTTTTTAAACGTTATTGATTACTGTTTTTAAAATCAAAGAAAAAATTTAATTTTATAATTACCTTTTTTAATAATGTTTTTTTACGTTTAAAGAAATAAATTTTGAAAATTTCTCTTTAAAACATTAGAGCGAACATTTTTTAAATAAGGCTTTTTGACGTTATTAAGAATTTAACTTAAATTTTTGGAAAATTTTAAGATTAATAATATAGTTTTAACAAAATAAATTTTAAAAATAATACTTGAAAATATTTTTTACGATATTTTCTAATAACGGTTTTTAACGATATTAACAATTTTCATAGGAAATTGTCTCAAAAATAAGGAGTTGTCCTAAAAATCGAATTAAACATATTTTAAAACATTTTTTTAAGAATTGTTCTTATAACGTTCTTTGGCGTTATATAACATTGTAATTTATTTTTATTATATTTTTGCGGAAATTATATGAAAAATCTATTTTATATTAGAGACTATTAAAAATTTTATGCACAAACATTTTTGAGAATATTTTATAATAACGTTTTTTGATGTTATAAGATAAAATTTGTATTAAACATTAGAATTGATCTGAAAAAATGATGTAGAAAATTTAGTTTTAATTACAAATGAAAAACAATGATATGAAAAACAATCTTTTGAATCATTTTTAATGATATTTTCTAATAACGGCTTTTAACGTTATTGTCTATTTTGTTGGGAAAATTATGTTAAAAATATGGATTTAATTATAAAAATCTTGAAAGTTGTATTTATAGACTTTTTCCAAGGACTTTTTTATAACGATTTATAACGTTATTTAATATTTTTACTAGGATTCTTCGCGAACTGTAACAAAATATAGTTTTAAATAAAAAACAAAATGTCTAAAGTAATATTTTAGGACAATTTTTAATACATTTCTCTAATAACGTTTTGACATAAATTGTCGATAATATTTTCTTCATGAAAAATTTTTAAAATGTTTTTTAATGTTATATTTTATACAATAATTAATAAAAATAATGCTGTGGGACATTTTTAATAAATTTTTCTAATAACGTTGATTAACGTTATTGGTTATGTTGGTAGAAATTGTTAGAAAGTTAAAGATTTAACTAAATAATATTGAATATAACATTTTAACATATTTTTGACGATTTTCTGTAATAACGTTTTTAATCGTTATTGCTTATTTTAGGTAAAAATTATCTATAAACTGAGGATTTAACTGAAGAATATTGAATAAAACATTTGAGGACATTTTTAACTAATTTTTTAATAACGTTTTTAAACGTTATTAGATATTTTTAGGGCAATTTGCTTAAATTTAAAGGTTTTTTCTAAAATTTTGAAATTTATAATTTTTTAAGTATTTTTGTAATGTATGGAATACATAACGAAATTGAACGTTATTGTGGTTTTTCAAGGGAAAATGCAGAATTTGCAGAAATTTTGTTTGCTTTCAAAAAATTTAATTAAAACTTGATTTTTATGATTTGTTCAATGATTTTTAAAATTAATTTTTCTTGTAATTTGTTATAATTTTCTATAATTTTATTTAATTTTCTATGATTTTTATTTTTTGTTCTTATTTTATAAAGATTTTGCTGTTGTTGTTGTTTTAATGAATATTTATGAATAATTTACAATTATTAATAATTTGTTTTAGATTATGCAATAATTTGTTTACTTTTCATAGTTTTTTTTTGTTATTGTTAATGTAATTGCTGTTGTTGTTGTTGCTATTGTTTATTATGTTTATTTTATGTATTTCAAGGTATTCAAATCAAGTTAATTTTAATTAAACAATCATAGACATTCAAAAAAATATATATTAGAGAAAAAATCATATACTCAGGTATAAATTAAAATACACTCCTTTAAAAGTTAAATTTTTTTTCATAGAGCACACAGACACACACACACACACACATACACAGAGAATATAAGAGTAGATTTTTAAATAATATTTGTTTAACAATCACCTTACAAAAAACAATTACAATAACAAATCTATTATAATTCTCCAAAAATAAGCAGCAACAAAAAAATGGAAAAAATACTTGAACAAATTTTTGCTTTAGATGTTTTTTTTTCATTTTAAAGCTGCTGTAGTTTTCATGTTGATATTGCGGGCTGTTGCTGTTGCTGCTGCTGCTGTTGTTGCCTGCTACTACTTTTAATGTTGTTGCTCTAAATCTGGGGCGAGGGCATAGTGCAATGAACTAACCTACTGCTTTGCTAGTTTTGCTCACTGCAAATCTACAACAATTGTGCATTCGCAACAATAATAACAAAAAAAAAAACAAATACTTAAACACATTACACTCACACACATACACACATACATTTAACTACATTTATTTAACAGCCATTCACTTATAATATTAACAAAAACAATAATAACAATAATAATTTCAAATTAAACTGCAGCTGCTTATTTTTTTCAAGCTTTTGACTTGTGTTTTTTCAAATTGAAAAAAAAAAAAAATAAATCAAAAAATTTTGTTTTTGATAAACAAAAAAAAATCCAAAAAATTACTTTAATAATTTTTCAAAAAATCTAATTTTGCCTTGGCAAAATTGAAAAATTCATAATTAACACACATATACAAACTAACACACATACACACAACCAAAATTCAAGCAAGAAACTCAAGTACAAAAAAAAACCTTTTTTTTTTGCCAAACAACCCTTAAAGAAGAGAAGAGTTTTATCGTGACCCACTTAAAGTTCATTCAACTCTAACAACACCAGCTCTTTACAACGGACACATACACTCCCACAATAGATAACAACATCTCACACACATACCTTTACTTTAATATAAAACTAAACCTTAAAAAAAAGGAGAAGAAGGGGTGTTTTATTCACCTCACAAGAGACTATTTATGGTAAAGATTGGAAAAGGGGGTTATGAGGGTGATTTTTATTCTTTAAGTGAAATTGGGGGTGTTTTCTTCTTCTTCCTCTTGTGTGGGTGTGTGTGTGAAATAACAATTGTTTACAATTTTTGATTGTTGTTGCTTTTTAGCTAAATGTGAAAGTATTTGTTAGATGAAAAAAAATTTGTCTAAAAACAGAATTTTCGGTTTTATTATCTTTTGGGTTGAGGGTCAAAAGAAAAGAAAATTCTTTAGTTTTATTTAAAAGAAATTGTAATTTTCAGAATTTAAAAAAAAATTTCAAAATTTTAAGAATGAAATTTTAAGAAATGAAAACTTCGTTAATAAATTTTTCCTAAAATTAACGAAAAATATTTCAAATTTTTAATTTTAAATTTTCAGACTTTATAAAAATATTTTCAAAATTAAAACATAAACATTTTTAACAAAATTTAAAAATTAAAAACAAAAATTAAAAAAAATAACAAAAAATGAACAAATATTTCGTTAATAATTTATCTTAAATTTAAAAATAAATATTAAAAATTTAAAATTAAAAAAATTTTCTCAGATAATTAAAAAATTTCCAAAAAATTAAATTTTTCTAATTTTCACAATTATTAAAAATGCAAAAAAAAAAAAATCAAAAGAAAAAATTAATAAACTTGTCGTAAAACATTATTTCTAAACTAAATAAAAAAAATTAATTTAAAAATATTATCTTGCAAATCAAAAGCAAAAATTTTAAAATTTTTGAATTTAGAGAAATATTTATAAAATTTATAAAAAAATAATTTTAATAAAATTTTAAAATAAGAAAATTGATAAATTTTTTGTAAAACATTTTTCTTAAATTTATTTTTAATTTTAATTTCAAATTCTTACTTTAAAAATATTTTTTGAAAATCCATAGCAAAAATTATAAGATTTCAGAATTTTTAAAAGTATTTTTAAAATTTAAAGAATGGAATTTTTGATAAAATTTTAATATCACAAAAAATTTTTGAACAAGAATTTCGTAAAATATTTTTTTTAATAAAAAAAATATTTAAAATTTTAAATTTAAAAATATTTTTCTACATAATAATAGCAAAAATTACGAACTATTAGAATCTTAAAAATAAAATCAAAAAAATTCAACATTTCTAAATTGTATAATTTTTTAAAAAAGGAAAATTTTATTTTTCAATAAAAATTGGTTTTCATTAAAAATTTTTTTAAATATTTTTTATTATTTAAAAAAAATCCAAAAATCTTAAGCATATATTTCAAGCTGTCAGAAGATTGAAAAATTATTTTTAATATTTTAATTGATTTTTTTTAATGTTTAAAGTCTAAAATTTTTAAACAAATTATTTATACAAAAATTCCATATATACTTTTTTAAATTAAAAATAAAATATTTTTCATTTAAAATTTAAAATCATTTATTTTTAAGATGTAAGTAAACATACTGAGTTTTTAAAATATTTAAAAAAAATTTTGCCAAAAATTTCATTATTTTAAATTTTTTATATCTTCAAAACGAAAAATTTATTTTGCTTCTTTTATAAAAGTTCTGATTTTAATAAATACTTTTCATGGATCATAGCTTATATTACAAGCATTCATAATTTTACATAATTTAAAAAAATCGAAACATGAATTTTTGAATAAATTTTAAAATTGAAAATTTTTCAAACAAAAAAAAATATTTTTTAGAAAAATGCAATAATTAGTTTCTTTTTAATTTAAAATAAAATTTGAAATTTAAAATTATTTCTTCATAAACTATAAGTGAACATTATAAACTTTCCAAATATTTAATAAAATTTTCAATAATTTTAATATTTCTAATTTCAAAAAATTTGTAAAACTACAAATTTTTCTCAAAATTTTATATAATTTTTTTCTTTTATGAAGAAATTGTTATTTTTATTTAAAAATTAAAATATTTTTTTCCTAAACCTGAAACCATTTTCATTACAATTTCAGGATATTGAAAATGTTTTTGAAAATTTTTCGAAAAGAATTTTTGATAAAATTTAAAGTATAAAAAATTGATTTTCCAAATACAATTTTTTTCTTTAATTAAAAGTAAAATATTTCAATTTTTTTTTTAAATTTTTTCACATTTAAATAACAAACTTTAAAAACTTTCAAAATATTTGAAAAATGTTTAAATAGTTTCAATATTTCTTTTTTTTTATTTTTAAAAATGTTTTATTTACCTAAAACTTAAAACTTATTTTTTCTTAAATAAAATTTCTTTATTTTTTATTAAAAGTAATAAAAATAATTCTCATAAATCTAGAGTTTACACTAAAAATTTTTAAACATTTTTAAAATTTTATAAAAAAATAGTTTTAGAATTTTTAATAAAATTTTGAAAATTATATTTTTTTCTTTGTAAAAACTCGAAATAAAAATCGTTTTTTTAATTGGAAAAAAATATTTATAATTTTAAACTGAACAAATTTATCACAATAAACACTTTCTGAAATTTTATTTCTTTTTTTAATATTCAAAATTACAAATTTTAATAAATTTTTGAAAAAACAAAAATATTTTGTGAGATTTTATTAATTATTTTTCATTCTCATTTTTTTTTTGTTAAAAGAAATATCAAATGTTTTTTCTTAAAACTATAACTAATACTACAGTATTTGAGAATATTTCAAAAATTCTTTTTAAAATTTAATTATTAAATTAAAAAAAATAAAGTTGAACAAATATTTTTTCTTAAATTTAAATACATACTTTTTTCAAAAAATCATAAAAAAATATTTTTATTAAAAATTTTAAATTTGTTTTCTTACACATTGTAAGTAAATAATTCGAATTTTCAAAATATTTCAATATTTTCACAAAATCCAATATTTTTAATTTTTATTAATTTTTAAAATTTATAATTTAATTTATAAAGCTGATAAAATACCTTTTTAGAGATTCAATGAAATTTTCTGTTAAATGAAAAATATTGAAAAAAGTATTAAAAAATATTAAAATTGGTTTGGGCATATATAGTAGACATAATGAAATTTTTAAATTTTAAAATTTTGTATACATAATTTCAATATTTTTTATTTTTATGAATTTTTGAAAATTCATAACTTTAAAATTATTTTCATTTTTTTTGTTTTAAGAAATAATTTTTTCTTAATTTAAAAAAAATTGTTTATAATTAAAAATTTCAAAATTTTTCCTACAGTAATTTGTTGCTTGTATTATGAGTTTTCAGAATTTTGAAAAATTTTCGAAAAATTTCCATATTTGAATTTTTGATGAAATTTCAAAATCGAAAGAAGAAATGGAAAAACTAAAGTTAAAGCATTTTTCTGTTCTTATGCAAAAATTAGCTTCTGATTGTAAATTGAAAACTATTTTATCGGGAATTTATAGTCAAAATAATAAGTTTTTAGAATTTTTAAACATTTTTTGGAAACCTGAAAATTTGAATTTTTGGTGAAATTTCAAACTTGAAAAAAAGTTTTGAACAAATTAAAAAATATATAAAATTTTTTGTTAGCTCTTTTGTATCAAACAGGATAATTCTAACGGAATGAAATTCTCCTTAATTATAAGTTGAAGCCTGTTTAAGATTTTTGTTGAAAATCAGTTAAATCGTTTTAGCAGATTAGAAGTTATAGACCAATATCTAACATAACCTCAAAATTTTGAATACTTTGAAAACTTATTTAAGAATTAAAATTAAGAGAATTTCTTGATGGAGAGGGAGTAGTTTCTTTATTTTTTATATAAATATTAATATCTTTTTTATTTTCTTCTATTTTCAGGTACGTTTTTCATACTAATTTTAAAACAATTCATTTTTTATGAGTTAAGATTGGAAAAGGTAAGTTTTAAAAATTTATAGCTAATTATTTTGTGGGATTTTTTTTTCCAAAAAATTCTCCAAATTATCCTATTTTGACCCTAATATCATGACTCCCCCCCCCCTTTTGCAAATAAGACTCTTTTTTTTTGTTGTCTTTTAACAATTTCTGCTGGGAGTTCTTAATCTATAAAATACAATTTTGCCAAGAGAAGAGAGAAAGAACCGAAACAAACTAGTGAAATACAATTATATGCTTTATGTTGCAGATGTTGTTGTTGTTGAAAACCATCATTATTGAGTTGTACAAGAGATGTCAACGACCTAAACGAGGCAGCAATGAAAGTACCGTAGCTAGATTCTGTTGTTGCTGCTACTACTGCAACCAACAATAACAACAACAACTATTGCTAACGACTCTCGACAAAGTGCAATGACTTTCATTATAACTATACATATATATTTACACATACACTTACATATATATACTAACTACTACAAACAAACTAAAAAAAAACTATTAAAAAAGTTGTAGTAGTAAAATGCATATAAATATAACTGAACTCATTAAAAGCATATGCATCATGGCAAAAACAAAATATAAAACAAACTACTAAACTCACAAGTGAGAGCATACAGCAAAAGTGAGAGAGAGAGAGAGAGAAATTCTATATAGAATAAAAGAGAGCTTTTAAAGTTTTTATTTAGAGCCAAAAAGAACCTATTTTAAAACAGGAAGATGTGCTACAAAATGTTGTAACTTCATTATGATGTTTAAATAAAATATTCGCACGCACATTTTTTTTGCTGCACTCCTCTTCTCTCTCTCTCTCTCGCACTCCTCTCTTTTTCTCTTTCTTAGATTCTAAGCAATAAACGGTCAATGACTTTTGTTGTAGTTGCAAAATAAATAATTTAATGCATTTCTTTCTAAACTCTTGTGTAATCTCTAGAAAAGGAGTGTATTGGGGATAGAGGGGAGAGATAGTATTTATTCTATGAACTCCTCTATTTGCTATTGAGAGTGTATGTGTGTGTGTATGTGTGTGTTTAAGGTTATTGGCTTCTTTAACTTGATTGCATGTTTTAACAGAAAAATATATACGACTACAACTATTTTTGCACGTAACTCTTCTCTAAAAGTTTAAAGCTCTTTTTCCTTTGCAATTCTTCTTGTTTTCCCATTTTTGTCATACTTTGGGAAAATTCTAGAAACTTGTTTTAAAAGAATTGAAAAACGTCATCATCTAGAATTTCAATAATGTCAAATTACTGGTAAATAATTTAGAAACGACAGCTCCACAGAAATTAAAGTAGAAACAGTATGAACTCCCACAAAAACCTGGCAAAATTTTATAAAAATCACTTAAATAAAAAAGGGTAGATACTACTACTCTTGGTCCTATATGATTTTGCCTCTAAGAGAACTATTTTGATGTAAATCTTGTGAATTGTCCCAAAATCCTTAAATCAGAATATTTTTTATTTTTGAAATATTTTCAGGTAACTTCACTTTATTCCCTATAACTTTTTTACTATCAAACCATTTCCAGTAATTTTAAATCGAGATTTAATTCAGACCATAACACTCAAATTGAGAAAATTTCATTCAAATCGACTTATTCCTTTGGACGTGATCCTGGTCTGAAATATGTTAAAATTTTAGTTAACTAAAACAGAGCTTTTTTTTGAAATAATCAAAACTTTTTATTGATTATAAAAAAAGCTTTAATATGTTTATGTATTATTAAAGCCCACAACTTAAAGCTTTAGTCATCACAGAAAGCTTTTAAAAATTATCAATATTTTTATTAGTAATTTAAGGTTAAAAGTTGATGGTTTTACATACAGAGACTCTGAAAAAGTTTAATTAAAGTTTTGCATTATTTTCTATTTACATAGCAAAAAGCTTTAATATTTTTGCTTAAGAGTAAAGTTTAGAAAACAAAGCTTTAAAAGCTTTTTAAAAGTTTCATATATCTTAGTGTAATTGAATGCTAAAGCTTGATATATTCAAACGATTTTTTAAAGTTTCTTTTCCACTAAATTATTGTTTATTTTTACAAAAACTTTTTTTAATAATTTAGCAAAGCTTTTAATCTCAAGTTTTAAAAATCGTACAATTTGTTTGCACAAATATTGTATTTTAAGGTTAAACTGTGCTATTTTTTCCAAAAATAATTTTTTAAAAGTATGGAATACGTTTTGATAAATTTATTTATTTGCTATGAAAAAAGCTCAATCATTTAAACTTGTAAGGAAAGCTTACATATTAAAGCTTTAAAAAAAATTTAAATCTTTTAAATATTTTAATATTTAATGTAGAAATTAAATACCGAAGTAAAATTCGTTAAAAAATAAAATTTTTAAAAGCTCTAAAGTTTTTATAGTATATAAGAGCTAAGAGCTTTATATTTATGAAAATAGTTTAAGCTTTTTAACATGTTAATATTTATGTTTCAAATTTTATAGTTCAAGTAAAATATTTGAAAAAGGAAAATTTTTAGAAGAAAAAATTTTTTTTAAATACAAAAGCTTCTGTTTAATATTAGAAAAGCTTACCTAAATTAATGTATTTTTTTAAAGCTTAGAATCTGAGGCTTTAAAAATTTTATGAAGCTTTTTAAAAGCACACATCTTTGTTGTTGTCATTTGGCTTTAAAATTAAAATTTTGTTTTTAAGAGAATTTGAAAAATTTTGATTTAAACTTTCAAAAATGGCGTAAAACTGTTAAACATTTTTATTTGATTAAAGATTAGAATTTAAAGTTTTGGAAAATATTTAAAGCTTTTTAAAATATTTTATAAGTTTAATATTTGGAAAGAAAATATTTCAAAATGTTTATAGTTTATTTTTTAATAAAAAAGCTTTTGTTTATGATAAAGAAAAACTTAACTATATTAAGTATTTTATAAAAGCTTAAAATCTAAAGCTTTAGAAACTCTAGGAAGCTTTTTAAGTTCAGACAACTTTGTTGTTGTAATCTGATTTTTTATTATTATTATTATTATTTTTTTAAGGTTTTTCAGGCGAAAAGTTGGTAAAATTTGGTATTTTTTTAAACAAAGAACTTTAAGTTTTGATTATTGTTGAAAGCTTTTTTAAAAATTTTAGTTTCCATATCTGAAATTTTTTTGGTTAAAGTTTGGAAAGGAACATTATTCAAAGATACTTTGTTTTAAAATGCTAAAGCTTTTGTTAAAGACAAGAGAAAAGCTTTATCATGTTAGTATTTTTGAGAAAGCTTAGAGTTTAAAGCTTTAAAAATTATATGAAACTTTTAAACAAAAGAAAAGCTTGATCAAGTTTAGTATTTTTGAGAAAGCTTAGAGTTTAAAGCTTTAGAAATTATGTGAAACTTTAAAAATTTAAAAATTTTTTGTTATTTTAATATGAATTTTGATGTTTTAAAAAGCTTTATTTTGAGTTTTAAAGGAGGTAAAAAAGCTTAAATTTTTAAAGCTAAAAATTTGAAGTTTCGGAAAAGAGTTGAAGCTTTTGAGTAAAGCGATTTTTATTTTTGTACTTTAAGTTACTTTTTTTATTTTGATTATTTTCCGAGATTTTATTTTTATACCCTCCACCAGCATAAGTGGTGAAGAGGTTAAATTAACTTTGTCATTCTGTGTGTAACGCCAAAAAGGAATTTTCTCAGATCCCATCCACTCACCTCCACAAAAATTGACAGAGCTTGATGAAATTTGGCCTTAGTATTTAGTATTGTCCTGAAAAGTTTCCTATTTAAAATCAGTTTAGTATGTTAAAGGTATAGACCGATATCTGATGCAACCTCTAAGTATAATTTTGTCTGTTACTACAAGTCGTTAAATTGAAATGAAATTTTGTTATAATTTTTTATATACAATTGTGAGTGAATTTTAAGGGAACCTAACGTTTTAACTTCACAAGAATTTGTGGTGTAGGGTATTGAAGATTCGGCATAGCCGAATATAACATTCTTAAATGTTTTATTTTATTATTATTTTTTGGTTATAATTTATGCTTAACAAAATGTCATTATGAATTTGTTTTCGTTAAGCCCCTTTTAATAATAACAATAACAACAACAACAATAATAATAATAATAAAAAACCTTTTAAAACACCTCTTTTTAACGCCTGTCATAATCAATTCTTTTCGTTTTTAAACTTAACAAAAATAGAATGTCACTTTGTGTTCAAGTCATGTGAAACAATTTTAACCTAAATTTAATTTTTGTTGTTGTTGTTGTTGTGGCAACGATTTTTTGAGATTTTCTTAATAATTCTTATATTTAAGAGCTCTAAACAGTCATAAATCCTTGTTAAAAGCTTTTTTGTTTTTGTTTCTTTGAGTTGAAAATTATTCATATTATAACTAGACTAAAAAAGAAAAACTAGATAAATATGCAATAATATGAATAAGTAGCTATAATAAATAGCCTTCAAAATATTCGTCTTGTTAACTAGTACAATCACCTAAAACTTTTAAACAATCAATAACCTCCATCCACAAACACTTGCAAAATTGCAAAAAATGAACATAGACAGACAGACGGATGGACGGACGGATGGACAGACAAACAGACAGACAGATAGATAAATACAGTCAGTTCATTTGTCTGTCCATCTTAATTTTCTAGATAATTTTGCTTAATAGAAACAACAACAACAACAACAATAATAACAGCAAGAAAAACGTATCGACGTTTTGCTATGAAAATCAAAATAAATCTTGAAAATTGTTAGAAAACCAAAACGTGACTTCGAAACATCAGAATGGGTGCGTCTAAATGGAAAATTTACTTTAAAAAATTTAAAAAAAAAACTTTTATTTTACAGAGCAAAATCAAATATTTATTTAATATTTCCATAATTAAAAGATTTTAACAAAAACAAACAACAAAACGTTATACAAACAAAAGTTGTATGTTTTTTGCTGTATAAACTTTTGGAAAATATAAATTGTTTCAATTAATAAATAAATAAAAAAAAAAAATTAATTAATAACTAAAAAAAATTTTAAAATTAAAGCAAAACATGTGATAAAAACTTAAAGTCAAAAAAAGCTTTAAAAAAACTTTTGCAATTTAATTTGCTTTGGAACGAAATAGTGCTCCTTTCTGAATATATTAAATTTTAAATAATTAAAAGCTTTTTTAAAGCTTTTTTTCAGCTTTGAAAAACGCAGAGCTTAATGATAAAAAAATTATAACAAAATATAATTTCTGTTTGATTTATTAAATATTTAAAAAGCTTTTCTACTTTAAAGAATTAATTATCAAAAGCTAAACAAAATGTCAAACAGAAATTTAATTAATTAATTTCTAAAGATTTTAAATTAAAACAAAAATAAAGCTTCTATTGGATTTATTAAATATTTAAAAAGCTTTCCTATTTATTAAAAACTTCTGATGTTAATTATTTCAAAAGCTCAAAACTAATGTCAAACAAGAAATTCCAATTTTATTCTGAATCGTTGATACTTTTTTAAGGGGTAAATGAAGGTTCTTTTTTTAATATTTTTATTTCAATGTTTTTAAAAGCTTTCTTTCATCAGTTTTGAAAGCTTCCAAATTTATCCAAAATTTTCTACAATTTTTTGAATGATAAAATAAAGCTCTATTTTTAATATATTGAATATTTAGAAATCCTTATATATTTTAAGACTTTTAGATAATTTTAAAAGCTTAAAAATATCTAAATCAAAAAGCTCTATCTTATTTGAAGCTGAAGTAATTTTTAGAGCTTTAAAAACTTACTGTGTAAAAGTTCTCATTTATTAAATCTTAAACAACTTTTGAAAGTTCAGAAGTTCAAAAGAAAATTTTTTAAAGGAGAATTAAAGTTCTTTTAAATATATTAAATATTTCATGAGCTTTTTAATTTTTTTAAGATTTTCAGATATTTTTTAAGAACTTTAAAAAAATCTATCTTTCGGACACCTTTTCAAAAAATCTAAAGCAAAAAATATGATTAAAAACTTTTAAAAACTTTCAAAAACTTCTAAAGCTTCAAGAATAAATATATTTTTGAAAAGCTTTTCAAATTTCGTAAGAAAACTTTAAAAGTGATTTAAAGTAATACATCAAATATAATAGATGTTTGGAATTAATTAAAGCTTTTTATATTGGCTAAAGTTTTTAAACTTATTTAAAGCTTTATTAACTTTAATGTTCTAGTTTAAAAATTTTGAAAAGGACATAAAAGCTTTATTTAAAAAAATATTTCATTTAAATACATTTTTAATTTCAGTCACCAATTAACTGCTTTATTCATTTATTTGCACTAGAACATTCTTTATTGCAATTCTTTTGTTGTGGCACTTTTTTCGATTTGCTTTTTTGTCTTTGATTTCTGATGAAATATTGTACGCATATTTCACAAATTATTATTACCTCATCTTTGTGGCCACAAACATTGACCACGTTTTTTTGAAAAATCTATCACGTTTTTTTCGAAGTCTTCAACGAAAAACACAAGCTCAGCAACAATAACAACAACATCAACAATAAAGCAAATCACAACCATAGACAATATTTTCCAACAAAACCCACCAACTAAAAAAAAAACACAAACAATAACAAGAAAAAAATCATAGTCAAAGTCTTGGTTAGAAGTCTTAACATTCACATGTTTACACAAACACTCAAACACACACACACACAAACACACTCGTAGTTTGAAGTCTTAAAAGCAGAGTTCATTAAACTTTTAAGTTAACAATTTAAGCCAGGCCATAACAAAACTACAACTACAACAACGAGACCCTAACCTAACGCACATCAAAAAGAGTTAAGCTTCAATAAAAATACAAAAACAACAACAACAACAAGAACAAAACAACAGCTTATAAAGAGAAACAACGAACGAACAAACAAAAGCTTAGAACTTTAGACGCGTCATAAAACAAATGTTGGCCAATAAAATAGACTTAAACTTTAGATTATGGCTTTTACTATTTCGGAAATAATAACAACAACAACAAAAACATCATAATAAAAACCGTTAACAGTTTAATGTTTTCGTTGTTGTTTTTTTTCTTTTCGGAAAATATTAAAAGACTTTCTAAAACTCCCAAAAAACAAATATAACAGTTTTAAAAAAGGAGCATAATAACTAATATAACAGCTTTAATACTTACAAAAGGAAGGAAATACTCAAATCTTACACAAAACCTTTCTAAACTGTTATACTTTTTCATATATCAATTAAAACTCTTATACTAATTCAAATTTAAATTTTTAAGAATTTCTTTAATTTGATTTTATGAAATCATTAAACCAATTTCTAAACTGTTATACTAAAGAACCCATAACTGTTATACAGTTAAAATAAACTGTTATACTAATAAAAATCCAAAAGTGAAATAAAACAACTTTATTTAAATTAAAGGGAGTTATATTAACTTTAATTTTATTTATTTTTAATAACTGCTACAAATTTAAACTGTTATATATTAAAAAAAGTGTTAAACATTAAAATTTAAACTGCTATATTAGTCTTGTATAAAAATTATTCACAATTAAAAAATCTTTTAAAAACTGTTATAATACATTCAAAGTAATTATTTTTAAAGTAGAACAGTTTTATCCCATATATAACAATTTTGTTGTTAACTTGGAATATAATAATTTTATATAAATCAGATCAATTCATATAAAAAGCAATTGCAAATTATTTAGATAAAGTTTTTTTTTTTAATTTTACATATGTATAACAATTCTACAAATTGTATAACAGTTTTGTTAAAGAGTTGAGTTATAAAAAATCAAATAAAAACTGCCATTTACTTAAAAGACATTTATTTCGAAAAGTTTTTATGTATAATAGTTTTATTTTTACAGTATAACAGTTTTATATTTTTGTATAACAATTATAAATTAAAGAAAATTCTAGTTTTTATAATTTAAGATAAATTTTTTCCAGTAGCAGTAAAAATAAATTTGTATTTGCTTTATTTTGGCTGTTTTTGGCTTATTATTAGTAAAATATTTAATAGTATAAGAGTTTTGGAAACTGCTGCATTTCATTACCTTTTATTGGGGTTTTAAAAACAAAAGTAATAGGAAATTATTCTAGAATAATAAGATAAGAAATTTTCATTTAATAGGTATAAGAGTTTATTTATTGTGCTATTAAAATTAATGTTTCTGTTATAAGAGTTTTGAAAATATCCTAATTTCATTAATTTTATTAGGGTTGTCTGCACAAAAGTATAAGAATATTACTGTAGGTACACTTGGGATTGGAAGAATGTATTTTAAGGGTATAAGTTTATTCATTCTGGTATAAAAATTATTTATATTTTGTATAAAAGTTTTGAAATGTTCAAATTTTATTATTTTCCTTAGGATTTTATTAATAAAATTATTTGGAAATTACAGCAAATAGTGTTGGTATAAGACAATTATATTTTATGGCTACGAGAGTTTATTTTTTATGTAATTAGAAATAATATTTCTGGTATAAAAGTTTTGGAAAAGTAAAATTTTATTATTTTTATGGGGTTTTTCTAAACAAAATTAATGGGAAATTATTTAAGACAATCTTAGAAGAAGAGGGGTGTTTTTGATGAGTATAAGAGTTTATTTATTGTGCTATTAAAATTAATGTTTCTGTTATAAGAGTTTTGAAAATATCCTAATTTCATTAATTTTATTAGGGTTGTCTGCACAAAAGTATAAGAATATTACTGTAGGTACACTTGGGATTGGAAGAATGTATTTTAAGGGTATAAGTTTATTCATTCTGGTATAAAAATTATTTATATTTTGTATAAAAGTTTTGAAATGTTCAAATTTTATTATTTTCCTTAGGATTTTATTAATAAAATTATTTGGAAATTACAGCAAATAGTGTTGGTATAAGACAATTATATTTTATGGCTACGAGAGTTTATTTTTTATGTAATTAGAAATAATATTTCTGGTATAAAAGTTTTGGAAAAGTAAAATTTTATTATTTTTATGGGGTTTTTCTAAACAAAATTAATGGGAAATTATTTAAGACAATCTTAGAAGAAGAGGGGTGTTTTTGATGAGTATAAGAGTTTACTTTTTAAGGTATTATAGTTGATTTGTTTGGTATAAGAGTTTTCAAATTTAAGTAATAATTGTTTTAAATTAATTTTTTTTAGGTTTTTTTTTACAAAATTGTTTGCTGGGTTGATATTTTATTAAAATGACATTTCTTTTGGTCGAAGACACAACGAAATATTTCTAATTTCAGCACCTTATTAGAAAAGGGTGATGTAGTTTTCATTTATTTTCAAAAAAATACTGTCTGCTTTAATTTCAAATAACTTTGCGGTAATTAAAAGTAATTTTGTAATACAAAAATATTTTTTTCTTAAAACGTCATGCTTGTCATTATAAATTTTGCCACAATTTGGCAACAACTGCTGCTCAAAAGTAGCAGCAACAAAAACAACAAAGAGCAAAAGAAATTTATTTTAAACGAAGTCAAAAGTGTTCTAATTTTGAAAGATAGAAAAAAAAGAGAACAAAATTTTATGATGATGAAGATAAAAATATGCAAAAATCTTGTTAAAAATTAATATTCAAGATTTTTATCTTCTTGACGTTACAAAGAAGGGGATAAAATAGGTTAACGAAAAATATATAGAGGAATTTTTTTGAAATTAGACAGGAATCATTTTTTAGAAGAGAAAAAAAACATGTAAGAATGCTTTATTCGTCCATGGCGAATATTCAATACACCCTACCACAAATTCGTTATGTTTCCTACACACACACACATACACACACACATACACACAAATACTCACACATGGAGCACTTAATGAGTCACAAAATTAGTTATATTTATCGAATAAAGACAATTTTACAAATGTTCTTCGTTTGAACTTAGGGGTTGTCTCAGATATCGGTCTATATGTTTTAATATACTTAACCAATTTTGTTGGTTTTGAATAGGAAACTTCTCAGGACTATAATACTTAGGAAAAATTTATTGAGCTCTGACAATTTTTGTGGATGTGAGCGTGTCAACAACAGACAGACGGACGGACATAACTTAATTGGGTCAAATTTTGATTTGATTTAAGAATATATATACATTATAAAATCTGAGATGATTCCTTCTTTGCATTACATATGGATTAACAAACTTCACCATTTGTTTTGGTGGAGGGCATAAAAATGGCAACAAAAGTATTTCATTACAATTACGAAAATTTTAATTGATTTAATTTTTTTTCCCAAAATTTTTTAATAATAAAATAACAATTAATTTTTAACAACTCTTATCCGGTTAATGACTCATTTTTGTGTTAAACATAAAAATTCTTTTATTATGACTCTTATAAAGTTTTTTTTTCTTTTTTTGAGGGAGTTAAGGGGCGTAAGTTGCAAAATCGGGGAGCAGGCATTCAACAACACAACCAGCCTATTTTGTGACGGAAATGATTTAGTGGCAATTTGTGTTTTGTTGCCTATATTTTTACGTTATATGCTTTTGTATGTGTTGCATAGCGCTATTTTTTTGATATAAAACACACATTTTGCCTTTTTTTCTGTCTAAAACGAAAATAAAATTCAAAGAACTAAAAAGAAAAACTTATTTTAATAAAGTTTAGTCATTAGAAAAAATGCGTATGAACACTAATCAAAAAAAAAAAAAAAAATAAAAAAATGGCAAAAACTCTTATACATATTTACAAAATATGATTGCGTAATTATTATGCAGTTAATATCGTGAGTGTGTGTGTGTGTTTGTGCTAGTGAATGGAATGGAGTGGCGCGGCACATTATTATTATCTTTTGCTTCAATGGCGACAAATTCTTGCCTGCTAAAGGCGGCTCTAGTTAGCGGTGGTGGTGGTGGCGATTGGCTAGAAAACTAAATTTTTCCTATTAAATTTGTCCCTCTACACTTGTTCTCACTCAAGCAGTCGTAAAAAAATGCGTAACAAACGGTCATTTGTTTAAAGTCCATATTAATGCAATTTTATGAAATTTATTTAAGTTTTTTATTTACAGTTTAAAAAGTTGTTGTAGTCACTATTTTTCTATTTGAAAATTAAACGATCGTAAATCTCAAAATGCTTTAGATTAACCCACGTTTATTAACAAACTAAAGTAAAAAAAACTGTTAACTTAAAAATTCCTAAATATAACAGTTTTTGAAATGCAAAAGGAATTTCACAAGAAGAATTAAAAATAGATCTTTTTTCTTTTAAAACGTTTTTAAAACTGTCGAAAACTTTGTTAATTAATTAAATTTAGTTCATCATATTAAAAACTCTTATACTACAGAAGTAAAAATATTTTTGTTTACTAAAAGCACATATGAGTTTAAAAAGGTTTTCTCTTTCAAACTCTCTAATTTTTGAAACTCTTATACTAAAGAATTTTTGCAAATTTTTATTAAAAACTCAAATTTTTTTATGTCTTCTTTTAAATTTCTTAATTGAAAACAAAATTCGCGAATTTCGAAAACTCTTATACTGGTACATGAAACTCTTATACTAAGCTAAAACAGTTATATTGACTCTTATGCAAATGCTATTATGTTTTCATGAAATGTTTCTTTATTAAAAACAAAATTCTTCAATTTCCAAAACTCTTATACTAATGAATTTTCATTATTTACTTTAAACAAATTTTATTTTTTATTTTTAAATTTTTAAAACTCTTATATTGGAAAATAAAAATATTATACTAACCTTAAACTATCTATCCGACACTTGTTATAATGTTTCCTTAAATTTTTTTCTTAAATTTTCCATATTTCTATTAAAAACTAAATTTTCTTTATTCCTTAGAAATTTTCAATTTTAACCAAAATTTTTCAAAAACTCTTATACTAATGAATAAAACTCTTATATAAACTTAAAACAGTTTATATTTCTATAAAATTTTTGGACTTTAACAAAATTCTTGATTTTTATCAAACCTCTTATATCAGTTTTCAAATAAAACTCATAAAGTTTCAGTTTAATTTTCATAATTTTAAAAATATTTATTACTTTAAAACTCTTATACATACAAAATTTTAACCGTGATACTATGAATTTTAACTTATATGTAACAGAAATTATTTTTGTTTTAATTTGTTTAAATTTGTTACCTTATATTGAAACAAATTTAAGTCTTATACGAACAAATAAATCAGTATAAGATTTTTCTTTAGTATTACTTATATAAAACTCTTATACAGATTATTGTTTTTCACATTTTGGAATTTATCTTGTAAATCTATAAATACATCGATATCTAAACAATATAAAACTCTTATATTAATTTCTTTAGAGCAGAAGTTTTAGTACAAAACTATAGTTCAAATTTTTTAGTACAAATTTCTGGTTGAAAATTTTTGGCGCCAAATACATTTTTATTTAAATTTTCAGTATTATGTATTTTTGTAAATTTTTAGTACAATTTTTAAAATTTAGAACATATTTTCGAAACCTTCAGTATCCAATTTTTTAATACTTTAATTATTTTTTATTTTAAATTTATTTGTGTTCAACAATTTTTTTAAAAAATTTCTTTGCATTATAACCACCAATTTTAATTTTTAGTAATTAACTTTTCTTTAAAAATTTTTTTTTAAAATTTATTTCTTTTTAATTTTTTGGATTTAGTTTTAATTTTCTTTACAATATTTAGTACCAAAATTTTCTTTAAATTATTAGTACTAAATAATTCTTAACATATTTTTTTTTTAATTTTTTTGTACTAAACTTTTTTGTAAAAATTTTGTACTAAAATTTGTTAGCACAAAAATTTATCCCTTTAAAATTTTAAACACAAAATTTATTTTTGAAATTTCTTAGTACAAAATTTTTTTGTACAATATCTATTCTATAAAAATTTTAGTACAATGTTTATTCTTTAAAATTGTTAGTACAAAATTTATCTTTTAATATTTAAGTTCTGAATATTTTATTAAAACTGTTAGTACTAATATTTCCTATTATATGTAATGGATTAATGATTAACATTTTAGTACTAAATTATTACTTTTTAAATTCTTAGTACTAAAATTCTCTTAAAAATCGATTTTTATTTAGTACAATATAATGAAGTTTTTAAGAATTGTTTATTTCATTTTTAGTACTAATAATTTTATAAATTTAGTACTAAATTTTTTGATATTTTGTCTTGTGTGAATGTTTGCTGGGTTATTTTCATATACCATTCAAAAAAAAAGTCGAGAAAAAACTAATGATTGTAGGCCAGTGGAAAATTTTTTTGTTGTCATTGTTGTTGCTGTTGCTGTGATATTTTTATTTATAAAATTTTTATTTCATTTTGTTAAAAAAATAAAACGAAACAACAAAAATAAATAAAAATAAATTGTATTTTTTGAAATAACATGCAATTTTTGCACAGTGAATGACGGAGAGTGAATGACTTGACTGAAAAATGCTTAAAAATGTTGGTGCTGATTTACACGTACATCAAGCAGCAGCAACAACAACAACATCACCTAAAATTGAAGGAACAACAAAAATCCAAAAAACGAAAAAAAAAGAACAAGCAGCAACAAAAAAACCTACCTCACTAAACAAATTATTTTAACCACAACAACAACAAGAACAACAAAAAACATTAAAATTTATTATATTTTTTTGGTTGGAGAAAAAAGCACAAGAACGTCACGAATATCATTAAAAAAGGAAATGAAACTTTGTTGTTGTTATTTTTTATTTTTTTTATTTAATTCTTTCGATTTGTTTCAATTTTGTTTTTTTAAAAAGTTTTGTTCTGATTTTTATACCCGCTACCGCCACAAGTGGTGAAGAGGGTATGTTAACTATGCCATTCTGTGTGTAACGCTCATCTCAGAGCCGATAATATATAATATTCTTGCATCAAATCAAAAACTGAATCGATTAATCTATGTTCATCTGTATGGCTGTCTGTTCGTCTGTCTTTTCGTATACAATAATTAATAGAGCTCAATGGAATTTGGCCTGAATATTAATTATAGTCCTGAGAAGTTTCTTATTTAAAACCAGTAAAAACGGTTCAGTATATTAAAAGATATAGACTGATATCTGAGGCAACCTCTAGGCACAAGCAAAAAACTTCCCTTAAATTGTCAATAATAAATCGACAAATTAGTATGAAATTGCCATAACATTAAACTATATGTTCTCCATTACCATTCCAAAAATGATCAAAATCGGTTCAGTAGAAAAAAAGTTATAGCACCAAATATAACTAATCTTCTGACTCATGAAGTGTTCCTGCGTTACACTTAAGAACAACTTTCATATATTGTGTACTTCTGCGACTGTATGTGAAATGTGTATGTACGAAACATAACATATTTACTTCACACACATTTCTGGTGAAGGGTATTAAAGATTCGGCATAGCTGAGTATGGTATTCTTACTTGTTTTTAGGTTCTTGTTGTTTTTGTTATATTAATAATACATATTGTATAATTTGTTGCTGTTGTTGTTTTTGTTGCTGATTTTCCAAGTAGGCCTTTTAACTAAACCATAATGATTTACTTAACTCACTGAATGACTGACTGAGTGACTGACTAACTGACAAAGTAATAAATAGTTTTTGTTTCTCTCTACAAATGATTTTTCTTTTAATATTTTAGTTTCATTTTAGGTTTTTATTCAACAATCTTTTAGTACACAGTGTATGAGTGTATGTGTGTGTGTTAGTGTCTGTCTTATCATTCACACATACACTCACACCAATACAAACCAAATTTACATGCCTATTTAAGTATGAGTTTAACGAATATAATTGTGTCTGTCTTTTTTTTGTATATGTATGTCTATGTATATATGTGTATGTGTTAACTATGTGTTTGTAAATGTGCATTTATGCATTTAAACTTGTAGGTCGTAAGCGGTCGTTGGTTTACAATTTTTATTCTTTTTTTTTTCTTTTTTGTTGTAATATAAGCTTCAATTTATTTACACACATACACATTTATACCTTCTACGATTACATGCTCAGGCACAATTTACAAACCACCAACAACAAAAATATAAAAACTCCAACAACAATAAATAGAATTGAGTTTATGTGCTTTTTGTTGTTGTTGTTGTTGTTGCAGCAACTTTTTTCGTTATTCAAACTTAATAGCAAATCAAGAGAAATGCAAAAAATTACAGAAGAAAGAAAAAACTGCTAATAAGTCAGTGAACTCTAGTTAAAGAACAGTGGGTGAGAAAAGTTGCAGCTTAAATAATTTTTGGTACTAAAACTTAAAAAAGTAAAAGAACAGATTTTTAAGTAAAAATTTTAAACTAAACCATAAACGACTTAAAAATAGATTTTAGTACTAAAAATTTAGAATAAAAAAATTTTTAGTACTAAAATTTTTTTTACGTATTAAAAAATATTAAAGTATTTTTAATCTTAAAAGTATTAAAAAATTTTATATCCTAAAAAATTTTGAATTAAAAAAATTTTAGTACTAAAAATTTAGTACTAGCAAATTTTAGTACAAAAAAAAATAGGAAAAAAATTTAATTTTAAAAATTTTTGTGTACTAAAATTTAAGGTTTTAAAACTTTCGTAATAAATTTTCTATTTTAGAAAGTTTAGCACAAAAAAACTTAGTAAAATATTAAGTTTTAAAATATTTGTACCAAAAATTTTAATTTTAAAATTTTTGTATTAATATTTTAAATTTTAAAAGTTCGAGTACTAAAAACGTCTGTTTTAAAAATGTTTGTACTCAAAAATTCAGTTTTGAAAACTTTTACTAAGTTAAAAAAAATTGTAAATTTAAGTTTATTTTGTTCTATGAAATTGTACTAAATATTTAGTACCAAATGGAAAAAATGAAAATAAACAAAAAATTGTGCTTAATATTTAGTACTAACTGAAAAAAAATAATTTAAATTTAGTACTAATTTCGATTTTTTTATTATTAAAAAATTTCTTAAATTATTTAGTACTAAAATATTTCTTATTGTTTTCATTTTAATTCCTTTCAAACTTCATAAAATTTCATTTAATTCAATTAAAATTTTAATAAATAAAAAACACATTCCTCAGCTAATCAAAGAAATTATTTAACAGCTTTTATTTATATTTAAACTCACTACTTAACAGAAACAAGCAGAAACAACAACACCAAAATATAACATAATAAACTGTTAACATGTGTCATTTACACAAACACATAACACAATTCATATGCATAATTCAAATTATACAACAAAAATAACAAAAAATAACCAAATAAATTCATCATAATAAAACTAAATGAAAGCAAACACACAACTACACCGATAAAATAACATAAAAATGAGCATAAATAATAATTGACTCTTCTGCTCTTTTTGGGCTGAAAAAAATATGACGACGACAATAATTTAAACGAAGATGACAACAACGACGACAATAATGACGACGAAGACGCAAAAAAGAGTAATGATGATATGACGACGATGATGATGATGATGACGTTAAACGATGTGTTGTTTTATATTGTTGTTGATGACGAAGATGACAATAACGACTTGAGGAGGGTTCGTTCATTTAGCAGTGTGTATGAGTTGTATATATGTATATGTGTTTATATGATTCTCAGTGCGTATGTGTAATTTATGCATTTCTTTGTAAAATTGTTTTTGCTCATATTTGATTCATTATGACTCCCTAAGTTTATGCATTTATTTTTGTGATTGTGTTTTTTTGCGTTGCTGTTGTTGTTGTTGTTGTTGTTGTTGGTTTGCTTAACAGCAAAATATTCTTATTAGAATAAATATGATGTGTGAGTGAATGAGTGAGTGTTGTTTTTGTGAGTGCATAATAATGCAAGTATGACGACAACGTTAATAATGGAGGTTTATTTATTTTTGTTACTGTTGTCTATACGAATATATGTATGCGTAAGTGTTGGTGTTTATGATACTTAACTAAAGGTTATTGACCACTACAATGGGTAATTGGGTTAAACAAGAGAACTGATAAGCTTTATAATGAACAAAAACAAAAAAAAAAAAAGACAAAAATAAATATTGTAAATAATTATAAAATAAAAATGTAATTAATAATAAACACCAACACAAAGACACAAAAAGGGGCACATAATTTTTAATAAGCGAACAACAACAGCAACAACAACAACAACAACAAAAAGTGGGAAACATACATGCACACACATATTTGATTGGACAAAACTGATGGATGAATGGTTTGAACAAACGTATGATGAACTAAAAATTATACAGCAACAACAATAAAGAATATTCTAGAAAATTTTATTGGAAAATTATGAACAGATATAAAGACTGAAAAAATTATATAAAAAATTAAAAAAGACATTTTTAAAAATTATTATTATTTTTTAAATAAAAAAAATTTTTTGAAAAAAAATTATCAGGAAAAAAATGTATAATAAATTAAAAAAATCTTAAGTTAAAGAAAGAAAAAATGTAAAAACAATGATTAAAAAAAAAACAATTTTTGAAAAATCTGAAAAAAGAAAAAATCGAAAAATTAAAAATTTTCAAAAATTTGTTTTTATTAAATTCAAAACATAACGATTTTTAAAATATATAATTTAAAATTTTCCAAACATTTCGTTCTCTCTTTATAAGCTTCTAAAATTAATTAAAAAAAATTAAAATTAATTTGTACTCGTCGCTTACTTCTTAAAGTCCGCAATTAAGTCTGTCCTTCTGTCTGTCTTTCATAGGATTTTTAAAATATTCTTCAAAATTTATTGAGGTTTTGCTTTCTTATGCCAAAATTTTAAACTTCTTAAAAGATTTATAACAGTTATTATTATATCCTTCAATAGCTCTTCTTATCAGTTTTTTCGCAAAACTTAAAATATTTTTTTAAATTGTTTCAAAACACTGCAATTGTGTCCGTCCATCTGTCCGGCTTGTAAAAATATGTCTTTCTTAATTTTTTGGTTTTATTTTAATTGATAAAAAGTTACAAATCTTTTAACATTTATAAAAACTTTTAGTTTATCCCTGAAAAGTTTCGCTCACGAGCTTTCATACATATTGAACAGCGTTATTCTTAATTATTTAGTAACTCTGCAATCGTGTCCGTCCTTCCGTCCGGTTTATATAAACACGTCTTTCTTAATTTTTTGGTTCTATTACAATTAGATAAAAAATAAACACTCATTAAACATTTATAGCAAATTTACACATATTTTGAAAGCTTTCCTTACCAGCTTTTATAGAAAGCTAAAAGAATTTTATTAGCAGTTTAACTTAAAATGCAATTATTTCTGTCCTTCTGTCCGGCTTATACAACTCTTTCTTTCTAAAGTTTTTAGTTTTATTATAATTAATAAAAATATAAGTGTCATAAAACTTTTTAACAACTTTTACTATATCCTTGAAAAACCTTGCTTACCAGCTTTCATAAAAAGCTCAATACATAATTTTAAATTATTTGGTTACTTTACAATAGTGTCTGTCCTTCTGTCTGGTTTACACAATATTTTTTCTAAACTTTTATTATTTAAAGTTCTCAAATATATTTAATTTAATATACTGTTAGAAAGCTATTAAAATGGCCTTTCATTTTTAAATTAAGTTATGACTCTATTTGGCAAAACGTGTATGAAAAAACGTCCGTCTGTTTTTCATATAATTTTGAAAAAATTTATGAAATTTTAATCTTAAGTTTTTAAAACTTTTTCAAAAGAAACCATTCAAAAATGATGACAAAATTTCCCTAATAATATCCCAGCCTGAATTCCCATTTCTTTTACAAATTTTCTCAAACTCCTCCCTCCTATTCCTTCTTCTCTAAAGACACAAATATTATTTTATTATTTTATTTTTTGGTCATCATTTCCTTTCCAACAAAATTTCTATTATTTCTTGATTTTATTTCAGAAAGACTGAAAAAAAAACCCAACAATTTTTTTTTATTTGAAAAAGTGCGCATGACTTTAACAATTTTAACTCAAACTAATTTTTTTTTTCGTATATTTCAAAAAAGAAAAAAAAAACACATTTTTTTCACTCAAAATGCATTTTCTTGCTTGCCTTGCATATTTAGCTTATTGTTGCTGTTGTATTAGTTGTTGTACAATTTGATTGTACTATTTTTATAGTGCACACAATTTGTGTGTCTGTGTGTTTGTGTGTATTTTTTCTACTTTTTATTCTGTTGCAAATATTACGTTGAGGTTATTGAACGCCAGCGACCTAAACTTTGGCTGACTGGCTGGTTCGTTGGTTTGCTTTTCAGTTTTGCTATTTTTTTTTCTTCTTGTTGCAATTTACAAAACTCTCTAAATATGTGAATGTTTTGGCTGACTAAATGGCTGGCAAATAAGAAACTATGGAAATGACAAAAAAAACTTACAGTAAAATTGTTTTGTCTTTATTTTCTAAAAAGAAAATTTTGAAAAAAAGCGGGAAATTTTGGAAAATCAGTTAAAAAACTACAATTACTTGTTTGTAATTATTGATATATTGCTGAAGAGCTTTTCCTTCAAGATTTTTAACAATGCTTAAAAAATCATTAAATATGCTTAAATAACATTATAGTCACGTCCGTCCATCTGTCTGTATTTTAAGAAATTTACCAAGTTTTAGTAATCAATTCAAAATTTTGCAGTTTTGATTTTAATTTTAACAAAATGTTTTTGAGATTTAAAAAAAAAAACAATACAATTTTCAAATATATTGTTAGAAAGCTTTTTGTATAAGCTTTCTTTAGAAAGCTAAATTAGTAAATTACTTGTTCAAAATCTTTGGTAAAGACGTCTGTCCTTCTGTCTGCCCATTAACAAAATACTTTATTAACCTTTTGAGTTTGGCTTTTAAGCAAAAGCTTTATCATAATATTATTACATTAATATAAAAGATCTTATTTTAGGTAACATTAAAAGCTTTTTTTGGAGTTTAAATTAATTTATATTTTTTAAAGCTATATTTACTTTCTAAAAATTGTCCGTCCTTTATTTAATAATTTACTAATTAAAGACATAATTCCTACGTTTTTTATTATTAAAATTATTTAAATAAAAATTAATTATGTGGATAAAAAGTTAAGATTTCAGGCTTTGATTTACTTATAAATTTTCTCAGTAGTGTTAAATGTTAGCAAAAACATGTCCGTTCTTCCGTCCGCATTATTTAAATTTCATTAAACTGAAAAAAATATTTTCATATTTTGGAAAAAGCTTTTTGAAAATTTTATATTGTCATTAAAATTGAATCGATTCACTAGAGTTCTGGTTATATGGATGGGAATCTAAGAGTTTAGACTTTCATTTACATATAACACTTTTTTCCAGTTATGTAAAATATTTGTACAAACATGTCCATCCTTCCGTCCGCTTGGTTAAAATTTTAATAATTAGTAAACAAAAAAATTATTCATATGTATTGAAGAAAAAGCTTTTTGAAAATTAAGTATTTATTTGGTAATTAACCGATTAGATAGAGGGATTTAATTACATATATTGAAAGCTAATAATTTAGGATTTTATTACATTTTAAACAAAGTTTTAAAGATCAATAATTTTAGCACAAAAAATAAGCTTTTTGAAAATTTAGCTTCTCGCTTTAAATAAAATATGTGTAATGCTTCTTTGGATACACAGTTTGAAAAATAAGGTTTCAAGCTTTTATTTGCATATATATAAGCCTAAAAAGCTTGTTTATTTCCGTCCATCTTCCTTTCGCTTTGTTTTAACTTTTATTAAGACTAAAGAAACATTATTGATATTGAGCAAAATATTCACAGTTACATTCTGACTTAAATTAGATCGATTTGATACAGCTTTATTTAGATAAATTAAAAGCTAATAGATCAAGCTTTTTTTTAAGTTAAATAAAGTCTTTATGAATAAAACATAAAGCACAATCTTGTCTGTCCTTCTGTCCATCTTTCAAACATATGAAAATAAAAAGCTTTTTGAAAGTTTGGTGTCTCACTTTAATTCAAACATACTTGATGCTGATTTCAATACATTGTTTGAAAGCTAAAATTATGAGCTTTTATTTGGATATTTTTTAGTTTCTTAGAAATGTTAAATGTTTGCTTAATTTTGTCCGTCCTTCTGTCCGATTTTTACTTAAATTTTCTGTTATCATCAAATAAATTGATTAAATTTCAAACAACCCACTTAAAATTTTAAATAAATTTTAAAATAATTTTTTTTTAATTACTTTATAAACAGGTCATTGACATTTTATGTCAACATTTTAAAATCTGCTTAAACATATTAATATTTTTATTTTATTTTTCAACCACAAAAAAAAATGTATGTCTGACATGTGTTGATAGATTAAGATAAAAATACAGACCCATAAACAATATATGCTTTTTGTTTTTTGGCAAAAAAAAAAATAACATTAATTATTAAGAACTGAAAAACAGCATAAAATATTTGTTTATGACTCACACACATTTTAAGACTTTATTTTAAATATAAAACAATAAATTGATTTCGTTTTGAATTGCATAATACAAAACGCCCTAAATATTCATAAAAATAAAGCTAAGACATACACACATACTCACATACATACATACATAAACAAAAACCAGGTGCTTAAAAGCCCCAACCAACAACCAACACTAAATGAAAAAAATATATAAATATTTAAATATAAAAATTCAAGTGTAAGTGTGTACGATTTTGGTTTAAGTTTTATTAACGAAAAAAAAACTTTATTTATTATGTGGAGTTTCAGATAACGAAAAAAAATCCAACACAAATCATTATTTTTGTACCCTACACCACCATCACAAGTGGTGAAGCGGGTGTATTAACTTTGTCATTCCGTATGTAACGCTAAGAAGGAATCATCTTAGATCGGTTAATGTGTATATATTCTCGCATCAAATCAAAATCTGAATCGCATTAGCTATGTCCTTCTGTCTGTCCATCTGTCCGTCTGTATGTCTATCTGTTGTTGGCACGCTCCCACAATAATTGATAGAGCTCAAACGAATTTGGCCCGAGTATTTCAAACCAGCAAAATCGGTTGAGTATATTAAAAGATAAGACATATATAAACTTTCGTAAAATTGGCAACAATAACTAAGGACGAAACTTTGCAATAAAATTAAGCTAAATGTACCTTATTACCATTCTAAAATCACACGCATTTGTGGTGGAGGGCATAGCAGATTCGGCACAGATGTATGTAGCATTCTTACTTGTTTTGTTTATTGTTGGATTTTGGACAATTTTTGCATGAGTCATTTAATAAAACCAAACAACAACAACTATAAAAGTCATATGAACAGAAATATATAACGCATTTTTTATTGTGATTTAATTTAATTTTATACACACGCACTCATACATTTAGAGAAAAATTCAAACAAGTTTTTCTATAAGAATTTTCAGGCTCTTGGCTTTTTGTTTGTTTGGTATAAATAAAAGTTAAATGTATCTAGGTATCGTAAAAGTTCATTAAACTCTAAGGCAGTTGACTTTGTTACAATTTTATGTGCAAAAAAAAATTGAGTGATTTTTTTCTTAATGATTAAGACTTAAGACAAACACCAAACTTAAGAAAAAAACTTGATTTACAAATGGTATTAATAACATAAAATTAAAATGCGAAACAAAAGATCATTAAGATAAATAATTCTTGAATATATCTAAAACCATATATAATTTTTATAAAAGAAAAAAATCAAATTTATCGCCAAAATCCCTTAATTAAAAAAAAATAAGAACAACTAAAGCGGACGGACAAACGGACACTCTAAAATGTAAAGCTTAATAACTAGAAAATTGAATTAACATAAATATAAAACCCTATGACAACAGCTTTTCATCAATATAAATAAATCCTTAATAGATAAATAGGAACTAGCTAAAATACGTCCAGAATTATATGTCATCAAATATAAAAATTAACTTTATTTAATAATATAATATTATAAGAAAGACAGAAGGACGGACCTTCTAACTTAAGAATTTTAAAAGGCTAAAAACTTATAATTTCATTTCAATAAAATCTTAATGTCAAAGCTTTGCAACAATATGTATAAACTTTTTACAAAAGGAACAGGATTTTAGTTCAAATAAGTAACTAAAATGTCCTTTACAAAAAAGCTAACTAAAAAACTAAATAAAAACAGACAGAAGGACGGACATATTTTCTTAAGTATTTAAAAAGCTAGAAACTTAAGTTTACATTCTAATGAAAGCTTAATATCAAAGCTTTAAAATGAAATAAACAAACTTTTTAGAAAAATAACAAGATTTCAGTTTATATAGGCAAATAATATGTCCTTCACAGAATAAAGCTACCTAAATAATTAAAACTCAACAGAGACAGGACGGAAGGACGGACAGTATTACATAAAATGTACTCTATAGCAAAAGCAGTATTTGAAAGAAAATTATAGCAAATTTTGAAGGCTTTGAGGTGATATAATTGTAATTTTTAAAAATCATGCAGTGTAGTTATGAATTATGTAAATGTTAAGGACTAACTAAAATCAATTTTAAAATTTGACAGAGAAGAATAGACGAAAGGAGGGACAAGATAGATTGATTAATTGAAGTTAATATAAAAAAAGAACAAAATATAAAAAGAGCTTTTAAACGATATATAAAAGTATAACTAAAATATTAAAAAAATATATATTTAAATAAAAAAGTGTTTCAAATATTTTTTATTAGGGATATTTTTATGTGGTAAGACGGAAGGACGGACAAGATAAAACTCTTGTAAAAAGGTCGATGTAATTATAATTAATAGGAGATAATAGTATAAATTAAAAGTTTTTTAACGATATACATTGTTGAAAGTTTTGTTTAAGAAAAAATTAAAAAAAAATACAAAAAGAGTTGTATAAAATATTCATTAATTAATTTAGTAAGGAAAGACAGAAGGACAGACAACTTTTGTGTCTAATTTGTAAGCTTAGCAAATTCAATATAATTCTACAGAATTAAAAACATTAAGAACTTTTAGACAGTATAATTTTAAGGGAGCTTACGCTTCTAAAATTAAATTTAAATTTAAATTTTAAGAAAACATTTTATAAATTTTATAAACATCTTGATGGAGTATAATAAAATTTGGACAGAAGGACGGACATATTTAAACAAAATACATTCAATTTTTGCATTTAAGCTATAGTTTAACTAAAACTACATTTTGAATGTTTTCCAACGATATATATAAAAGTTTTTGTACCTTCGATTTTCCTTCAAAATTTTTGGATTTTGCAAACTTTCCTTTTACCTTGTAATGTTCACTCTACTATACATTTTACTTCTGCTTTAACTGAAAATGAAAACTATGTGACCAGCTCAGTTCATTCACCTCTATTTTTATTACATTTTCCTTTTTTTCATTTTGCTTCCATTTGTAGTTGTAATAGTAAAAAGTTTTTTTTCATATGCTTTTACTGTTAACCCCTTAATTTGGCATAATGACCAATCTATATTCTAGCAACAGAAAAAAGTGTGTTCTGCTTTCGTACGCTGAAAACATAGCAAATTCATGTAAAATCACTATTATTTTTAAGGTTACATAGTCATGTAAACTAAACCCCCTTTTGTTAACACCCCCTTGTTTAAAACCCTTTTTCCAAAAAAAAATGTATTAAGAAAAATTCTTGCCTGTTTTTCGATAAGAAAAGCTCTTAGCAACACCATAGTTTTGTGCCAAGTGGCAAAAACAAAAACAAAAAAAAACACCCCGGCCATTCAAGCATGCATGCCAGCAAACATGTATGCAACCGAGCCAACCTCACGAACTCAAACAGCCAATAAACGTTCGAAAACGAAGGCTAAACGTTCGTAAACGAAATAACAAATAATTTGCAATCGTGCAAAGCTTTTTTTTTCTGTTCTAGTGCTGCTCTTTGGATGCTTTTGCAGCACTGCTTTTGTATCTGAAAGATGCAGTTGCGGCATGTTATATGATTTTGTTTGAATGTATGTGTGTGTCTTTAGTTAGAGAGCTCTGACGGTCATTGAACGTTAAGTCGGTCAAAGCAAACAACAACCCCTGGCTGCAAAAAATAATAATAAATGTAAAAGCAAAATAATAAAAAAAATACTGAACTAAACTGAACTGAACTCTATCAATATGAAATTTAGCACACTGAACTTTAATGACATCAAAGGTATAAAACGTATCAGTAGTAGCAGCAACAACATCACCAACAACAACTACAACAATCATAAAGGGCTCTTGAGAAGACACAAATTTTTGTTTTTGTATTATGGCTAGAAAATTATTAGAAATGGAAAAGTGGGAGGTTGGAAAATTATAAATATTATGAAAAAAGCTAAAATTATTTAAGGCCATAAATTGCTTTAGTTTTGCTATTAGATACATGATATTTGGGGGAAAATGGATGTTAATAGTAATAAGAATAATATTATGGAAAATGTTTGTTATAAGATACAAATAAGTGAAATTATGATTAAAAGAACCTAAAAAGTTTTTTCCTTGTTGTTAAACAAGGACATATAAATCCTTAAATAAAGCAAATATAATGCTAGAATTTTGGGCCTATATAATCCATGATCTTAGTAATATTTAAGCCGAAAATAATTTTCATACTACAGAAATTACAAGAATTATGAGTAGAAACATTAAAAAATTACAAATTTCAATTTTTTGACTTGTTATTGAAAAAGTCGTATAACTCCTTAAATAGGAGAGACACAAAGCTGAAATTTTGAAAAAGGAAAGTTAGGAACCTTGAAGATATTTGTATATATAAATTTCATAAATTATGATTCAACGTATTTAAACAAAGAAACTTGCCAATTTTATTTACCTGATTTTTTGAAAACAGCTGAAAGAAGAAATATAACTCCTAAAATAGGGGAGATACAGGGCTGAAATTTTAAAAGAATTAAGCTAAGAGATATATAAATACTTGTGTTAAAAATGTTTTCCATACGATACAAATAAAAAGAATTATGATTGAAGGAATATAAACATTGAAAATTATTTAGTTTATTTAGCTTGTTTTGGAAAATGTCTTATAACTTCTAAAACAAAACTGCTAAAAGGCTAAAATTTTGGAAAGATATTAGCAAGACCTTAAAGAATTTTTTTTATAGAAATATAATTTATAACAACAAAAATTAGTAGAATTTTGAGTGTTAAACTTAAAAAAGCAGTAAATTATTGCGGTTTTTAAAAAAAGGCCTATAACTCAGAAAGTAAAACTGGTAAGGGGCAAAAAAATTTGATAATGGAGTAGTAACAGATTTAGTAATAATTTTGCCAAATAATATTTCATTACACATGAAGTTACCACAGTTATGATTAAATGAACTTAAAATAATCAAATTACTTTTTAAGTTTTTTAATGCTTATAACTTTTAAACTAAAGAAGTTATTGAAATAAAGATTTTAAGAAATAAAGACTGTTTTATGGAGATTAGGATATCTTAAAATAATAATAATAATAATAATAATAATAATAATAATAATAATAATAATTTAATACATCTTATTTTTGCAATATTTATTTTTCAATGCCTATAACTCCTAAAGTTAAGATATAAATGGACTGAAATTTGGTAAGGATATTATATAAGATGTTAAATTTTAAAAAGGCAAAAATAAGAATTTAACTTTTAATTAAATGAGTCCAAAAAAGCTTAAGATTAAATTATGATTATAGGAAATTTCCAGTTTACTTTTAACGTCTTAACAAAAAGGCTTATAACGCTAAAAATAAAGTTTAAAGGAACGGAGAAGTTCAAAAAAATGTATGTGCTAGTGAAGATTAAATGTTAAAAAATTCATGAAATTTCTGGAAAATTTTAGTATAATAATGAATTTTAAGCTTTTTTTGAAGATATTAAGTTATTTTTGAATTTTCAGTTTAAAAAGCCTATAACTCTTAAAGTTGATCTTAAAGAAAAGCAAAGAATCGGCAAAAGTATTACGTATTATTTCTAGTTCACAAAATGAGTCTGATATGTTTTATATTGTCAATACTTTGGCAAAGAGGATCTTAGAAGTGTCGGCAAGATAATCAAGCCTTAAAGTGGTTATTTGAGTTATAGTGAGAAAAGAGGTTTTATACTTCCAGGATTTAAAGAGCAAGACTTTTGTTTATTTATGACATGAAAAGTGTACTAAGTATAGATCTTATTTATTAAAGAACACTTTTTAAAACTTTTGTTAAGAGAGACATTAATATAAATATGCTTTTTATGCTAATAATGCTTATTTTACAGTGTCTTTAATTTCCTTTTAATAATTTGTATATTTCTCTAGATTTTTCTACCCTCTTACGGTATTTTATGCCTTACAAAACTAAAACAAAAGGTTATTTCAGTTTAAAGTCCTCAATTTCTATATGAAACACATGCAAACAAACAAACAACACCCAAACAACAATTGGGTGGCAAATAGGCTGTACGACTGAGGGGCTGTTCAACTGTCTAACTGGCAGCCATTTGGGCTAAACTGACAATATTTTCAAAAAGAAAAACAACTCATAGAATTTGAGTATAAAAAATAAAATTAAACCAAAACTACAAAAAAGAGTATTAAATCTAGAAAAAAAGAGAAAGGGAGAAAAAGAGGGATTTTGTTTTTTGTTATAAATATAGGCAAAACAGGCAGCTGTTCAAAAATCATCAAACACTTAATATGAGTGTAATACTAACACTTAAAACACATAAACATTTCCGCTTTCCACACACACACACACAAATTAACGCACTTTTCTCTATTTATTTTATGAGGGAAAACTTTTTAAGGAATTTAATAATTTGTCAATAATTTTGGCCATAAAACAAAAATTCTCTATTTTGGTGATTAATGTTGAAACAAAACAACTTTTGACATTTTAAGTGTGTTTTCATATATAAAGCAACAATAATCGCTATTTAATTTTATATACAAAAAAAACTAGGTTATTTAACGCTTAAAATACTTTGAAAATATAAATAAAGTCTTTTTCTTGTTATACTAAATAATAATTAACATTTGATATTTTATTATTTTTATTTTCAGAAATATAAAATATTATTTTAACTATAAAAGGCCAATAACATTTGATAAAGTTTCATTGAAATTTAGAATTGACCAACCCATTTTAAGTCAGGCCAAAAACGTTAAAAAAAAACTAAAAAATAGAAAAATAACACAAAAACAACAAAACATGGTAGCAACAAATCAAGCAAAATTGTTGACATTTCAATTACAAGCTTGAATAAGCACTCCCTATTATTACCTATACCTACATACAATCACATATAAAATAATACCTTTTTCATAAAAAAGGCATTAAAACATAAATAAGTTTATTTATGGCTAATAATTTGGAAAAACACTTTAATGAAAACAAAGACAGAAAATTGAAAGAAAACGTAAATTTATCATAAATTCCCATTTCTATCAAAAATAAGAAAAAAAATGTTAAAAAGGGAAAAAAGCCTAAAATATCAAAAAAATATTATTTTTATTTTTATCAAAATGTTTCTACTAAAGAATTTTAAAAATCCTTAAAAATTTGAAAAAAAAAGAATTTTTCAATTATGTTAATTATTTAAGGAGTTACAAGCAATTTCGTTAAATCCATTTAAAGTGACTTTTTAATTTTGTCGCCTATTGAAATTTAAAACAATTTAAAAATATAATTTGAAAGAAATTTTCAATTATCATACCTATTTTAGAAGTTACTAGCAGTTTTGCTAAATCCAATTAAAGTGCTTTTCTAATTTCTTCTCAAAATTCAAATTTTCGTAAAAGAAATAAAATCTTGGATTAACTTTAAAATAATATTTGAAAGAATTTTTTAAATATCTCCTATTGTTTAAAAGTTATAAGCGATTTCTTTTAAGGCAATTAAAGCTATTTTTTCTTTTAAGCAAAAATTGTACATTTTTGTGAAAGAAAATAAATCTTTTGTAACATCTTAAATAAAATATTAAAAAAAATTTCTTTTATCATAATTATTTTAGTAGTAACAAGCAATTTCGTTTAACCCAATTTAAGTGATTTTTTAAATTAATCGCATAATTAAAATATTTGTAAAATAAAATTATTTTCCAATGAATTAAAGCAGATAATCCGAAAGTCTTTTTAAAATCAGTCAAATAGTTTGTGAGATATAAACAATTTCATTGAAGGTAATTAAAGTGATTTTTAGCGTATTAAAAGAAAATGAAAATATAATAATTTTGAAATAAAATCTGAAAAAAAATTTAAATTATCGTATTTGGTTCACGAGATAATAGTGTTTTCGTTTAAGGCCATTGAAGCGATTTTTTTAATTTAGCGATAAAATTGAATACTGAAATTAAACAGTTTATTAATAAATTTTTAATAAAAAGAATTTTTACATTATATGCTTTAGTTTTAGAGTTATGACAAAATTAATCTCCTATAATTAAAGTCATTTTCTAATTAAGTGAGAAATGTTTGAAATGACTTAAGTAAAACAAATAATTACTAAGTTGTAAACTTAAATTAGGAGGAATTTTGAAAATATTTTTCTTATTTTAAGAGTTATGCTTAATTTCGCTCAAGGCCATTAAAGTTTTTCTCTAATTTAGTTGGAAGTTTTCGAAATTTTTTAAAGAAAATAAATAATTCTACAATTTGCATTTTATATTAAAAATAATTTTAAAAATATCTCAATAACTTTCAGAGTTATAAGCACATTTATTTTTAGAAATTAAAGTCGTTTTCTCATTTATGAAAAAAGTGTTTAAAAATTTGAAAAAAAAAAAAAAACAATTCTCTAGTTTTACACTTAAATGAATAAGCATTTTGCTAAATATTTGCAATTATTTTAGAGTTATAATTAAATTTATTATTAAAATTAAAGTGATATTCTGATATTAAGTCAAAATTTTGAATTTATAACATAAATTTATTTTTAAGTCTAACAAATATTCAAGAGAAACAATTTCGCTTTTAAATTTTAATTATTTCTTAAAATCCCGAATTAAAGTGATTTTTTGTATTTAAGCTTAAAACTAAAATTTCCTTAAGGAAATCACGTAAAAAATTTATATTTATAAAATAAATAAAAGAATTTCATTAAATCGTGTTTTAGTTCAAGAGTGATGAGTAATTTATTAGGGAAAGATTAAAGTGATTTTTGTAAATAAGCTAAAAATTATGTTTTCTTAAGGGAATTGTTTGCTTATTTTATTTTAATTACGATACTAAACGATAAATTTAATACCTCTTTTGGTTTAAAAGTTATAGCTAATTTTGTAAAAACCAATTAAAGTGATTTTCTTAGTTTTAGTGAAATTTTAAAATTTTCTTAGAAAATATTTAAATATATTGAGATTTTATTTATTTCCAATAGGAATTTTCCTTTTAGGGCGTTTTGTTAAAAAGTTATGACTATTTTTCCAAAACCCAATTAAGGTGATTTTCGGTTTTTATTAAAAATTTTAGTAGTTTTGTTAGAAATGACCTAAAGTTAATAATGTTATTTTGTTGCTGAACAAATGAGGTTATAAGTTCAATGAACTTTGGCCATTAAGGACTTCATATATATGAACAATAAACAAGAAAATAAGAATAATAAACTAACTACTAATTACCTAAGTTTTATATATGGTTAAGAGGGAAAAGAGGTTATACTGAAAGGTAGTAAAAGAGGGGGAGGTATATTTTGACTATAAAACTTCCTGTTGGAAGCTAAACAATTATACGAGGGAAAATAACGAGGTTTATAAGAGTACCCTTTTCTTTGGGAGAATGTGGATTTTATGTGTATGTGTGTAGGATAATTTTGGTGTAAATGACTTGTCTTTGGTTTTTCATAGTTTTTCTAGAACTCTGCCTGCTTTTAGTCTCATACGCAATTTTCTGCTTTATTCCTATTTTACTTTTCCTGATAGCCTATACTCTGCATACACTTTTCCTCTCTCTCTCTCTCTTTCTCACTATGTGAGAGAGTATTCTATACCCCCCTTTTTGAAATATCTGTTCTTTTTTTTTTTGCTAAATATACAATTGACGTCATTGTAGTGTGTGCAATTTACAGAGTCACAAGTAGACAATAACCTCGAGTTCATTTACCTTTTCTGTGGTTACAATCCAACACTCTTCATCATTATCATAAGCAACATCATTATTAACATCATCAACATTATAAGCAACATCATTATTATTAGCAGCATAATGTTGCTCATCATTTTGTTCGTTATAATTTTAGAATGTTTGTTCGATTGCAGTATGCAGCTGCAGTTGTGTGTGCTCATAGTTATCATGGCCATAGTACTCTCTCTCTCTGAGCTAGATGCTCCAAATGAGTAACTGAGAGAGATAGTATTTTTAAGGCTTAATGAGTTAGAGAGAGAAAGTTTTTTTGTGTAAAGAAAGAAAGTTTTTGAGGGGAATAACAATTTCAAAATGAGTTAAAAAATTGTGACAAAAGAGAGTGAGTGAGTACATGACACAGAGAGAGAGCAAGGAAGTGAGCAAATTTGTTGCGAAAAAAACTTAATTTTGTTTATTGGCAAATATGGAGGGAAAATAATATTAAAAATGTTTAAGATAAAAATAAATCCAAGAGAGAAGTAAAAAAGAGGCGTAGCTGGTTAAAGGGCAGGGAACAGGGATTAAAGGATATAGTAAACGTATAAGTGATATTTTTTTGGAAAATATCAATTATACGCCAACAAATTATTTGAAACAGTTCATGATTTTTCTAAAAGAAAATAAACACTAAATAGTGATTCATTTTTTTAATTCTTTTGAAATCCCAAATTTATGTTAAAAACACATGATTCACCATAAATTCAATAAAAAGAAAACAAAATTTCTCAAAAACAAAACCTTTCTTTTATTATTATTTTTTGCCAAATTATGATTCAATTTCCCCCCTTTTATTTCAAACAAAAGCCTAAAAAAGCAAATGCTTTCAAATGTTTATGATTATGTTAATAATGATGGTGGTAATGATGATGCTGTAACCATGTTAGTTGTCATAAGAAATTTTTGCTCTCACTTTCTATGACAACTCGTTTATTTCTTCCTCTTTATGTCTTCAAAAGGGGAGTAAAGAGAGTGTAACTTAAGCTTTGTTAATGGTTTCTGTTAGTAGAGAATCTCGGTCGCATCTGCTTTGTTATGTTATGTTACATTATGTATACATGTATACAAGTGTGTGTGTATATATGTGTTTGCTAACAAGCTACTGAACTCATCATTAAGTTGTTAAACATCATAACGAAGATTACAAGGCAAAAAACCAAAAACAAAAACAAAAAGAAGAAATAAAACTAAAACAACTTTAGCTGAGTTCATTCACTTTTGCTTTGGCAAAAAAATACAACAAAATAATAAACAACTAGAAAAAAAGGGGTCGTTGCTTGAAACCAAAACAAATATGGCGCTAAACATTTGTCTAAAAAAGAAAATTCAGTAGGAGGGGGGGGAGCAGAAAATAAGGAGAAGGAAGTCTATAAAATTAAAGGAAAACAGGAAACATTTCCTAGTTTTTGGAAGAAATAATAAAAAGGAAAACAATTTGTTTACTAAATTAAAAAAAATTGACAAAATCGTAAATTCGAACTTAATTTCAAAAAATTTTGAACTAAAATTCCAATTAGAAATTTAAAACTTTGAAATTCAAAAATAGAATTTATATTTTTAGAACTTAATTTCGATGGAATTAACGAAATCTGCAATTTTTGTTTAAGTTCGAAAATTCGAACTAAATTTCGAAATTTCAAATTTTAGTTTAAAATGTAACTAGGCTTTTGCTAATTACAAAAATATAAACATTTTCGAAAATTTTCTTTAAAATCAGATGTTATGAATATTCGAAATTCCAAATTTTCTAATAAATTAAAAAATTATAATATATTTTTTTGTAAATTTTCGAAAATTCAAACTTAATTTTAAAATTCGAATTTTTAACTCAAAACCTTTTTTTTTGTTTTACTCATAAGAAAACATATATTTTTATTTTTTTTTTTTTTTCAATTTCAGAAGTTTTGAATTTTCGAAATTTAAACATTTTCGAATAAAATTAAAAATTTAATAGAAAAGCAAAATTTTTATTTTTTATAATGCTTTTTCAGTTTATAAATTCTTTAATTGGGAAATTTAAATTTTTGACAAAGTTCGAAAATTCGAACTCAATTTCGAAATTCGAATTTTAAGCTCCAAATATAACCAGATATTTTCTGATTCAAAACCATAGAAAATTTTGAAATTTTTTTCAATTTCCTAAGTTATGAATTTTCGAAAATTTAAATTTTGAGTAAATTTTTTAAAATTCTTATTTTGAAATGACTTTATTATTATTCTTTTGCAAAAACGGAATTTTTAAATATAAAATATTTTGTTAGAATATAATTTTGCTTAAGTTAACAAAATTTATAAATTTTGAAGAAATTCGAAAACTAGAACTTATGTTGGAAATTCAAATTTTTATCTCAAAATGTTGTTTGACATCTGTTGATTACAAAACTATAGGATTTTTTAAAATTTTCCTTTATTTTCGTGAGTTACGAAATTTAGAAATTTCATATTTCAAGTAAAATCGAAAATTTTCATATTTTTACAACTTAATTTGAAGCCTAAATGAAAAATTTATGCATTTTTGTAAAGTTCAAAAATTCGAACATTAATTCGAAATTTGAATTTTTACTAAAATAATTTTTAATTACAAAATTACAACAAAATAATATATTTTTTATTTTATTTTATAGCAATTCTAAAATTTGATCAAAAATTTGAAGTTTTTAATTTTTTAAATTTTTTAAAACTTTCAAAATTAAAAAAATATAATAAGATTTTTTAAATTTTTCTTGAAAAATTATTTTTTTCATATAATTTTTTTATAACACTTTGTAGGTCGTTGAACTATTGTTAGCTGAAATGAACTCTATATAGTTTTTATTTTTTATGGTTCTTTTTTTTTTTTTTTTGTTTTTTAAAATACATTTTTTGCAGTTTAATATGTGCAAAATGCACTTTATCTAACTAAAAAAAACAACAACAAAAAATCCATCTAAAAATCACTCATTTTAATAAACTTCTATAACGAAGAAACACTCATTTCTTAACGCTCTCGCTCTTTTCACAGCACTCTTTTTATCACTCTTTGTTTAAGCTCAAAACAACGAAACGTATACGTAATTAAAAAGTTGGAACAAAAAAATTATCATTCCTTCAATGAATATTTGTATCACTTATTTACTCTCTCCCTCTCTCTTTTACTCTCTTGCTCAGTTTTTGCTGTTACAAAAACTCATTGATAGTGTTTTAGTTACATTCGTTTTCTTTCTGCAACTTCGTGTTTTAGTTAACGATTAAAAGCACACAACAGAAAAAGCACTCGGTCTTTATCTCTCCCACTCTCTTTTATTTTTAAAACGAACTGCCAAACGAATCAAAAATAAATAAAACACAAATACAAAAAATCAAATACAAATAAAAAAAGCAAAAAACAAAATAAAAAGAGCTCCATATTTCGAGGTTTTTGACCGAAATGTGGGTCACGACAATGGCGAGTTCGTTGAACTAAGTTAAAGCAATACAATCAGTCGTTGTCGTTGATGTGTGTGCTTGTGTGTATGTTTGTATTATAAAACATACCAACATACACAAATTTGTTTTTATTTTGTTGCTTTTTTTTCCATTTGAAATGTTAATGTTTATGTGTGTGTGTGTGTGTTGGATTGTGTATATGTTTGCAAGAGTGTAAGTCAGCTAGTGTCGTTTTAATGTTTGTGTTGTTGTTTTAATCGTCATATTACATTTGTTGTGTGTTTGTTTTTTGTGCCTTTTTTTCATTTTCGTTGTTTTTGTTGTTGTTTGTAGTTTTTTAAATAATTATTAATGATGTTAAGAGTTCGACAAAAACAAACAAAACAAAAAAAGCAAAAGATTTTGTTTGTGTGTTTTTTATTTGTTTTATAGTGTTTGGTGGGAGTTCTTGTAACCAGAGTAGGGAGTTTGGGTTTTTATGTTTAATTATCTAGTTGCTGGATCAATGGAGTGTGTTTAGTATAATTGTTTGTAGATATGTATGTGTGTGTGTGGGTGTAGATTAAATGTGATTAATATGAAATGTACAAAGAGGAAAAAAAAAAACAGAAACTAAAATAAATATTAATAGAGATTAAAAATAATTGTAGTGTAATATTTTTTTGGGGAATATTGAATAATAACAAAAAAATAGAAAAAGAATATTTGATTGATTTCTTTTACGTCAATAAAGAATTTTTAAATATAGAAATGACAAAAATTTCAACCAAAAGATGTTAAAAGAGAATTTATAAAATGAACTAATTTATAGTTAATTAAATTCAATGAATCAAATAATTTTTGAAAAATACAAAATTTTGAATTCATCTTCGAAAAGAAAATGTTTATAAGAAATTTAATTAATTGGTTCCTAATTCTTAATATATGAAAGTTTTTGAAATTGCCTTCAATTTGTCAAGTTAAAGATTTTCGAACTTTGAAATATTAAACAAAAGTTAAAAATTTTGTAATTTTCTATATAAATTTTAATCCTTTAAGCGAAATTTGCATTTTTTGACAATGTTCGAAAATTCGAACTTAATTTCGAAATTGAAATATTTATACGAAATTGTAGTAAAACATGTTCTTATTTCATGACAATAAGAATTACTTAAATCTTGGCTTAATGAAAGGAGTTAAAGATTTTCGAAATTCAAAATTTTGAACTAAAGATAAACATTTTATATTTTTTGTCTCAATTTTTAAAGTAAATGTGAAATATGAACTTTTTAAATAATTTGGAATATTCTAACTTAATTTTGAAATTGGAATTTTTTTGCCAGAATTTTGATTAAGATTTGATTATGTAACAATTTTAAAAAATGTAAAATTTTGGCTTAATTAAATAAGTTATCAAATTTGAAAATTTAAATTTGAAGAAAAATTATAATTTTCTTTTATTTTTTGAGTTATCGATTTTCGAAATTCTAAATTTTGAGAAAAAATTTATATTTACTTATTTTTTTGGACTTCATCTAATAGTTTATAATGAATTTTTATCCATGTTCGAGAATTCGAACTTATTTTCGAAATTCAAATTTTTGTTCTAAAAAATATTTTACGATTTGCTGATCACAAAATCGTACAAGTTTAAATTTTTTTTCAATTTCTTGAGTTATTGATTTTCGAAATTCGAAATTTTAAGTCAGGAACACAAAATTTTTATGTTTATAATCTAATTTTAACGGTATATTACAAATTTGCATTATTTCAAAATTTTATTTTAATTTTGAAATTCAATTAAATTTTTCAGAAATTTCTTGAGTTATCGAATTTCGAAATTTAAAAATCAAAGCAAAACTTAAACACTTTGAACTTAGTTTGAATGCTTTATACCAATTTTGACTTTGTTATAATATCACAATTTATAATTGAAATTTTTTATTAATTTTTTTTCGAACATAATTTATTTTTTCGAAAAATTGTATTTGAATTTTTTAATTATTTTTTTTCTGTAAATTTTATTCTAATTGCTAGATTTTTTTATTGCAATTGTAGTTCTTTTTGTAGTTGTTGTTTTTGTATAGTTCTTTTGTTGTTGTTGTTGTAGTTGTTGTTTTTGCAAAATGTGAATGTCCTCTGTTAGCCCACAAAAATAATCAAAAAGAAAAAAATCATATAAGCAACAACAACTACAACAACAAAAAACATTTAATGTAGCGCGAGGTTGACGACTGTTCACAGCTCAAATCAACTCAACTCAACTCAACTCAGCTGGCTGATAGGCAAACTTAAATGCACTCCAACAACAAAAACAACAACAAAATAACAACACAAAGCTCCCCTTTTTAAAACATTATACAAATGCACATAAACATATACAGACACAAATCCATATATAAACTCTTTTTCTTGCACACACACACACACACACACTCAAATACTCTTCAAAAATAAACTCTCTGTGTGAAAAAGTAGAAGCAAAAAAACTGCAATATGCAAAAATTTTGCATTGACTTCATTTGCCAGCAAGAAGAGGAGAAGAGCTTTTCTTTTCACTCTGCCCTCTCCCTCTCGTTATGGTTATGTGTTGGTGTCTTTAGAGAGCAACTCACGTGTTTTTGATTAAACACTCAATTCACTCTTTTTTGAATTGTTCGAAGATTGAGTGTGTTTGTTATAATAAGAGTTTGAGTGCTTTCAAGGAGGGTTTTTGTTGGTTTTGAGTTATTTTGAGTAAATTATCATGAGTAGAAGATATTAAACAATCATTCGCAAATTGTGTGTCAAACGTAACGGACGTGTTTGCGTGAATTAAATTAATTTAAAAATAAGAGTCTTTTTTTAAGAGAATTGTGGAAAAAAAGAAAATAAATTTTAATTAAGAATTAAAGAAATTGAAAAAAGCGCGTCGTTTTTATGATTTTAGAAAACAAATATTTTGGGAATTTTATGAAAATTATAAAAAAGAAGAAATTTTAAAAAGTTGAAGCATAAATAAAATTTACAATAAAAAACTTGAAATCCCTTTTAAAAGGGTAGAAAAATTTGTGGGAATTTGAAAAAAAGTTTTTAAAGAAAAAATTGGCGCGTGTTTTTTTTTAAAATATTTAAAAAAAAGCTGCAAAAATTTTTATTTAAAAAATGTTCCTTATTAGAAAATTTTAATTTAAAAAATTTAAAAAAAAATATAAGAAATTTTTTTCCTAAATTTTCTTTAACAAAGTGTCATTTAAACCAAAAATAAAGAAAAAAATTATTTAAAAAAATTTTTAAGTTAAAAAATTTTTATTAAAAATAACAAAACCAAAATGGTGTGTGCTATGCAAGAATTAAATACCACGGCAGTGGCTATAACAGATCCTCATCATCATCAGCAACATCATCATCACCACCATTTGCATCCAGCAAGCCAGCAACAACAACAATTAAACAATAACAACCAACAAGTGGAAATTGTGAGAGCGTTACCGCCACAATTTTTAGGCGCTAGCCCAAATAACTCTACCCCTCAAATGACCACCATAGTGGTGTTAACAACACCAACAACGGTAATGGGTCAAGCCCCACAGCAAACTGTAATAAATGTGCAAACTCAGCCTGCCCAACAACAACAACAACAATTGCAGCAGCAACAGCAACAGCCACAACAACAACAGCAACAATATGCAAATAATAAAAGTCAAAATTTGAAAAAGCAACATGCTTCTTTGGTTAGACTTTTGGAATCGGCTCCCATAACCAAGAAATCCTTGAAATTAAATAAAACACAAAATACTAGTCCTTTACAGCAACAACAAATTGTAATACCTCAATTACAGCAGCAACAGCAACAACAACAACAGCAAATCATATATGTGCAACAGCCGCAAACGTTAACATTAACGCAACAGCAGCCACAATTAGCTCAACAATTGGCACAACCAAAAAGACTGAAACAATTAAACTCCTCTTTAGCAACACAACAGCAACAACAACATCATCATCAGCAACAACAACATCAAATAGTATTACCTCCTCCCACAACAACAACATCATTAACCTTAACAAATCTTAGTGATAAAAGCAACATAATAAAGACATCATCCTCCTCATCATCTCATCAGCAACAACAACAACAACAACATACAATAAGTACAATTACAACAACAAAATCATTAACAACAAATCAGGAATATCATAAACCTCAAGAGCAATTCGAACTAACTCTTAATGTAAAACAGGAACAACAAGATCAAACTCATCAGCAGGATCTAGAAAATTCAATACATAACAATAAAGAGAAATCAGAAAATTCCTCTTCGAACTCCTCCTCGTATGAGCCTCAACAATGTCCATGGAAGAAAATTCGATTTGCAAGGGAATTAAAGCAAAAAGAACAAAAAGAAAAGCAACAAGAAGATCAACATAATAAAACAGAACAAAAACAAAACTCCTCTCTTAATTTAAATTGCTCAACCTTAACAAACAATAACAACAACAACAATAATAAAACAAATTATGAATTAAATCTCGCCGAACAAACCCACAAAGAAATTGCCATTTTATTACAACAACAACATCAAAATTATCAACAACAACAGCAACAACAACAACAACAACATCGAAGAGATAGCTCCGATAGTAATTCTTCTCTTAATAGTAACACTTCTAGTACTCCCTCTTTAAGTGCGGGCTGCACTTGTACCCCCCAACAATTACAACGTGACTCCTCTAGTGATGATGATCTCTATTTAGATGAGGAGCAAAACTCTCACTCCTCCACCACCACCAACAACAACAGCAGCAACAGTCGAAGACGATCTTCTTCCTCTTTGTTCATATCACGAGAGGATAACGATGATATATTATTGGTTAATTGTCAATGTTCAGAGGAACATGATTGTCCGATAATGATGGATGATTCTGGTTGTGATGATGATCATAAGGACGATCAAGAGGATGTAACAACATTAAATTATTTATGTCAGAAATTTGATGAGAATTTAGAAACAGGAAAACATAATAATAGTAATAATAATAATTTAAATAATAATAATAATGATAACCAAACCACCGATTTATTAAAAAAGGCCATAGAAAAAGGATCAGGATTAGGATCAGGTACAGAAGGAGAGGATACAAATAAGGATAAAACAGATAATCGAGCGACACCGACAACACAACAGAAAAGAGATGAAGTAGGTTTTTTGTTTCTAGAAGGATAAGAATTTTTTTTACGAAATATTCATCGATTTTTATCGATAAATATAATTTTAATAAAAATCTTAACAAAATTATAAAAGTAAAAAATAAATTATCAAGATTTTGAGATAAAGTTCTGCTTTAAAATTATTTTCTTGGAATTGAAACTAAAACACTTGATTTTAGTTTAATTTTCATATTTTAGACAAAATTTTGAAAATTTTACATATTTCTAACCTCAAAAAAAAAAAAAAAAAAAAAAAAATCAAACCCAATTTTAACTAAAATTGTTTCTTGCATTGTAATGTTTGGTTTTAAATTAATGAAAATTTTGCAAAATTTTAGTTAATTTTTAAATTTTTCCTGAAAAAATCGATTTTAAAAATTTCTAACCTCAAAAAAGGAACAAACTCAATTTTAACTGAATTGTTTGTATTATAAAGTTTAGTACTATACTTATGATATTTTAATAAAATTGTATTTTTGTTTTTAATATTTTAGAAAAAAAATTGATTTAAAAATTCTAACCTCAAAAAAAAAAAAAAAAAAAAAAAAAAATTCTGATTGAAAGTTTTGTGGAATTCTGAATGATAAGACAAAAAAATATTCCACCCTTTACAAAATTTTCCTTAATTGTGGTTTATTTTAAATAAAATTTAATATTAAAAATATTTAACCTAAAAAAATTAAATAAAATTTTAATTTTTTTTTAATTTTTATTATTAATTTTAATTTTTTCTTTCTTTTAGGGCTTCTTCCGCCGTTCCATACAACAAAAAATCCAATATCGTCCCTGTACAAAAAATCAACAATGTAGCATTTTGCGTATCAATCGCAATCGTTGTCAATATTGTCGCCTGAAAAAGTGTATAGCCGTCGGCATGAGTCGTGATGGTAAGTCAAGTTTATTATTTTCTTTTTATTTTGCAAATTTTTAAAAAAAAATTTGCAAAAATTTATAAACAAATGATGACAAGACAAATTTTATTTGTTTTGGCAGAACAACAAGTGTTCTGGAATTTTTTTTCCCCAAAAAAACTTTAAAGGTCGTTGAACTTTGAAAAGAAGTGTGAGAAATGTGTTTTAACCAGTAATAATGTTATATACCGAATCTTTAATACCCTCCACCACAAGTTATGCTCCGTACATATATTTTTCTTAAATACAACACAGATATGAGTTCTTCGCCTGAACTTAGAGGTTGCCTTAGATATCAGTCTATATCTTTAATTATACTGAACCGATTTTGCCGACTTTAAATGGGAAAACTTTTTAGGACGATAACTAATATTTAGGCTAAAGCCCAAAGTAAATTTTTGTAGACGTGAGCTTGCCAACAATTGACAGGGAGACGGACGTAGCTAAATCAATTCAGATTTTGATTTGATGCAAATATATATACATAAAATGGTCTGAGATGATTCCTTCTTAGCGTTACACACAGAATGACAAATTTAATATACCACTTGTGGTGGTGATTCAAAGAGTTAAGAAAAAAAAAGTAATAAAGATTTCAACCGTTTGGAGTGAATCATTTCCAGGGGATTTTTGTGATTTTAAGGGATTTTTGCGTAATTTCTGTTAATGTAAACAATTCACTATAAAATTATGCTCTTTGAGTGTTAATTTTTGTTGAAAGAGTTTAAATTAAAAAAAAAAAGAACCGTAATATGCGGGTGTTTTTGTTGTTGTTTTTTAAATTTTATTTAATGAGTCTTTAGTCTCTCCATATGTTTGTATTATTATTTTTTTTCTTTATTGCTTTGTTTGTGTAAGAGAGTCAAACAGATATGCGTGTATGTGTGTGTTTGTATAAGTTTTATTATGAAATGGTGCTAAGAGTTGAATGAACGCACTTAACCTAAATTTTTGCAGGCTGCTGCTTCTTCTTCCATTTTTATTTATATAAATGAAATATTTTTTTATTGTTGTAGTTGTTGTTGTTATTATAATAATTACATGCACGAGCTTTTTATGATAAATATCGGTAAAGGAGAAGAGAGTCGAGTCTATTTGTTAACAAAGAGTCAGTGTTGGTTATATTTTATATAAGGAGAGGCCTTCAAAATAATTTCAAAAAATAGACGTTATATTATGTTACACTCTTCTCTATATTGTTTTTTTTTTTTTTTTTTTTTTTTTTTTTTTTTCAAATTTTATTAACAGAAATTACTTAATATATTAAACAGGAAATGCTTTATTATAACATATTTATTTTATTATTTTTCTTTGCCTCTTAAGTTCATTGACTCTATTTCGTTTTGTCTTGTAGCTTCGTTTTTATGAAAAAAAAACTCTCCAAATTTGTTTAAAATAGAAAATGAAAGTAAAATTTCTTTTTTTTTTATTGAGCTTTTTTTTTTAAAGCAGCTAGTGTTTGAGTGTGTGTGCGTTTAGCTCTTTCATTTAAAGAATATTAAATGTTTGTTTTTATATATAAATTAGCTTTATAATAAATTAAAAGTAAAAAATCAAGAAAAAAATTTCTTTATTCATGAAAAAGTGGTGGCCATGTGCTTATTTCTTTTCATTATCTTTCAAGGAAACTTACGAAAAAAATTGTATATTTTTTTTTCAATAAATACAAGGTCTTTTATTAAAAAAATTATATATAAAATAAATCAGGCAAAAATTTTTGAAAAAAACTTAATCTTTTTCAAATTAATTTTTTATTACATATTAAAACTAATTAAAACTAAAACAATTTTTAACATTTAAAATTTTCAACAAAATTTTAAAATTTTCTAACCTCAAAAAACAAAAAAAAAAAAAAACAAAAAAAAATAAATAAATAATAAATAAAATAATAAATAAATGTCTTGTTTTTCATTTTATTTAACACTTATAAAATTTTCCATGTTTCAAATTTCATTTCTTTTTAATTTTTCAACAAAAATTTTTTATAAAAAATTTCTAACCTCAAAAATTTTTAAATTCGATAAAATTTCTAAACTAAAAAAATGAAAACTTTAATTTTTAAGAAATTTTCTTTAATTCAAATAACTTTATCAATAAACTATATAATAAACATTTTAAAATATACACAATTATTTTATAAACTAAAAAAATGCATAAAAAATATTGCTTTTCCAAAAAAAAAAAAAAAAAAAAAAAAAAAAATAGTTCAAAATATTTAGTATAACAGTTTTTTTATTAGTATAACAGTTAATATTTACCTAAAAATTTGTTTAAAAAATAATATTAGACCAGAAACGTACATTTTTGTACAAAAACTTTAATTTTTGTTAAAAAACAGTATAACAATTTTCTCTATAAGTATAACAGTTTATTAAATTAGTTAAACACATTTTTTTAATTACGTATTTTTAATTAAATGAAATCCTTATTTTTAAATAAAAAACTGCAGTATAACAGTTTTTGATCAGTATAACAGTTTATTTTATTTTGAAAAAATCTGCTAATAAAAAGAGTTTTCATAAATTATTTGTTTTTAACAATGTTATAGGTGAATAACTGATTTTGTGTTAAATTTTGTTATTATAAAAGTTTTCTGCTATACTGTTATACTTACAGTTATTTCTTTTTAGAAAATTTGTTGTGTAAATAAAGTTTTCCATAAATTCGGTTATTTTTTTCTTTTGATAATTTTTATATAAATGTAAGAAAATAAGTAGTATAACAGTTATAACTTCTCTAAAAGCATAATTTAATAATAAATTTTTAACTTAAATATTTATTGTTGTGCTAATAATATAGTTTGATGTAAAAATTTGGGAGTATAACAGTTTTCTTTTTTAGTATTACAGTTGAATTTGTTAGAGAATTCGTTGTTAAAATTAATTTTTAAATGAAAGACATTTAAGAAAATATATTTTCATTTTTTTAAGAAAGGTTTTGCTTTAAAATGTGTTTTTGGTATAACAGTTTAGTTGGTAGATATAGCATTTCTTTGCTATGCCTTTTTTATTTATTTGGAATTTAATAATTCCAATATTTTGCAATAGTTTTTTTTATATACAACAATTCAAAGCCAAAGAAACTCAGAAACAACTTTCACTTTCTTACCACTTTCTTTTTCATATCAAAACCAACAACAACAACAAGACTAAACTAAATACAACAACTTGTGTTTATCAAAAATCCATTAACAGAAAAAAAAAAGAAATTTCGTAAATTTTATAAGCAACAAAAAAAAAATAACTCAAATGAAAATGAAACTGAAATTTCCCCCCAATAAACTCTTTACTCCCCCCTTTCTCACTCTTTCTATTTTTTTTTTTGTTCAAACTAGCTCTTACACACTCTCCATTAAAACTAGAGATAGTAGTAGTAAAAAAGAAACTTTTTTGTTGTTGTTTTTTCTTTTAATACAAAAGAGTAAATGAACGAGAGTTTTTTTCTTCGTACGTAACATTTTGTTTGATTATAAGCAAAACAACAACAACAACCACTACAACTACCACAACTGAAACAACAACTACAACTACATATAAATATAAAAATAAAATTGAAGTTCATTGACCGTTAGTCTGACGTTGTTAAACACACAACGAAAAAAAACTAAAACTGGGTCACAATCAACCAGCCATTTTTTTATTATTATTATTTCAGCTCTTACTTGCTCTTCTCCCCCTGCCTCCCTCCCTCCCAGTTTTGTTTTCTCTACACCCTCCTCCCTCTTTGCTCTTGCCGCACAAAACAAGAGCCATTAAACCACACAAGGCAAAAAAATATATATTAAATGAACAGAAATGAAATTTTAGTGATAAAAAATATCAAAAAAATGTAGTTTTTTTTTATAAAAATCGAAAAAAAAATTTTATATGGGTTTGTGGGGTTTTTATTTTATCTTGAAATGAAGAAAAAAAATTTTGTTATTTTTCTATAAAAAATATATTTTTTTAGTGTTATTTTAATTAAAATGAACTTAAATTAGTACGAGGTCAAATAAATTGAAAAAAAAAAAACAAATAAATAAATAAATTTTAAACTAGAAAAATATATACTGAATTCTAACATTCTAAATAGTCTTTTGTTTAAAATAAATGCCATGGAATTATAAATAAATGATTTAAGATGAAAACAACAAAAAAAATTTTTGAAAGCTATAGAAAAAATGTCAAGGAGAAAATTATAACAGTTTGAAATTATCACAAAATTTTATTAAAATTAATTTTATTTTCAAATAAAATTAAAAAAAAGAAAAATAAAAATTTTCAAAACTTTTTATATCAATATAACAGTTGACAAAAATTTTTGTTTTTAAGAAAATGTAAGCAGTATAACAGTTTTCGGAACTCGTATAACAGTTTTATTTCTTAAGAAAGCACTGCTTACATATTATATTCAATAAAACTAATCATAAACTTACAAAAATCTACATATTTTAGCAAAAAAGATTCAGTATAACAGTTTTCAAAAAACTTTATAACAGTTTTTATTCGTTAGGAAAAAGTAACAAAAATGATTACAAATTTTTTTTCATTAAAAATATTTATTTACTTATAAAAATCTGCATTTAAGCTATAAAAAACTGTATAACAGTTTTCGAAAATACTGTAACAATTTTATATCCTTAGAAAAATTTGGTTAAAATATCTAAACGTTCAATATAGGTATTTTTGTGAAAAAAATTAGTGTAATAGTTTTTACAAACATTATAACAGTTTTATATCTGGTAAAATTTTCTAAAAATGTTTTATAACTTATTTTCAATTATAATTAACATTATTGTTTTTTATAAATTTATGTTCAAATAAATCAGATTTTATGCATAATCAGATTTTATTCATTGTAAAAATTTATGTATAACAGTTTTATGTGATAAAAATTTGAAATTTAAATTAATATTTGCTCTAAAATTTCTTTTAATTGCAAATAAAAACCGTTCATCAAAAATTTAGATATAATAACAAAACATATTTTTTCATCTAGAAATTTCAGTATAACAGTTATATTAATTTGTATAATTATTTTGAGCTTGCCAAAAGTTTTATAAAAATTTCAATTGCATTTGCTTTTTTATTAATATTTTTATTATAAGACATTTATGTTAATTAAAACTTTAAGATAGTATAACAGTTTTGAAAGTAGTATAACAGTTTTCTGATTTTGTATAACGGTTTATATTGAAGAAAAATTAAAAATTTAAAGTTTATTTAGTATTAGATATTAAAATTACATTAATTTGAGGTTTTTCATTTGTATAACAGTTGAAAAAATCAATATAATATTTTACAACAGTTTAAATTTTCTTAAAAAAATTATATTTAACTAAATTTTTTACATTCAAAATCAATATTAAGAGCAATTTCAGCTTTTAAACAGATTTTTGGAGAGTATAACAGTTTAATAAAACTGTTATACAAAGTAAAATTATTGAGATTTGTAATAAAAATTAAAATTTTATAAGAAGTATATATTTTTTATTATAAAAGAAAATGTTTGCCATGAAAAGTTATTTTACTAAAATTTTTCTAGTATAAAAGTTTCAAAACTTTACAAAAATGTTCTATAACGGTTTTTATGTTATTAAACAGTATAACCTTTTTCCAAAACTGTTATACAGTTTTCGAAAACTTTTGTACAATTTGAAAAAACTTGACATTTAAAAAAATATATATTTTTTTTAATAAAATATGGAGAAAAAACTAATTTCCCTCATTTTTTGTATAAGTATTTTTCCAATTTCCCTTGATTTCAAAATCCTCCAAAAATTATTACTTTTTTGAAAAAAAAAATCATTTATATTTAAATATTTATTTTGTTGTTAGTTGTTCAGAGAAAAAACATTGTATTTATCCTTGTAATTATTAATGCCTTTCATTTTTATTTGTTGTTGCTCAATCTATATGATGTTTTTTTTTTCATCACGAAAAAAAGCCTTTACATTACTTTACATTTTTTTCAAAAACAATTCATTTCATACATACACTTTCATATTAACATTCAAACATATGAGCTAAAATACACGTATAACAGTTGATATGTAAGAGCTGTGAGGAGAACAGAGGAGAAGAGATAAATAAATGATAAACAAGCTGGGAGAAGGTCTCACTCGCATAAAAATATTGTAAAGCATAAAAGTTATTTGAACTTTATTCAGGTCAATTACAAATATATTACGTACATTTTTGCTGTCAGTCAGTTAGTGAGTCTTTTAGACGAGGCAGGCAGCTTGCTTGCTGCTGTAGAGCTAAAAGCAGATACATTTAAATATTTTTGTTGTTGTTGTTGTTTTTGCCATTTGTGCTGCTGTATGAAACACTTCATACTCAAACATCGTCGAATTTGTTGAACAACAACAGCAGCAATAACATTACTTATCTGCTGGTTGGCTGCAGCAGCAGCAACAACAACACACATACACATAGTTGTATTTTCAATGATTGTATAATAAACAAATTAATTCATACATACAAACATAAATCAAGAGTCTCAAAATAAAAACGAGTACAATTTCAATACTCATACGTTTTTAAATCAAATAATATGGAGGCTACGCATTACAATAATAACAACAACAAACAGCAACAGCAACCTCTACTATGAAAAAAACAACAATTACTTACAGACAGACAACACAAAACGGACAGACTTACTGACAGACAGTCATATGTACGTTGTTTTTTAATGAGAGCAGAAGTGACATACAAATTTTTTACCAACAATAACAACAAAAACATTAAAAAAGTAATAATGAAATAAAAAAATAAATAGGCAATACATGACTTTTAAACAACAACAACACCAAAATAATAAAAAAATATATATTTAATAAATAAACATTAAAACGAAAACAAAAAAATATTGAGAAATTTCGAAAATGAAATGGAAATTACTTTTTTATTTGAACCGGAGAAAAAAAAGAAACAACGAAAAGAAATTTCAAAATTTAGGTTTCTCTTTGAAGAAGAAAAAAAAAACAATAACAACAATTAAAAGAAATAAATAATAACTTAATTACTATAAACAAATTTCAAAACTTAAAAATTCCCCAAATTAATACAATTTTTCAAATAAGAACGTATAATAATCTTGATATAAGTATAAGAGTTTTTATTTTTAACAAAATTAACAAAAAATCATTATTTAATCTTCAGAAATTATTAAAATTATATAAATGTAAGACAGTATAAAAGTTTTGAATAGTGTATAAAGTTTCGAATTTTTATGAAAATCAATTTAAAATCTTTGTTTTAGCTTTGAAATGCTTCAAATGTTGTTTATTATAAAAGTTTTTTTCAATTTAAAACCGTATAAGAGTTTTGACAACAGTATAAGAATGTTTAATTTTAGCAATAATTAATTTACACATTTTTTTAAGTTATAGATGTTTAAAATTATCGAAATTATTAAAATTCCTTAAATAAAATATTGTATAAGAGTTTTCAAAACTCTATAAAAGTTAAAAAGTTTGTATTAAATTCAACTGAAAGTTTGAATTAAATATTTGTTGAATTAAAAATTCGTCTTTGTTAATTCAGATTAAATAATTAATATTTTGTTTACAATAATCGTTTTTTAGGAGTATAAGAATTAGTAGGATAGAATAAGTATTTTTAAATATAATTTCATTTATTTTAAATTTAAAATAAAGATTTAATTATAATAAAACATATAATTTTATAAAATGTTTAAAAATTATGCGATTTAATTTCTATAACATTTATTCGTCATAGTATAACAGTTTTTATTTTAATTTTTTTTTTTTTTTTTTTTTTTTTTTTAATTTCATACTTAAGTCAAATGAAAATGTTGTTAAGATTTATACAATTTAAGAATATTTATACTAGTATAACAGTTTTTATGGGAGTATTACAGTTTTAGTTTTTAGTTTTAAGGTGAATATTTAGTTTTAAATAAATTTCAGGGACTAAAAAAAGCATTGTAAATAAATATATGTGAGAGTATAACAGTTTCAGTTTTTGTATAACAGTTAGGAATTTTAATTAAGCTATTTTTTTATTTCGTATGTTAATATCTAATATAAACTTTTAATTTTTGATTTGTATAAAGTTTTTTTTATATATAACAGTTGATGAATTTGAAATTGAAGAGATTTTTTCTATTTTTGAATAAAAAATTAATTATTATAAAAAGTATAACAGCTATTTTAACTAACTATTTTGCTCATTATGGGCAATATGACAGTTTATATGACAGTGAAATTTGTTAGCGTTTTTTTTTTTTTTTTTTTAAGAAAATTTTATTTTCCAAGATTTTTATTAATAAATTGTCAAGTTTCAATTAGTATAACAGTTTGGACTGTAGTATAACAGTTCTAAAAATTTTTTTAACAATTCAAAAATTTCAAATTGAGTCAGTTTTTTTATTTTCTGATGAATACTAAATGGTTATAGGAATATTTTAAAATTTTGTTTATAGTATAACAGTTTCAAAATTTATTATTGATTAATAATTTTTAAGTTTTTAGGAAAATAAACAAAAAATAAGCAAAATTTATTTTTAAATATGTTTTTATTTAGAAATTTGTTTATTTTGTTTACTATATAACAGTATTTTGTTTCGAAGAAAATATTTATTTATTTATTTATTTATTTATTTATTTAGGTTGTGTTTTGTTGATTTCCTGGTATTTTTTTAATAATAAATCAATTTCATTGACGTTTGTTTTTCTAAAAATTTCTTAACTTTCTTTTTTTTGCGCAAAAAAAGAAATTGTTTTTAATAAAATCAATTGCTTGAGTAATAATCTCTCATACAACTTCCTCATTACGTTAGAGAAATTACCCGCAATATTTTTTCCATTATTTTTGTGATTTTTTCGTGATTTTATTATTTTTTGTGGAATTACATAAATAAAGCCAAAAGAAAAAAAATTAAAAAATTGTATTAAATTTTAGTTTTTTTTTTTTTTTTTGTATTTAAAGGCCTCTGGTGAAATTTTTTGCATTTTTAATGTCTTTTTTTTTTGCTGTTCATACACACCAAACCTCCTCTTGTTTTGTTATTAACGTAATAACAAGTTTATTTTGTGGTAAACAAAATTATAAAACTTTTTTATTAACATTTTATATTATTTATTTGTAAATGAGTGTTGTGTTTGTTTGTAAGCGTTTTTTTATGTTAAGTGAACCTTCAAAAAGTTCATTTACCTCGCACACAAACACTCGCACATAAGACAAAAATAAATTGTATTAAAAAAAAACTCGTTTCTGTACTCTTGTTTAAATAATACTCTTTTTTGATCTTTATTGTGTTCAAATAAAAACAACAATGAGTTTATGCTCTCTAAAAAGAGTTTTTTTTTTTGCTTGTGGCTCTTTTACTCATTATAACAAAACACTTTCATTTTTCAATGCCTCTCAAACTAGTTTGATGTGTGTGGTATGCATGTGTGTTGTACAAAAAAACCATACCCTACCCTACTAGTTATTTAACAGTAAATTACTCTCTCTCTCTCTCTCTCTCTTTCTCTTGTTCAATTTTTAAAACTCTGAGTGTTTTTTTTTTGCGTATAAAACACTTTTGAGTAAATTTTTGTATAAAACAATGAGTTTATTTATTTAGCTTGAATGCATGTGTGTATGGGAGTGTGTGTGTTAGCTTATCACGTTGCATTTTGCTCTAGAATTGTTGTTGTTATTGTTGTTTTTGTAAAATGCATTTTATTTTTATACATTAATGAAAAGTTCAACGACTTTTGGAAATTTTCTCGAAGGTTTCAAGTGCTTTGCAAAAGCTGCTGCTGTAGTTTTTGCTTCAGCAGCAGCAGCAACATTTAAAAGCTGCATTAGTTTTATTAGCAACAACAAAATGATTGCATAAATTTGGCGCTCTTTTATTTTAAGTTTAAGCAAAAAATTGCAGCAGCCAAAAAGTTGCCATGACGTGCACATGCTCATTGCTGCTACAATAACAACAACTACATGCATTTTGCCACAACAACAACAACAACAAATAAGAATTTATTGTGCTGAATGCCGTTCATTGCTCTTTTCTTTTTTTTTTATTCAAAAAAAAAAACTAAAAACGACTGGTTCTAGAAACTTCGTTTATTTTTTTCTAAAAAAAACGATGTTAATATTTAGCCTCGTTTTATTTTTCTTTAAACAAAAACAACAATTACTTTTTTATGATCCCCTCCTTTGCAATAACAGTGTGAGAGAGGATGATGAGGGTGAGCGGCAGTTGTATAAAATGAAACGAATGCAGTTTTTTTTGTTGTGTTATTGTTGTAATGATATGAGTTAGTGACAAATACATTTGAATTTTTTTGTTGTTGCTGCTTTTTTGCCAGCCAAAGTCTTTTTGTTGTTGTTGCTATTTTTTTCAATGAGAATAATTGAACATTGGTTTGTTGTGTTGTTGGTGTTGTTGTTGCATTTTAGCTGCAGTCGCTGTATTGTGAATTGTCTGTGCAAAAGTTGAAAGACATTTATGTGGGTCAGGCACGGTCATTCAACTTATTTTGAATTTAACATCATCATGAGGTTGTTTTTTTTTTTTGTTGTTCTTTAGATTTTAACACTCAGAAGTATCTTAGGGGATAGAAGATAAGATTTGTAACAAAAATATTTTTAATAAACATTATTAGATCTTTAGGAAAATCTTAATAATTCCCAAACTAATAAAGCGATTTTAATAATTTTTAGTCTAAATATTCTTAACATTTTGAGCTTTAATTCGTGATCTTAATAACTTAAAAAAGTTTTATAGTTTTCTCAAAATTGGAATATAAATTTTCATTTTTTGTTTGTTTTAATCTATTTAAATTTGATTAGTACTTCAGAATAATTTAAATATTTCAGAAACTAATAAAGAGATTTTAATGATTTTGGCCCAAAATATTCTTAGCTTAATAAGCTTTCATTTTGTGATCTAAAATTCTGTAAAAAGTTTCATAGTTTTCGCAAATTTTGATACAAAATATTTAAAATGTTTTATGTTTTAGAATAATTAAAATTTCAATTAAACTCCAGAAAATTTTTATATTTCTGAAATTGGTCAGCTGATTTGGATAATTTTGGCCTCAAGTATTCTTAACATTACAAGCCATAATTTGTGATCATAATTTCTTTCAAAAAATTTTATAATTTTACAAAAATTCTTCACCAAATTTTCGAATAATTTTCCTAATAATTTACAAAACTTTTTTCAAAACTTCAGATTTTGAAAACTAATTAATAATTTTATGCTTAACAAATTTAGACAGTCTAGGCTTTAAGAAACTGTTCAAGTTTTTTTTTTTTAATTCTTAAATTGTTTAACAAATTTTTAAAAATAAAAAATGAAAAAAATTGGTTTCTATAAATTTTAAAACTGCGAAAGCAAAAGTGTCATAACTTGAGACTAGTTAAAGTTATTTCGCCAAAAATTTATTTTTATGATTTTTAAAGGCATAGGCTTTAAAAATTTTTATAATTTGTTGAAAAAGTTTTTTAAAAAATTAAGAAATTTTTAACATGATTCTTGAAAATAAAAATATTTCTATTGTGGAAGGTTTTAGCAAAAATACCATAACTTGAGAATTATGAAAGATGTAAAGCTAAGTTTTGTTATTTGAAAAGTATATATATTAAGCTTTATTACTATCAATATTTTTTAACTTCAGAAAGATTTGTGATATTTAAAAATTTAGATTAAAAAATTGTTGGGCCTTTTTAGTTGCATGTCGTTATTTGAAAAATGTTTAATATTTCGGTTATTTTTCAGGGAATATCCCTAACTTCGATGGAATAAGAAACCTTTAACACTTTTTATATAAAATTTAAAAAATTATTTTTTAGTTATGACAAATTAATATATTTTTTTATAACAAAAATAAAGTCTTGTAGTTAGTGAGTCATAACTTTTACAAATTTAAAGCTTAAAGCTTGTAATTTGGCTCAAAATTTCTTTAAATGATTTAAATTTGATTATAATTAAAGTTTATTTCAATAAATTTTTAGTATTTTAATACTTTTTCTAGGAATAAGAAACCTTTAACACTTTTATATAAAATTTAAAAATTATTGTTTTAGTTATGACAAATTAATATATTTTTTTTATAACAAAAATAAAGTCTTGTAGTTAGTGAGTCATAACTTTTACAAATTTAAAGCTTAAAGCTTGTAATTTGGCTCAAAATTTCTTTAAATGATTTAAATTTGATTATAATTAAAAGTTTTATTTTCAATAAATTTTTAGTATTTTTAATACTTTTTTCTAAATTTCAACCTTTTCAAAATTTATTTTTTTTATTTATGTCTTTTTCTCCTTAAAAAAATAATGACTCATTTTATTATTTTTTTTTAATTACTTTTAATGATGATTTGTTTATTAAAAACCAGGTTAACAGTAACTTTTAATATTTTTAAAATTTTGTTTTTATTTCTAGAAAAAATAACAAACAAGTGAAAGTGAAATTTTTTATTTCTTATAATTTTTTTCTTCAAATGAAATAGAAACTTTTTTCGTTAAACAAAGTCATTGACTTTTGATAAAAAAATAATAATAATAAAAAAAATTAAAATAATTATTACTAGAGTAAAAACTGATAATAAAAAAATAATACTTTAAATGATAAATAAACAAAACACGTTTTCTTACAAAACTTTCACTTTTACTTTCGCATCAATAATTTTGTTATTTTAAGTTTTTTTCTTTCATTATTTCTTTAGTTTTGTTGTTTTTTTATAAAATATTGTGTATTTTTTTTAACAAAATTTCAAGTTGGCCTCATTACCTCTTAAGGTTCAATGGCCTTTTCTTTGAAAGACACACGTCTTTTTAAGTTTTTGAGAAAAAAAAAACTAAATTGAAATTCAATTTTTTTATTAAGTGTAGCAATTTTATTTTGTTAAAATAACGGTGGTTTTGTTTTCAATTTTTTTCGATTTTTTTTTCAAAAATAAATTATTCAATCTTTGTTGTTTTTGAAATGTTTCTACGAAATTCAAATGTAAGTCAATGATTTTATTTTTTTTTATATATTTTGATGGATTTCTTTTTGTAATTTGTTTTTATTTGATTTTTTTCTTCAATGAATTTGGCAATAGTTGAGAAATAAAGAAAACAAAATAATTAAAATGTATTTGGGATAAAGAGAAATAAAAAATAACATATTTTTATATAAATTAAAAAATCATACAATTAAATGACTCAAATTGAAAAAACAAATTTCTTCAATTTCAATTTTAAACTTTTAAATTTAACATTATTTAAAAGCTTTTGAAAAAACAAAATCATATTTTCTTAAAGCTTATTAAGTTAGTAATATTTAATAGGAAACTCAAATTAATAATTTAAATATTTCTCAAATTAGAGCATTTTTGGCAGAACCCTAAAAAAATTAAGTTGAAAAAATAAATAATCAAAATTTTTAACATTTCAAAAACTTTTTAATATTCTGTTAATATATATCTGTGGCTAATAGGGTTAAGATTATTTCTTCCGAATTTTAGGAAAATCACTTAAATAATAGCTAAGTTATAGACAAATTTTTGATATCGGAACAAAATAAAAATTCTAATTTTTTGTAAACATTTCCATATTTCAATGCCTTTAATTTTAATGAAATTATTAAAAAAATATTTATGTATTTTTGATACCTTCTTTAGTAAGAAATAATACCAGCAAATTTTATAAAAATCACTTTAATAGTAATCAAGTTATAGGCAAACATCTAAAACACTTACAAATCTGCATATATTTTTATTTCACAAAGAAGATCAGTTTTAAGGCCTTCACATTTTTTTAAAAAGGTTTTGAATTTTAAAAAAGTACTTTAATTTTCCAATTCCTTATAAGATTAAAAATATCTGTAGAAAATTTTAGAAATATCACTTTCATAATACTCAAATTATGAGCAAAATTCGAAAACACTAAAAAACTGCATGTTCAAAAAAAGAGGTTATATTTTAACGCTTGCAAAATTTCAAAAGAATTTACATATTAAAAAATATTTATATTTTTTAATACCTTATTTAGTAAGGAATACTTCCAGCTAATTTCAGAAAAATCACTTAAATAATAATAAAGTTATACCCAAAATTCGAAAACACTAAAAATTTAGAAAATTGTTATATTCCAAAAAGAAGAACAATTTTTAATGCATAAAAAATTTGAATAGAATTTACATATTAAAAAATTATATATATTTTTTGATTCCCTATAAAGTGGGAAATATTGACAGGAAATTTAAAAAAAATCTTTGTTATAATTCCCAAATTATGAGCAAAATTCTAAAACTTTACAAAATTTACAAAAATGTTATATTCTAAAAAGAAACTAAATTTTAATGCCTTCAAATTCTGTAATTTTGAAATAATAATAAAAAATTTTTATATATTCCAATTACTTATACAGTTATCTATAGTTTTGGAAATTTTTATTTTAATCTCTTTAATAATACAAAAGTTATGAACTAATTCTTAAAAGTCTAATATTTTGTGAGAAAATTTTAGCTTGAATAAATTTTCTCACTTCAAGGTCTTATAAAAATTAAAAAAATAAACGAAATAACAAATTATGTTTATTTTTTGTTAAGTCAATAATTTAAGATTATTTTCGCCAAATTTCATAATAATCATGTTAATATTAATGGAGTTGCAAAGAATTTGGTAAAAAGCACCAAAAATTAAAATTTTCAAATTTTTGAAAATTTCAAAAATTTATAACTTTAACAAATTTAAAGCGTTTTCGAAATTTTTTAAAGCTAAAGAAAGCTTAATTTGTTAGCTTTAAGTATCTAATTTTAATATGTCAATAATATAACATTGATCAATAGTTATTAAGCATTTTGTTTGCTGTCCTTAAAAACTATTTGTTTAAGTACAAAACTCAAATTAACCTTAAATGCGTTTTTTTTTATTTGTTTTTATTATTAGTTTTATATATACATTTTCGCTCATGATGATCACATATTAACCTCATATTTCACATAATAATACGAACCTCAACATTCACTTTGTTATGTTCAATGTTTAATAAAACAATTATTTACTTTTTTTTTTTGTCGAAGCAAAAAAAACTGTTTATTTAAAAAATTTACAATAAAATGATATTTTTTTCTCGGTTTGTTCACAATATTTAAGCAAATTAAGTCATTGAACCCAAGGCAATTCTATATATACATACAACCACACACACACACACACGCACACTCATCCATATGTAGATGTGAGAAAAAAAAATTAAATAAAGCAATAAACTTTACCCTCGTTCTACTTTTTGAAATAAACAACAACAAAAAAAAGCACCTTAAAAATAAGACAACAACAACAACAAAAGGACATATATAATTAAAAAAATTAAACAATAAAAATTTATTTTTGTAAAAAAAAATAATGACTTTTTTAATAAATTTTCTTTCGCCTGAAGTTCAAGGTTATTTTTTTGTCATTTTTATTCTAAAATTAAATTATTTTTAATTTATGTCATTAATTATGCTAAATTTATTTATTTAATTCTCTTATTAAAATTTCGCATAATTCTAAGTTTAAAGCTTTTTCTTCTCATAAAATAAAAACAGCTGAATATTCTTCATACAAAAGCTTTATTAAAAAGCTTTTATTTGAATTTCAAATACAACACTGTTATATGCTGTTATATAGTGTTATATTGGTGGTGAATTAATGACAATATGTTGGAAAGCTTTATTAAAGTTTTGAATATCTACCACTAACCATAACAAAAGCTTTTTGTTTTAAACTTGAAAGAGTAATATGAAGAAACTTGTTATAACACTTTTTTTTATAAGAGAAAGTTGTTTTGTGAAAGAGTACGTTTAATAAATTTCTCTTCTTTTAAACGAAGAAGCCGGTATATTAGAAAATAAAGAAATTTTATAATAAAGAAATTTTAGAAAAATTGTTTTAAACAATTAATTTAAAAAATCATTAAATTTTTAATTTTTTTTTTTTAATTAAAATTTTGAAAAATATTTTTTCGTAATATTAACTATGCTGACTAAGTTTCTTAATCCAGAAAATCTTCATTGTGCTTAAGTTATAATAAAAGTTATAAAAGTCTAAAAAATATTATAAAAAATTTCTTATATTTTCTTACATTTTGAAAATAATTATATATATATTTTCATACAAGATTTTGTTATTCATTTTTTAAATTATGATTCTACGGGAGCTTATGATTATAGAAACCAAAATTTTTGGAAGTAGTTTTAATTTTTCTAATGATTTGAATTGAAATGTTAGAGAACAGAGAATTTTTATTTTTTGAAAAGTTTATATCTTGTTTTGACTCCAACTATTTTCTAATAATTTTAAAAATTATTTTCTAAGGTTCTTGAGATTCTATTATCCAAATATCTTAAAAAAAGTGCAGATTTTCTTGGAATTTCAAGCAAAAATCGGGAGCTGTTAAAATTTTTTTTATGAAAAAGTTCGAATTTTTAAAAGTTTCAAATAAAAATTTTCAAAAAAAATTTTTTGCTAATATTTTTTCAATTTCTGATTTTTCTTAAATTAAATTTAAATTTTTTAAGGATTTTAGTTAAAAAACTTGAATACAAAAATTTAATTTTGTATACAAATTTTCATAATTTTAATAAAATGATATTTATATTTCAAATACAACTTCTTGTTAATATTTTACCAAATTATGATTTTCTATAGTCTTGAGATTCTCTAAACCGAAAATCTTAAAATAATTAAAAATTTTTCTTAAGATTTGAAGTAAAAATCTGGAAAAGTAAAATTTTATTTTGTGAAAAAATTTTCGTTATTTGAAAAATTAATATTTAATTTCAAGTAAAAAGTTTAGCTAAAATTTTTCGAAATTATAATTCTCGATTGTATTGAGATTCTATGAATCAAATATTTTTAAAATAATCAAAATTTGTAAAGTTTTAAAATTTTATTTTCTGAAAAAAAATTTTCATATTTTAAAAAATTGTAATTTGTTTCATATAAAAAATGTTTGCTAATATTTTTCTAAATTATGATTTTTTAAAGTCTTGAGATTCTGTGAACCAAGAATCGTAAAAATATTTAAATTTTTTCTAAATTTCTAGAGCAACTAAAATTTTATTTTGAAATATTTTATTTATTTATTTTGTATTATTAAAATAATTTTTTGAATTTATTTAATAATTTAATTTATATTGAAATTTAATTGAAATTCGTTTATTTCCCTTAAATTACAACAATTTTCTATTTATTTTAAAACTCTTAAAATACAACTCTTTATTTGTTTCCGTTTATTTCCTGTTTAGAAAAAGAGCTTTAAAAGAGTGTTTTATAGAGTGATTTTCTTTTCTCTCTTTCGTAAACAAAGTTTACAAAACAAGAGCATGTGCCTGTTCTCAATATAAAAGTTTTTTTAATTTCATTTCATTATGGCGCTCTCTATTCATAACAGTAATTTTGTTTTATTCTCTTTAATGTTCTGCTCTTATTCTCTTCGTTTGTTTGGTTGTAACTCAAATTACCCTTAAATAAGCAACATTTTGTTGTTTTTTGTTTTTAGCTTTTATTTTGTTTTTGATTTTTCAAGTTTGTTGTATTTTATATTTTCTATACAAAAACACAACACACAACATGTGTGTTGTGTATTTTGTTTGGTTTGTGTTTTTTGTATTTTTTTTTTTGGTTGGGAGTGAGTTAAACAAAAAATAAAAAAAGAGTATCTGTGTGTGTATGTTTATTTTGTTTGATGTGCTTTAGTATTTGTTAAGTTGATACCTTTTTGGTATATTCGTAACGTGCTTAAGATTTTTACAGTTAGTCGCGTTCGAGACCTTGTCGAGTTTTGTCATGTTTTTTTGTATTTGAAAATTGAAAATAAAAATCAGAAAAATAAAAACAAATTGGAAATAATTTTTTCTAAAAAAGCAACAACAACATTGACATAATCACAAGTTAAAAAATACACAATTTTAATAATTTAATAAAAAAATACAAAAAAGCTGGTTTTAATAAAATTTATTAAAAAAATCTTAGTTATGAATAAACCGCGGAAAGCGTAACATAAGAAAGAAAATATTGAAAATAAAAAATATTGAAAAAATTTCAAAAGAAATTTGAGAAATTTTATAAAATTTATTAAAAAAAAATTTTGAAATAAATTCTGAAAACCAAAGTTTTTAAAAAATTTTTGGATTTAACGTTTACCAACCCAGAGGATTACGCGCTTTTAAAAAAGAATCCAAAAATTAGTTTAAAAAATTAAAAAATAAAAGAAATTTAAAGTTCCTGTTTTATTACAAAAAATACAAAATAAAATTATTTTAAATTTATAAAAACCAAAACTTAAAAAAAAATTCAAAATAAAATATTAAAATTTATCAAATAAAAAAAAAACAGTTTTAAGGTTATAAATTTTTAAAAAAAGTACCTGTTAACTGATTTTGAAATAAAATACAAAGAAAAAAGATTTTAAATGAAAAAAATTCAAAAAATAAAATTTTGAAAAAAATATTGAAAAACATAATTTAAAGAAAATATTAAAAACCAGAGTTTTTAAAATATTGAAAAGCCAGAATATTAAAAAATAAATATTAAAACAAAGTTTTGTAAAAGTTTTGAAATAAGATTTTGAAAAAAAAAAATATTGAAACAAGTTTTGAAAATTAAAGAAAGGAAAATACTCTAATTTGAGAGATTTGAATTTTTATATAAAAGTGATTTTTTTTAAGAAAACAAGAAAATTTGTGCCAATTTTTATTTTCCATAAAAATTTTATAAAATGTTTTAATTAAAAAAATCAAATTCTTGCAATTAAAAAAATATTAAATAAAAATTATTTTTTAAAAATAAAATACACACACAAACACATAAAAAATGGCAGAAGAATTACCCATATTAAAAAGTATATTAAAAGGAAACGTCAACTATCACAATGCGCGTAAGTGTTAAGTAAAAAAATAATGAATTTTTTTAATTAAAAAAGTTTGAAAAAAATTAAAATAAAACAAATTAAAATAAAAAAAGTTTTTTTTTAACAAAAATAAATACAACGATAGAGAAAAATAAGGGCAAAAAATCAGAGATTTAATAAAATAATGAAATATTTTTTTTATAAAATAATACGAAAAAACAACAAATTTTAAACAGTTAATAAACAACAACAACTTAACAAATAACCTTTAAAAACTTAAAAAATTATTTCAATTTAAAATATAAATTTAAGACTTAAAATTAGATCCACACAATTAATATTTATAATTATTTTTTTTTTTTTTTTTTTTTTTGCTTTAAAATTAAAATTCCAGAACTTTAAATGAAACAAATATTTTGAAACATTTTTTTTTCAATTATAAAATTCTTATTATGTCCTCTTTAAAAAAAAATCCATTCACTGCCCTTAAATAAATCTCAAGGAAATTCGATTCAAAGTTATTAACAAAAAATTTAAATTTTTTAATCTTTAAAATATTTTAAAAATTTTTTATAATTTTTCTTAATAAAGATTTTTTAACAAAAATTTCATTTACACAATCTCTCAACTCTTTAGATTCTAAAACTGTTAAATTTTTTTAAATTACTTAAAGTTCTAAAAAGTTTTGAGGAAAAATCGAAAACAAGAAATAAAATTTAGATATGAAATTTTTTTAATATTCAAAAATTTTTATTAATTTTAAAGTCACAAATTATTGGATTTTTTTTCGGTTATAATATTAAAAAGCACCCTAGTTTTGATATTCTTAAAAACTTTTTAAAAAGCTTTAGGTTTTCTTAAGTTATGAGGAAAAATTTGAAAATGAAATTATTAAAACTTTTTAAAAATTTATATAAAATTTAAAATACCAAATTTCAAAATTTTTTGCCTCTATAACATTTTGGAAACGTTCTAGTTTAAAATTCCTTAGAAAGCTTTTTAAAAGTTTTAAGTTTTAACAAGTTATGAGGCAAAATTAAGTATCAACTAAAAATGTGTTTTTTAAAATTTTATAAATAAATTTAAAATTTTGTTCAGTATAAAATTCAAGATATTTCAATTTTTTTAATTAACTAAAATCTTTAAACATTCTAGATTGTAAATCCTTAAAAAGCTTTTTAAAAGCTTTAAGCTTTTTTCAATATAACATACAAACAGTTGTATTACCCAAAAAAAATTTTATATTAAACAAATTTTAAAGTTTTAACAATTTTCAAAATTTTATAACTCAGTTGAAATAAAAGATTTTGAATTTTTAGTTTTATTATAATAACCACTAATTACTCTTGTTTATAAATTTTGAAAAGCTTTTTAAAAGCATTATGATTTCTGAAATTACGAGGAAAAGCACGTGATGACCCAAAAAGTAAGATTAACAAAATTTTAAATTTTTGTTAGAAAATTTTCCGATTTTCAGAATTTTGTAGTGCGTTTAAAATTTCAGATTTTTTAAAAAAATTTTTATATATAATAAAGAGTAAAGTCTTTAGATTACAAAAGCCAAAAATCTTTTAAATAGCTTTACTTTCAAGATAGGTAGGGGGCACTATATGGGATAAGCTAAAAATTTTAAAGAATGAAAAAACTTTTATTTTTAATTGTTTATAACTTGTTTGAATGTAAAGCTTTTTAAAAGAAATTTTGCACTCAAATTCTTTAAGGTCTTTAGTTTCTGCATAATAAAATTCATTTAAATATTTTGCATAAAAACAAAGTTCTAAAGAAGTTTATATACTTTCATTTTTATTAGAAATTCTCTTTCTTTAAAGAAAATTATTCTTTTATTTCAAAATGTTTATGTTTCAACCAGAAATTAATAAAATTTATTAATTCTTTTATTTGTTTATAATAATTTAAACTTTTCTTTTGTTGTCCCCCCCAAAAAAAACACACACACAAAGAAATTTCTCTTTATTATTATTTTTATTTTAGTTTCATTTTTGACCAACTTTTTGTTTTCTTCTTCTTGTAGCTGATTTTGCCACTGAAAGTTAACAACTGATTGGTTGTTGTTGTCTGCTAAAGTGAAAAAATTTATTCAATTTTAATAAATGTTTGTTAGCTTAATATGTGTGTGTGTGTATGTGTGTTCATGTTTGGTTTTTGAAAAAAGCGCGCTCCAATTTTTTTTATACAATTTTTGTAGTAAAAGCCAAATGAAAGAAAAAAAAAATGATGTTAACCAAGTTTTCATTTTCATTTGACCTGGTTTGTTTGTTTGTTTGTGTGTTTGGTTGCCTGCTGCTGCTAGACGTAGTAAAAATTTTATAGTAAAAGCCGGCTTTTTTAGTTGTCTTGTTGTTGTTGTATATGTTTGGAAAGAAAAGAAAAGTATGTCAGTAGTACTATGGATGGTTATTTGAAAGCTGGTTTGGTTTGTTTTAGAAAAAAATAATAATAAAAAGAGAGATTTCCTCTCACTTTATCAAATATCTTCTACATTTAATTGAAAGAATGATAGAAAACTAGCGTTTTTGTTATTGTTTTTTTTCTTCAATCATTAAAGTATTTCACTTTTTGTTTTCTTTTTTTTACATTTTAATAGATTGAATAGACAAAAATGAATATTAATTGGTGAAGCAGCAATTCAATTACTTTTGAAAAGAAAATTTCTTATAAATTAAAAAAAAAAAAAAAAAAACATTTTTTTTTTTTTTTTTTTTTTTTTTTTTGATAAATTATATTTCTTAACTTTTAAAACTCCACAAATTTTCCAATTTTTTTTCTTATAAGCAATTTTTTTTAAATTATTAAAAGTTCCTTTCATATTAACCAAAATCTTCAATATCGCTTAAATAGTTTAGGAGTTATAGCTATTTAAATAAACGTTCATTTATTTAAAAAGTTGTGTTTCAAAAATTTTCAAATTTTTGAAAAAACTTTAAATTGTTTATAAAAATTTTGAGTTTTAGGCATAAATTCTAAAAAAAATTGAAAAGAAAAATTTTAAAAATGCTTTAGTTATGAATTTTTGAAAAATTATTATTTCTGATAATTTTTTTATTTCGTAATTTTTAAAATGTTATAATTTTTTTTAAATTTTAAAATTTTGAGAATTTTTTGTTGGCATTTTAAAGCTTGAAACTTTATAGTTAAACATTGAAAAACTCAATTTTCTAGTCTATAAAATTTAAGAGTTATAGCGATTTGTATAAAAGACTTTTTTGGAAAGTTTTTATTATGATTTAAAATTTTCTTAAAATTTTCCAATTTTTTTATTGAAAAAAATGTGGACTTTTTAAAAATATCTTGTTTTATTAAAAACTCATAGGTAAAGCTTTTATTTTAAGAGAAAAATCCTAAAGTTTTTTTGAAAAAGTTATAAATTTTTGAAAATTTTATTTTTATAAAATTTTTTCTAAAATGAAATTTCAAATGTTGGTACAGTTATTTTAAAAAGTTTTCTAGATTTTTAAAAAATTCTTTTTACAATAAAAGCATATGGTCTTAGTTTTTATGGTACCAAAATTCATTAAATTTATTTTATTAGTTATGGAGTTATGAGAAATTCCAATTTGCGTCTTTTTCTTGATATCAAAAATTTCTTTAATTTTTAAAATTAGTTTTAAGTTGTATTGGTGTCATTTTTACACTAATAGTAAATTTTTAACTAATTTCTATTTAATTTCATATACACTACATTTTTATTATTATAATTTTTTTATTTGAATATTTATTTTACTTTCTTTTTAACCTCAATTTCAACATCTCAAACTAAAACAAACACCCAAATATGAGTTAAAGCCAATTTTTGGCATTTTGTTTATATTAAACATTTTACCAGCAGCAGCTTCTTTTTTAAGATCTTTTCTTTAAAAAACTAAACAAAAACGGCGATATAAAATGAGATCTTTAACAAACTTTCTTCTTGTTTACTCTCTCTTTCTCTTACGCTCTTTTATTTACTCTTTTTTATAATTGATAAATAACTCTCAGCAATGAAAGTAACACAATGAAAACAAACAACAAAAAAGTGATATTTCTGGGTCATGACCTCTTATTAAAAGAAGTTTGAAACTTAAAAAAAACGTGACTTTTTGGAGAAAAAATCTGTGGGTGCATTAATTAAAAAAAGAGTTGAAAAAAGAGAAAGTAATTTTTTTAAACAAAAGCAGCTGCTTTTTTTAAACAAAAACAAAAGAGTTGTAAAAAAAGTATCTGTAAACTTCACAAATAAATGTAACTCAAAAAAATGACAAAAAGGCAATGACCTACTTAGGAACATAATATAAACAACCCCTTGAATAGCTTTTTATAGGATCTCAAATTAATGTTATTTTTAAAAATTTACAGCTGTTGTTTATTAAAAATTATAATTTTTTTATTTTGTAGTTCAACAAAAACCACCTGTTGTTTTTGCTTTTATTGCTTTTTGTCAATACAAAAAAATTCAATATTAATTTTCCTTTTTTCTTCTTCTTGTTTTTTTTTTCTCATTTTAGCGGTACGATTTGGTCGTGTGCCGAAACGTGAAAAGGCTCGCATATTGGCTGCCATGCAACAGTCAACACAAAATCGTGGCCAACAGCGAGCTTTATCCGGTGAATTGGATGATCAGCCCAGATTATTGTCGGCTGTATTGAAGGCACATTTAGAAACCTGTGAATTTACAAAAGAAAAAGTGGCCGCCATGCGTCAGAGAGCGCGTGAATGTCCTTCATATTCAATGCCCACATTATTGGTAAGTATTTTTTGTGTCAAGAAAAATAATTCAATTTTCACAAAAATCTCTTTTAAATAGGAAAATCTTTTATTTTCTTTAAAAAAATTCCCAGTATTCCCCCCCCTAAATTTTAAAAGCTCATAACATCAAGAAAAATTTTAAAATTTGGCAATTTTTATACAAAAACATAAAAGTAACTGAAAAAGCTTTAATTTTCTTACAAAAACTTTTCCCAGTATTTTCCCACTTTTTTAAATTGTTAAAAATATATGAAAAAATAAAAAATTCTCTAAAATTTTATTAAAAACACAATAAGAGTTAAAAAATCTTTTATTTACCTCAAAAAAAAATTTCCCAGTATTTTCCCCATATTATCTAAACTGGCTCTAAATATAACAAATTTGATAATTTTTAAATTTTTCAAATAGATTTATATTCAGCCTTACATATTCATTCATAACTGGTAAAATTGTTTAACTAGTATTATTTTTCAAATTCCCAGTATTTTTTAAAATTGTTATAAAATTCAAAAATATGAAAATTTTCGGAAAATTTTTACAGATTTGTATTCACCTTTGAAATAACGTTCTTATTTAATGAACATTTTTATTCAGAATTTATTTTAAATTTCCCAGTATTTTTTCAAATTGCTACAAAATTTATAAAAATACAAATTTTGTGAAATTTCTTATAGATTTATATTAAGCTTTTCAATATCTTTCTTTTTTGCTTAAAAACTTTAACCAGTATTTATTTTTTAATTCCCAGTATTTTTTAATATTTTGTAAGATTGAGAATTTTTAATATATATGAAAAATCTTTGCTGAAATGTGTTTGTTAGTTGAAAATATTTAATTTTGTCGGAAAAAATTTAACCAGTAATTAATTTTGAAGTTCCCAGTATTTTTTCCAATTGTTTGTAAAATGCAGGATTTTTAAAATTTTAGGAATATCTTTATGGAAATGTGTTCGTTAGTGGCAAATCTTTGATTTAGTGAAAAAAAAATTTAACAGTATTTATTTTAAAATTCCCAGTATTTTGAAATTTAGTGTAAAATGGAGGCTTTTTAAGATATTTTGGACATTTTTCTGAAATATTTTATTTATTAAGGAGAAATTTGTAATTTTTGGAGAAAAATTAATATTTTTTTTTAATTTTAGTTTTGTTAAAAAATTCCACTTTTTAGAAAATTTTTGAAAATTAATTTTTTGTTTAAATTTGAAAGTGAAGGGTATTTTTTGGTTTTAATTCTTGTTTAATTTCATTTTTTTAAGTTCTGGTTTAATTTTTATTTTATATTTTTTTTTGAAAATTTATATTTTAGTTAAAAACAAGGTTAACCACTTTAAATTTAAGTTATTTTATATATTAACATAATTGTTGTTGTTTTTCTTATTTTGGCTTTAAAAGACAAACCTTTAGATTTTCAATGATTTTAGTTTAGTTATTTTTTTTTTTTTTTTTGAAAAAGGTGTTAATCATAAAGTTTATTTTATTTTATAATATTTAAAAACTTAGTAGTTAAACCAGGAAATTTTTTTTCAGATTAAGATTTTTCATTTCAATGAAAATCTCAGCCAACCAACGACCTTCGTAGATTTAAAAAATAATTAGTAATAAAATTATTTATTTATAAACAAATAAATGAAAAATATTTTTATAAAAATAAAAATAACTAAAACAAGGTTTTTCCTTAACGGGTTAATTTGCATTACAATAACAATGAGTCATAAAGGTGGAGGTGCTTTTCTTGCTCTTAATTCAATAAAGAGAGTTTTTAGACAGAAAATATATTTCCCGTTTTTTTTAATTTTTTTTCTAAAGGTTAAATGTATTTTTTTAATTAATTAGAATTTTAAGTTTAATTACTTAAAATTTTATAAACCCAACCCATTGTGCAGTTAATTTGAATTATTTAGAATTTGTTTTTTGTTTTTGCTTCGTATCAAAGTTCTGTATTTTTTAGAATATTTTTTTGTTATTATTTGCTTTTTTTATTCTGTATTTTTTTATTTGTTAAATTTAAACAAAAATTCAAGGTTAAAAATAACACTTGTCAAGGTCGTCTGTGTTGAAAAAAATCTTTATAATGAAATTAAAAATTTGAAAAAAAAATCTAAAGTTCTGACATGTGCAAATTTTAAACAAGAAATACGATTAATGGTCTAACTTTTTTTAATAAATAAGTAAATTATTAATATAAAAAGAATTAAAATAAAAATTTTTAAATAACAAACATTTTTTAAAAATTTTCCTCTACAAATTTAACAAAAAAAACCGGTTTAAACAAATTTTACTAAAATTGTATTTAAAATAAATTTTGAAATTAAATATCACTTGCTACAATTAATTTTTAAGAATTTAAGCATTTTTTTTAAATAAAAAATTAAATATATTATTAAATGATGACTAAATTGTTTTTATAATAAAACAATAGCTAAAATATCATATAAAAACATAATAAAACAACAACAAAAACTGACGTTCTAACTGACCTTGGCTAAATTAATAAACAATTATCAAAAGCAATAAAAACAAGAACAAAAATAAAATAAACAAAAATTCCCCTAAAATTAACACAGATTTAATCATAAAACAAAAATTCCTTTTTTCTAATAAAAATTATTATTATTTATTATTTTTTCATTTTCTCTAATTAAAAAAATACTGGTTTTTAAGCAAAAATACTGGATTTTTCTTTAAAATTAAAAATTTTTAATAGAATTTTTAGTTTATTTATTTTTTTAAGAAAATTTTCAAAATTTCTTCATTTAAACATTTTTTGCAAAATACTGGTTTTTTATAAAAAAATACTGGGTTATTTTTTTAGTGCAAATGCATCATCTTTTCAAGCTATTTCTGATTTCTTTAATAATTTTTAAAGAATACTCTAAATTTCTTATTTTTATTAAAGTTAAAAAAAATACTGGGAAATTTTTATTAAGTTATAGTAAAAATCTTACTAAAGAAATTAAGATTTCTGCTTTCTTAATATAATTGCAAGATAAATTTTTAAAAATGTTAGATTTTAAGTATTTTTTTTTTAAATACTGGTTTTTAATAAAAAAAATACTGGGAAGTTTTTTTTTTTTGCTGCAAATGAAAGTTCTTGTAAAACCAGTAATAATAACATTAATTTTTTAAATTCTTTAAGTTTCTTGATTTTATGAAGTTTTATAAAAATAGTGGGAATTTTTATAGAGTTTGAATCAAAATTTTTTTGTTAAAAACTAAAGATTTTCAAATTTTTAATATAATAAAAAATACTGGTACGAATTTTTTTCAGGAAATGTGAGCTTTTTTTTGCTTTACATCAAGATTAAATCGTAAAATTTTCATATTTCTTATCTTTCATTAAGATTGTGTGACAATTTTCATGTAACCGAAGGCGGAAAAACCTTGCATGCTTTAAGGAAATTAATAATAATTATTTATTTATTGTTGTTGTTGTTTTTAACACACCATCCATCTACCGTTATTAAATAAGTTCACGCGAAGGTCAACAGGAAAGAAAATTTTTATAAATAATTATTAAAATAAATGATACATAAAAATCAATAGTTTCAGATAGAAATAGTTTAGGAGGCGTGTAAAACTAAAAAAGTCAAGGTTAATAAACTTGTGATTTTTTAAAGTTCAAGGTTAAACTTTTTTTCTATAATTCACATGATTTTGTTAAATTTTTTTACAATAATTTTTTTTAGTTTCCGGTTTGTTGTCCGTGACGTCATTTAATAATTATTTAAATAGAAATATAGTTTTTTCTGTTATTGTTGTTGTTGTTGTCTAACACATGTGAGAATTATTATAACAGTTTAAAATAATAGATAAAAATGGCGAATAAAAAAAATTCTAAACTAAAATAAAATTATTATTAACCTTGAATTTTTTTCCTATAAAAAAAAATCAGCAAATACAAAACCAAAAAATTAAGTTTATTTATTAGAATATTTGAATAGAATCAAATACACGTGCATTTTAATACTCTTTCACTCTCCCGCTCTCTTGAATTTAACAAACTCTCCCACCCTCTCTCTACCTCTTGCCTTTTCACTAGTTTTCTTGCTTGAAATAAATAAAATAAAAATAGCAAAAATATTCTTTTCGAAACAGTAACAGAAAGAGAGATAGAGAGAGGTAGAGAGCACAAAAGAGAGCGAGAGGTAGGAGAAGGGGTTATCTGTGATTTAGCCTTGATCATGAGTAACAAAATTTTGCCGGTTTTTGTTTACCGGTATTTTTTCTTTAGAAAAATTTCTTTCAAAAAACAATTTTTATTAATTCTCCCTGTTTTTTCTTTTTATTTATTTTTAGGCCTGCCCTCTTAATCCCGCCCCCGAATTACAATCTGAACAGGAATTTTCTCAGCGTTTTGCTCATGTTATACGTGGTGTTATAGATTTTGCTGGCATGATACCCGGTTTCCAGCTCTTGTCACAAGATGATAAATTTACTTTGCTGAAAGCCGGTCTATTTGACGCCTTGTTTGTGCGTTTGATTTGCATGTTTGATAATTCCATTAATAGCATTATATGCCTTAATGGTCAGGTGATGAGACGTGATGCTATACAAAATGGTGCCAATGCTCGTTTCCTAGTGGACTCTACTTTTAATTTTGCCGAACGCATGAATTCCATGAATTTAACAGATGCCGAAATTGGTTTATTCTGTGCTATTGTCTTGATAACACCCGATCGGCCGGGTCTGCGTAATATAGAGCTGATAGAGAAAATGTATAGCCGTTTGAAGGGTTGTCTGCAAACTATCATCAATCAAAATCGTCCCGATCAACCAGATTTTATGAGTAAACTTTTAGACACCATGCCAGATTTGCGTACTTTGAGTACTCTGCACACTGAAAAATTGGTGGTATTCCGCACTGAACACAAGGAGTTGTTGCGTCAACAAATGTGGTCCATGGAAGATGAACAACCTTCGTTGTCAAAAAGTCCCAATAGCTGGGAAGATCATCGTATGGATGTGGAAGCCAAAAGTCCTTTGGGTTCTGTCTCCAGTACCGAGTCCAATGATTTGGAATATCAAACAGCTTCTACCACCAGCTCGCATGTTAATACTACTTCTCATTTACCGCTTCATCAGCAGGCGCCTCAACATCAACAAACCTCTTCATTGGCTTCTTCGGCTCCTCTGTTGGCAGCCACTTTATCGGGTACTTGTCCTTTGCGTAATCGTGCCAATTCTGGCTCTTCGGGAGACTCAAACAATGAATTGGACATGGTGGTGGGTAGTCATGCTCATCTCACCCAAAATGGTTTAACCATTACACCCATAGTTCGCGCCCATTCCCACCAACAATTGCATCATCATTTAACAGCTGCCTCTGTGGTGGCAACAGCTCCCCATCGTTATCGTAAATTGGATTCACCCACCGATTCGGGCATTGAATCCGGCAATGAGAAAAATGAATGCAGTAAAAATGTAAGCTCAGGAGGCTCTTCCTCCTGCTCCAGTCCGCGTTCTAGTGTAGATGATGCTTTGGATTGTTCAGAACAAAATGCCTCTACCACCCAAGTGACAGTGTCTGTTTCTCCGGTACGCTCACCCCAGCCTTTGACCCAACAGGCTAGTTCAACGTCCAATACAGCTAATACCTCCTCCTCTTCAACCTCCGCAAATGCCTGCTCTTCGAACAACTCTTCAGCCAATTTAAAAAGACAAATTGTGGATGATATGCCCGTCTTGAAAAGGGTATTACAGGCTCCACCTCTTTACGATACCAATTCCTTAATGGATGAGGCGTATAAGCCTCATAAGAAATTCAGAGCCCTAAGACATCGTGAATATGAGTGCACAGAAGCAGATGCCAGCAGTTCAACATCAGCAGCTGCAGGTTCTTTAAATCCAGCTGCTACAAGTCCTTTGCATCATAATGCCCAAAGTCCACCACCTACACAGGCATCGACAACAGCAGCGGCGGCTTCTTCAAATCAAGTTATTTTAGTACCCCAGGCTGCTCATTCACCGCAGGCTTCACCTTTGTCAGCCTCACCACCAGCCATTGCTCAACACCAAAGCCAATTGCATATGCATTTGACCCGACCCACACCCACCAATTCACAAAATGGTCCTCAACCCCAGCATCAGCAGACTTCATCGCTCTCCAGTACCCACTCGGTTTTGGCTAAATCTTTAATGGCCGAGCCACGCATGACTCCCGAACAAATGAAAAGATCGGATATTATACAAAATTATATAATGAGAGATACCCAGGCGGCCTCCTCTTCCAGCGGCTCATTGATGGTGTGTTCACCACATGGACCTGGTAGCCGTAGTCCTGCTCCTTTGCATCATCAAATGCAAATGCATGGTTTGTATAGCAATGGCGGCAGCTCATCACCCAATTCCAGCACTTCGCCCAACTCACCCTCTACCACCACCAATGCTAGTGGCAGCAGTGCCATACAAACGGCATTGGCCTCACCGCCCTCCGCTAGCCCGGCGGCTCAACGTTGGCCCGGACATTCCGTTATCACCACCACCACCATTAACCAACGCCAACAATCAGTCTCACCCAGCAGTAATGGCTCTTCATCCTCTTCAAATTCGTCCTCCGCCTCCTCCTCGTCTTCAACATCCTCAAATTCGTCATCATCGGGTTGTCAGTATTTCCAATCGCCACACTCCACGTCAGCCTCAGTCTCACCGCCCCGACCCTCACCCTCACAAATGCAAACGCCTCCACGTTTGTTGGAATTACAGGTGGATATTGCCGATAGCCAGCAACCTTTGAATTTATCGAAAAAGTCTCCCACACCACCACCCAGTAAATTGCAGGCTTTAGTAGCTGCAGCCACGGCGGTACAACGTTATCCCTCAGTTTCAGCTGATGTTACGGTAACAGCTTCAACTGCAGCAGCAGCTGCTGCTGCTGTAACACCAGCTTCCTCTTCTAACGCTTTGCAGCAACAGAAAGTCATGTTAGAAGCGTAAGTGTTAAAGGAGCGTTAAGAAGAAAAAGTAAAGAGAATTTTTTTAAGGATTCTAAGTGGAATGAAGAAGCTTTTTTTAAGATGGCAAAAAAAGCTTTTCAATAAAGAGAGCTTTAAAGAAATCCTTAAGCTTAAGACACAGTATTTTTTAATAAATTTCTTTTGGTTTTTACTTTCACACACAAACACACAAACAAAGCCTTAAGGATTAAGCTCTCTTTTTTGAAGAAAGCTTTGAAGCTCTTTAAACAATTTTTAAGAAAGAGAAATTTTAATTAAAAATTTTTTTCTTATTTAAAAACAACAAACAAGATCGAGACTGATAATAAACATAACAAAAACAAACATTTAAGAGGTTAAACAAAAAAATAAAAGAGAAAACAAAAGAGAAAACAATTTCCTTAAATTAAAAACTTATAATTTACAGGGGCGGGCAAATCATCATGTTTTTATATATAAAAAAACCCAGACATCAGTTATAAAAAAAGTTATAAAATAATTTTTTTTGCTAAATAATTTTAAACAAAAATCCAAAACTTTAAATTATAAATAAAAACAATTAAAATTATTTATTGTACAAAATTAATTAATTAATTATTAAAAAAAATATTATTATTATTAATTATAAATATTAAATAAAAAACAACAACAAAAAATGCATGCAATTTAATTATTATAAAATAAAGAAAAGTCCTTTTTAATATAAAAAACAACAAAAAATAATTAATGTTATTGAAAAATAAAATACTTTTAAATTTTAAGCTTAAATTAATTATTAAAAAATTTAAAAATAAAAAATTACACACAATTTAAATTAAATTCTTAAAAAATGTATTAATTTTTTTTTCAAAAACCACAAAAAATCTACTTAAAATATTAATTTTTATAAATAATTTTCAATTTTATTTTTTTCTTTTTAGGTTATAAACCTTAAATTTAAAAAAAAAAATCTTTTATAAAAATTATTTTTTTAAAGATGATTTCTGCATAAAAAAACTCTGCGAGTTTAAACTTTATTTCTTTTAATTAAAATTTTAAAATTAAAAAAAAAATGAAATTTTTTTCTTAAATTTTAATTATTATTTTTCTTCTAAAAATTAAAAAAAAAAAAACAATTTGTTTATCTTTAACATTTTTTTAGTTTTAAGTTTTACTATAAAAAATCATATTTTTATTATTATTTTATTTGTTTATTATTATTTTTTCTTTTTGTTTTTTATGTATTTAATTAATATTTTTTTATTATTATTTAATTTTAAGTTTTATTTTTTAAGTTTTACTATTATTATGATTATTCTTATTTAAGTTTTGTATAGTAACAATTTTATTATTAAAAAACAAAAAACAATTTCAAAAAAATTCTGAAAAAAAAACAACAAAAAAAAAACAAATTTCCAATTTTATTTTCTTAAATAAAATAAAAAACAATTTTTTTAAAAATCCTACAAAAAAACATGTTATTCTTTTTATTTCATATTTTTATTTTAGTTTTGTTTTTAAACACAAATCTTCTCCTCTAAATGATATTTCTGAATGTTAAAATTCATAGAAATTATTTTATTTGCAGCTGTACACTTGAATAAATCCAAATTTTCTCATTGGAATTTATTCTTTGCAAGTCAAGTTTCACTAATTATTCGTTGAGGGAGGAGTCCTCCACTTAATGCTCTAATTGTATGCAAAATTACATTGAAACGTTTTATAATAGATCTCGATATATGCGGAAATGAGTATTTCCATTGCTGGCAGCTGTACACTTTAACAAATGCATTAAAAAATATATCATGGGTATTTCCTCATGACATCTACTGTTCTTAAATTCTCCATTTGAAAGGCAAATTTCATAAAAAGTTTCTTTTTTTAATAGTTCTAGAGATTATGAACTTAGAGTGAAACTTCTGCTTAAGGGTGTTACTTTCCCTGGTCTTAGCGAAAAAAAACAACATAAAGCCTAAATATTAACTTTTAAAATGTGTCAAATTTCTTAAATTAAAATATCTAGAAATATGTCGCGATTAGAATAATCTTCATGGGCAGCTGTTCAACGCTAAAAATTTCAGATTGTGGACTGTGGAAAAAAGTGGAATATTTGTACTTTTATAACGTAATAGAACAGTAATACTTTCAATCTCATAATTATACTCACCAATTCCGAGAATGTCTTCAGATCTGTATAAACGCAAAAGTTTCCAAGTCCTCTCATACCTCCACAGCCATTGTCAACGAATTTGAACTCCATAGAATCTAAAACATAAAAAAATAATATTCGTGTGAATTTCTAAAGAACAAGATATAGACAAAAATCAGGCTCTCGCGTAATCAAATTATTGATCGTAAAATAAAATATTTCAAATTGTGTTTATATATTACCGATAATGGTAAAAGAAAGGTCCATGGTTTACAGCTTATGAGATAATGTTGCACAAAAAATTAATAGATTCTGTTTTAAGATATTTTTTATATATATATTGCTTTCTTATATTTTAAGATCGCCTCAGATATCGTAGTATAACCCCGATATCTGAGAGAAAGAGAACACTCATAGCTCTCTTTCTCTCTCTTGATTTGCGGGAGAGAATGAAAAAATTACCAAAATGCTTTTATGGTTTCAAACTTTAGACGAATTTATATTTCTTAAATAACGTAAATTTTCTTCTGTTTTTGGCACTTTAATTTCCCAAATGAATAATCAGATTAGAAAATATAGCTGTATTAGTGGCTGCAAAAATCGTATTATTATTTTCTTTTGCTTAGTAATTTATAAATGTCCTTCCGTCTGGATGGTTGCAAAAACATGATAATATTAATGAAATTTGGCATATAGAGAGTTCTATTTACTGAGAATTTAAAAGGCTATAAAATAACAACAAAGTCGTTTTATATACTTATGTGTTTTATTGAACTATTAATAAACCATTTGCTATAAAATTCCCATAAATATTACATTATTTTACAATTTTAAGATGTCCGTCCTGCCGTCTGGATGTTTAAGAAATAATGTAATTTTTGCCTCATTTTTCATGATTAATTTTTTAATATTTTTTATTGATTTTAATTATTTAAATCAATTTAAATTAAGTTAAATTAAATTAAGGATCAGTTTCTCATTTGTTTGGTATAAAATTTATATTAATAAGATGGTTAGAAAAAGTTTAAAGTTATTTACTCATCATTCGGTATTAATTTTTTAATAATTTATTTTTATGGATTTTAATTATTCAGATTTGTTGCAAATTATGCTACTTTCTTTTTAAATAAGTATCCTAATAATTTCCTATAAATATTCATGCAAATTTTACTTAATCACTAAATTTTTAAGAATATGTCCTTCTGTCTGGATGGTTGAATTTATTGTATCTTTTCTTCTTTTTTTGGTGTTTAATTTTTTGCAATAATTTTGTTTATTAATTTCAATTATTAAAATCAGTTCTGATTTAGATTAGTTTGTTATTAGATAAGTTTCTGAATTATTTAATATAAAAATTATTTTAATTTTTTCTTTATTTAATGGATTTTAAGAGTCTGTCCTTCTGTCTGGATGGTTAACTTGTTTTCTGATTTTTTGTTATTATTTTTTTAATAAATAATTTTTATTAATTTTAATTATTCAGATCAGTTATAATTTGCGCTAGTTTGTTATTAGATTAGGTTCTGAGTTATTTGGTATAAAATACAGGTTAATTTTCACTTAATTTAAACATTTTTTAGAGTCTGTCTCCCCGTCTGGAAAGTTAAAGAAATTGCAGAAATAATTATATTTTTTTATTATTATTTTTTAATTTGTCTTCACTATTTGCTTTTATTTAAAATATTTAAAAATGTTTGTGTGTAATTTATAAAAAAAAATTATTTGTATTATATGGGATTTAATTCATTTAATATATAAAACAAAAATAATAATTTCATGTAAATTTGTTAAAAAAATAAATGTAAATTAAAGCACAAAAATTATAAAAAAATATTGTAAAAAATATTACACAAAAATATTAAAACAAAAAATCCAAAAAATAATAATTTTAAATTTTAATATAAACAAAAATTATAAGAGACAAAAAACAGTTTTTAAAACCAAAAATTAAAAAAATAAAATGTTGAGTAAGAAAAAAAAATTAAAATAAAATATTTATAAATATAAAAAATAAAATATTTTCTTAAAATTATAAAAAAACCAACAACACATAAAGAAAAGTCTACAAACGAAAACAAAATATCAAATTTAATTATAAATTATAAAAATAAAAAAATATTAAATATTTAAAAAATAATAATAAAAAAATAATTTTATGTGTATGAGTGTAATTTGTCCGTTAAATTTAAATATTAAATAATTATTAAAATAAAAATAAAAATAAAATAATAAAAAAAAATTAAAAACCCCTGTAAATTTCAACAAATTAAATAAATAAAAAATTAAAGAAAAAAGAAAAATAAAATAAAACTGAAACAATGAAAATGATGACAATTTTTAACATTAAAATTAAAAAGACAAAAAACACATAATATTTGATCAAAATGCTAAGAGATAAAAAACAACAAACATTTTTTGAATTTAAATTTTGAAAAAAAATATTTTGTTAAATAAAAAAACACTTTAATGTAAATTGATGAAAAAAGTCGTAGTAGTTGTCTAACAAATTTAAGCCATAAAAGAAATTGAAAAAATGCAAAAAAAATTTGTTAAAAATTGTTAAAAATAAACTGAAACGAATTATTACAAAAAAATCACTCTAAATTATTGTTTTGAGTGTTAATTTTTTAACAATTTAAAATCCCTCAAAGAAACAGTTAAATATTGATGAAAGTGAAACCCAATTTTAAAAATTTCCTTAAGGAAATAAATTTTCAAATTATTAAAAAATCAACAAAAAAATTTCATTGATTTAAAAAAATTTTAATTGTCAACAAATTCACAAAAACAAAATCTTAAACTCATAATGAGTAAAATGGAAAGAACAAGGACATTAAGGTATCTTAAGAGAGAGAAATTAACAAAAAAAAAACAAATAATTCTTAAATTGTAAAAGAGATTTCCAAACAACAACAAAAACTTTTATTTAAAAATAGTAATTTAAAGTAAAATAAAAAACCTCTTATTTTGTTTTAAGCAAAAGAGTAAGAAAATACAAAAAAAAAAAACAAAACTTAATGATATTTAAACAAAAACAACAACCAAAAAAATGTGCATAAAAAAACAGAAAAATAATAATAAAAAAATGGCAAAGTATTTAAACATATAAAAAAACAACAAAAAATTCGTTTTATTATTCCACAAAAAAATAAGGAAATGAAAGAGAAAAGGTAACGAAAGAGTAAGTATGAGTAACTTAGCAACAACTAAACGTATGGGTAATAAATTTTAGAGCATTTTGCTTATACGTTTTTTTAGGCTCAAGTTCAAGTCAGGTTTCACATCATTTCAAGTTTTAGTTAAATTCTAGTTCAAGTTCAGTTCAAGTTCAGGTTCAGTTCTAGATCAGTTCTTGTACAGTTCTGGTTCAGTTTTAGTTCACTTCTAGTTCATTTCCAGTTTAGTTCTAGTTTTAGTTCAGTTCAAGTTCAGGTTCAGTTCTAGTTCAGTTCTAGTTCAATTATAGTTCATTTCTGAGCTCTAGTTCGAAATATGATTCAGATTTTAGTTCCGGTTTTATTTCCGATTATAGACCAGATTCTAATTAAGATTGCAGCCTGGATTTAATTTCAGATTCTTGTTTAGATTCTGTTTAAGATACTTATTCCGTTTCTAGTTCCGATTCTGAATCAGACTCTATTTCAGTAGTTCATATTTTAATTTAGGTTCTGGTAAAAGTAGAAGTTTCGATTCCAATTCAAATTCTAATTCAGTAAAGTTCAGATTCTTATACTTGTTGAGATCCCAAATGAAATTCTAAATCAGATTCTAGTTAAGATTTTAGTTCAAATTCTATTTTAGATTACAGTTCAGATTCTAGTTTATATTCTACAATGTAGTTCAGACTCTGATTCAGATTCGACAGATTTTAATTGCTTGTAAATTTATATTATTGTTTACATTTTTAACATGAGGTAAAGAATTAAAAAATGCCTTTTTTGTCATAATTTTTGGTAAAATTTGTTTAAATTTATTATAAATTTGATTTCTCCTGTGAAGTTATCATATCGTTTACATTTTTTACTTCGTGTAAATAATGTAAATTTGCTATTTTTGTTTCAATTTTACTTCAAATGAAAAAAAATTTGATTAAGTATGAAAAATTGTGAATTTAGTTAATTGTTTACATTTTTGACACGAGGTAAAGAATTAAAAATATTACTTTGTTTGCCTTATATTGTGGTAAAGTTTGTTAGAATATTGTTTAAAGTTATAATTTCTAATTGTTTACATTTTTTACATGAGGTAAACAATGTAAAATTTTAGGTAAAATGAAATTTTTATTACAAATTTTGATAAAAAATAGTTTTTGCTATGATTTTGATCGAATACTATTTATTATTACATTTATTCTATTCTTTACATTTTTGACACAAGGTAAATAATATCAATTTTTCACTTAAAATATTTTTTTAAATTAAAATTAAAATCCAGCAATATTTTTTCATTTGTCATCATTCTTTTGTTGTTATTTATTTATTTTTTTTTGTTTAGAACACGACACTTTGTGTTGTTGTTGCTGATGTTCTTTCTACGAAATTTTTTCTAATAATTGTTGTTATTGTTTTTGTTGTTTTTATTTTATATGAGAGATTTCATTTCATTATTATTTATTATCGATAGAACTCTTCATCGTTGTTGTCGTTCTGTTCTGTTTAACTAATGTTTTTGTTGTTATTGTATTGGTTGTTTTTACTCGTGTCTGTTGTTGATTTAAGTTTTTTTCTCATTTCAGTATTTATTCTTATTACTGATGTTGTTGTTGCTTTTACTGTTGTTGTATTTTGTTTTATTTTTTTGCGTCTGTTATCTCAAGGTCACGGTTAAAATATAAATTCGACATTGAGAAGCCTTAGGAAAAAAGTATTATTATTATAATAATAAAACACTCACACAACAACAACAATGCATTTAAATAAAATAACAACAACGAAAATGTTGATATGGTGATAACTCACTCACTAACACTATCAATGATAATAATAACACACACAAAGACTGAAAACAACAAAAATTCTTATGCATTTATTTTTTTCAAATCGGGAGAAATCGTTTTAACGGCATATTTTTCATATAGAAAGAGAGTAATAAATTGATTGAGCGCAGAGCAGAGAGGTGGGAAAGTGTAAGTGAAAGAGTTGTTTTGGAGGTGTATTAATGATAAATAATGATGATAAGGAGGTTGGTTATGATGATTGTAATGATTTGTGTGGGATTTTGTTCTTTAGAAAAATTTATTTTTTTATAGGAAAATGGATTTCTAATAATTGACCCCTCAATTTATTTAATAGAATTTTCTAGGGTTTATTAGGAGAGTGTGTTTGTGCATACTTGTGTGTTGGATTATAGATAAATGTGAGGGGGTGTAAGAAAAATAATGATTGATGTAATTAAATGATTAAAAAGGATTTCAGAGAGAAAAATAATTTTTTTATGGAATTTTTCATAAGACACAAAAATATCCGCAGGAATGATTATACATTAATGACATAATGTAAAATAATATTTTACTTGTTAAATATTATAAATATTAAATACATCAATTTAAATTGAACACATTTCATTTTAGTGTACAATAAACGTAAATTTCGAATTTTTTACATTTTTGACATCATGTAAACAATGTAAAAAATATTAAAAATCATACAAATAAACAAAATTTTAATTTATGACTATATTTTTACAGCATTTTTGACATTTTTTACATTATTTACATAATGTAAAAAATGTAAAGTATTTAAAAAATAGTATAAATCATGAAATCTATTAAGAAAATAGAAAAAAAATAATAAAATTAAAATTTGCATTGTTGACACTATGTAAAGAATGTCAAAAATGGTGACATTTAATATAATGACCCTAATTTTGCACAAAACTTAAATTTATAATAAATTTTAGAAATGTTTACATTTTTGACATTAGGTAAATAATGTAAAAAAACTCTAAAAATCAAAAAAATCTTTAAAGAAACTTTTATTTTTCTTGATTTTATGAATATTCTCATTCTTTACAAAATGTAAACAATTTGGAAAATATTAAAAGTAAAATTTATAGTAAATAGAAAATCATGAAAGAATTTATATATTTTTTTACATTTTTGACATTATGTCAATTAGTTAAAATTTCAATTTTATTTCAATGTAAATAATTAAAAAAAAGTAAATTTTTAACTCTTAACTTAACTGGTTCTTGTTTAGGATTCTAGTTTAATTCTAGTTCCATTCTAGTTCAGTTGTAGTTCTAGTTCAGTTCGATTTCAGTTCTATTCTAGTTCAGGTTCAAGTTCAGATTCTAGTTCAGGTTCTACTTCAATTTTAGTTCAGTTCTTTTTTAATTTTTATTTCTAAATTTATTTAGAATTAGAAACAAAAAAATGAGTGAATTATTTGTGTTATTTATGTGTGTGTAAATATGTGTTTAAATAAGTGCGTGTGTTTTGAAAAAAACATGTGTTTTTCTCATTTTAATTAAAAATGTTCTAATGGAAAGAGTAATAAAGTTTGAAAATGATTGAGAGTAAAACACGCTCTTTTTTATAGTTGTAGTTTTATTGTTTTGCTTTTGATGTTGTTTTTGTTGTTCTGTCATAATAATGATAGAGTTAAATTGTTGATGACTTTTTTTATTTTTCTTTTTATTATTTATTATTTAATTTTCTTATCGTCAAAGTCAATGTCAAAGTTACGTTAAAAATAGAATTAGAAAGAAAAAAATATACAAATTTTGTTTCAACAAAAATAACATGAAAAGAAAGTTCAAAAGAACTAAACCACTAAAAACACAATTAAAACGTTAAGCGTTAAAGCGATAATTTATGTTTTAGAAGAAGAGCATAAATTATGGAGAAATTGTTTTTTGTTTTTATAAAATAAATTAATCTCATTTTGTTGTTGGAAATTTATGATGTTTTTTTATTTAATTGTTTTATTATTAATTTTTATTTAATTTTTTTATTTTTCTACTGAAACTGACGTCAATTTGTTTACCTTGAATTTGAATACTTTTGAGAATGTTTTACTGGGAGAAGAGTGGGACAAAGAAAAGAGTGTAAGTTTTTTTTTTGTTTTTTAGTTCCCGGCTATCACTTCTAAACGTGCCGGAAAACGAATAGAACTATCATTTTTTGTATTTGTTTATTATTTTTACTATAATAAAAATGGCGCGTTATTTATAAACTATTTCGTCGTAATATGTTTTCAAAGAGAGTGAAAGAGAGAACAAAAAAAGTAATAACATGATTTGCAAAATTTAATTGCGTTTATTTAAATCCGAAATGAATTATAATTAATTCACATGAATAAAATGGAAATTTTAATAAAAAATAATGCTTTCAAACGATTCCTTTCAAAAATATAATTGTTTACATTTTTGACATTACGTAAATTATATAAAAAGTCATGAAAATTTGTCTAAAATCTGAAAATTACTTGAAATTTTACATAAATTTAAGTTTCTGCTAACTTTTTTAATTGTTTACATTTTTGACATTATGTAAACAATGTAAAGAATATGTAAAATTTTGCAGAAATTTTAAAAAATTTAAATCTCTTGATGTTTCTTTGATTTCAAACGATTCCTTTCAAAAAATTAATTGTTTACATTTTTGACATTATGTAAATTATTTAACAAGTCATGAAAACCTGTCTTGAATCTAAAAATTACTTGAAGTTTTACATAAATTTAAGTTTTTGCTGACTTTTTAAATTGTTTACACTTTTACATTATGTAAACAATGTAAAAATATATTAAAATGAGTCTTTTCAAAAAATTACTAAACACTTTCCATAAATTTAAATTTTCTGAAAAATTTTTAATTGTTTACATTTTTGACATTTGTAAACAACGTAAGGAATATGTAAAATTTTTTGAAATTTTAAAAGATTGAAATTTCTGTTTTTTCTTACATGTAAAAATAGTAAAATCTAGTTTTTAAAGTTTTAGGAACTGTTTGCATACTTTACTCAATGAAAACAATGTACAAAATTGTGTAAATAACCGTTAATTTTTTTATTTTATTTGATTTTATTTCAAAATTATCAAAACGTTTTCGAATCGATTAAAAGTTTATTATTATCTCTTTTTGTTTTTGTTATTTGAATATCTAAGGAATCGATTAAATATTAATTTTTTTATTCGAATTAAATTTATGTAAAAACTAATTTTTTAATGTCTTTAATTTTCTTCTAATTAAAGTTTATGGAATTAAATTTTTATTCGATTAATTACAAATTTCTCGTTAAATTATTTGATTAAACATTTGTGCAGCAAATTTCGTTCTTTTAAAAACTTCCATTATTTTTGAAAAATTAATGCGAAAATTCATATTTTCACTAAAAATTCACATTTCACTAAAAATTCACATTTTCACAAAAAAATCACATTTTCACTAAAAATTCACATTTTTACAAAAAAATCACATTTTCACTAAAAATTCACATTTTCACAAAAAAAATTCACATTTTCACTAAAAATTCACATTTTCACTAAAAATTCACATTTTCACTAAAAATTCACATTTTCACTAAAAATGCACATTTTCACTAAAAATCATATTTTCACTAAAAATTCACATTTTCACTAAAAATTCACATTTTCACTAAATTAATAATTCGAATTATTATTCATAGATCAAATGAATATTTCGATATGACAGAAATTTTATTATACTTAAATTTTATTACTTTTTAATTTATTCATTGTAATTGGAGTCTACTAAAACCTGATCGATAATTCGCTTATGCGAATAATTTTTGAATTATTTTTTTCTGTTTGAAAGGAATAGTTTTTTTGTTTGTTTTTCATTTCATTCTAAGTGGGACGAACTAAAATACATTTTATTCGATTAAATTTTTATTCGATTAAATTTTTATTCGAATAAAATTTATTTGATTAATTTTTTATTTGTTTTTATTATTAAAAAATGGTTTTATTTTAAATTTTAAGTGATTTAAAATTGTTTTAAATTTTCATGCTTTTCATTTTTTTAGTTTCTTAAAAATGATTGAATTTTAATATTTTTTTTCTAAAATTTGATCATTCATTTTTGCATCCCCAGATATATCAAAATGACTCATTCGATTCTTGAAACAATTTTCTAGTGATTTTTTCATTGTTATTTTTTAATTCTGAGAATTTAAAACTGCATGTAAATAGAATTTTTGTGTTTTTTCTAAAAAGATTTTTTTTTGGGTTTTTGTTGTTTTTCTTTTTTTGGAGACAACATTGTTGCAATTGAAAACAAATTGCGCACATGCAACAAATTTTGTTGTTGTTGTTGTGTTTTTAGTGATTTAAATTTTTAAACCAAATTCTAAAACCTTGAACCATTCACAATAAATTTGACGAATAAAAGTTAATGCATGACTGTTTGTCTCCATACACCCCACCGGAGGGGACAACACCAGGATACATATTGGTCAGATATAAGATTTTACAGATAATTAAAAGAATCGAAAATTACGATTTTTTTTAATTTTAAGAGGATTTTTATAAAATTTATTTTAGGGAAAAGCATTTTTTGGTACAAAATAGTACCAAAAAAGTACCTTCTGTTAGGAAAAGGTAGTTTTTAAAGCAGGTTTTTTTTAAAAAATGGGATCAGTAATTTAAAAGATATAGACTGATATCTGAGGCAATTTCTAAGTTCAATCAAATAAACTTTCGGAAAAAAGTACTTTTTAACACATAAAAGTACCTTCTCTTTCAAAAGCAAATGGTTTAAATTTAAACAAGTTCTAAATGGATTTTCTGTCGGAACATATTTTTGGGAATGAAAGCATTTTCTTAAGAAAAGTACTCTTCTTCTACTGTTACAGAAATGTACTTTTTATACCCTTTTAAAATTTTCCATTCTTTAGAATTTCTGTTAATAAAACTTTTACGTAGACTTATTTTGTTTACAAAAAAATTGCATATAGAAAATACTCACACACACACTCACACTCTGATATGGACAAAATTCGCAGAAATACAAAAAAAAAAAATCCATAAAACGCAAATATCAACCTTCTCTCCTTTCAACCTCCTCCCTCCTCCTTCTCAATAACTTAAAACGTATTGAATTGAATGCATTTGCACTTGACATTGAACTTGAACTGCAGCAGTATTTTTTCATTTTCGTTATTGTTGTTGTATATTCAAGTATACAAATAAATACATATAGAATGAATAACTGAATGAATTTTTGTTGTTGTTTTTATTATTCAAAAGGTAAATGATACGATAACTGGATACTTTTTTTTCGAAATGACAAATAAATAATTGTGAAACTTAAGCGAATTTTTTTTTGGTTTCTACACTTGAGGATGTAAATATTTTTATATGTAAATGTAAACTATTGTCAGATATATTTATAAGTATTTGTGTATACAAAAATTTATGATAATTAATTTCGTATTATTTACAACAACAATGAAAATAAATTAATAAATTTATTTAAGTGCAAATGTCTGGAAATAGTTCAAGGTGAATATTGGATTTACAAATGGTTTTTGAAAATGAAAAATACGTTTTATGTAAATAAATTGAATTTTTTGAATACAGTAAAAAAAATATAATCGAATAAAATTTTATTCGATTAAAAATTTTTATTCAAATAAAGAATTAAATCGTACAAAATTTAAGTGAAAAATATTAAATTCAATAAATTTTTTTTTCAATTATACAATTTTAAGGTTTTAAGAATTTAATCGAATCAAATTTAAAGCAAACACAAAGCAATTTCCAAGAAAAAAATTCTTAACTCATAACATTTGCTTAAATTTCAAAACATAAACGTTAAAAATTTTAATCGATTTAACAATTTAATCGATTAAAATTTTAATCCCATAAATAGGTCAAATAATTTTATGTGAAAATGTGAATTTTAAATGAAAATGTGAATTTTTAGTGAAAATGTGAATTTTTAGTGAAAATGTAAATTTTTAGTGAAAATGTAAATTTTAAGTGAAGATGTGAATTTTTAGTAAAAATGTGAATTTTTAGTGAAAATGTGAATTTTTAGTGAAAATGTGAATTTTTCGTGAAAATGTGAATTTTTTGTGAAAATGTGAATTTTTCGTGAAAATGTGAATTTTTTGTGAAAATGTGAATTTTTTGTGAAAATGTGAATTTTTTTTATGAAAATGTGAATTTTTGTGAAAATGTGAATTTTTTTTTATGAAAATGTGAATTTTTTTTATGAAAATGTGAATTTTTTTTATGAAAATGTGACTTTTTATTGAATATGTGAATTTTTAGTAAAAATGTGAATTTTAAGTGAATATGTGAATTTTTAGTGAAAATGGACATTAAGAAATTTTCGAAAAATTGTGATTTTTTTTATAAAAAGTAAATTTTTAGTAAATTTTAAGATTTTTGTAAAAATGTGAATTTTAAGTGAAAATGTTATATAATAAGTGAAATTAGAAATTCTATGAGAAATTAAATTTTTTAGTAAAAAAAGTGATTTTTTAGCGAACTTGAAGATTTAAGTGAATTTATAAAATTTAAGTGAAATTATAAACTTTCGTGAACAAGTGAATTTTTATTGAAATTGGGAATTTTTTTTGTAATAAATATAAATATTTGGTGAGAATGTGAATTTGAATTTGATATTTAAATGTGAATTTTAAGTGAAAATGTGAATAAGTGAAATTAGAAATTCTATGAGAAATTAAAATTTTTTAGTAAAAAAGTGATTTTTTAGCGAACTTGAAGATTTAAGTGAATTTGTAAAATTTAAGTGACATTATAAACTTGCGTGAACAAGTGAATTTTTAGTGAGAATGTGAATTTTCTGTGAAATTGTAATTATTTTATATTAAAATGTGAATGGAAATTTTAACAAATTCTAATAACATGAATTTATTTCTCATTCAAAAAGTCGAGAAAAGAAGAAATTTAAAACGATAAGAACCAGAACAGGCGCACCAAAAAAAGTAGCAAAATTCGAAATAAAAAAATCCCATAATAAAACTAATATTTGGCAAATGATATAAAAAAGCACAACAAATATTTCAAGGTCAACTGATTAGACAATCTCTTTCTGGAAGAAAGAACAAAAACAACAAAAATTGCCAACAAAAAAAAAATAAACGCATGTTTTACACGCACAAACAATAAATAAAAACAAATAAAAAGGGGGAGTTGAATAAGCAACAACTATTTCATAGTTAAACAGGAGAAGTCAGGGGGGGGAGAAAACACACGTTATTAAACAAATTAAATAAACACACATACGCACATTTATTTAGCAACAGAGAGAAAAGAAGAAAGTTAGCGTGTGTGTTACGAATACAAAAAAAAAACAAATATTAAATTTACTTTAAATGAGAGCATTAACAATAAACAAATAACAAATATGCGTAATTGTATTAATATTTACTTTATTAAGCTCTTATCTAGTGCTCTTCCACTTTCGCCCTCCATCCCTCCCTCTCTCTCTCTTTCGCACCCTAATAAAACAATAACTCGCCTGGCTAATATACACCACACCTAAAATATTAACATCACCCTGTTAAAAATTAACCTCTTTTAGTAAATACTCATATTCGCTCTCTCTCTCTTTCTTTCTCCTTTAATGGTAAATTGCTCCCCATAATAATTATAATCTCACATGTATATATGAGAGATTAATAAAATAACTGGTCATTAACCCTCATAATTATGATAAACACACATACAATAACAACAACAAAACTATTTAGTGTTTTAATGCGTGTAGAAAAGGAGAAAGGAGAATTTTATTAAAAATACCGTTATGAGTATTGAAACAAAAAGTACTCATTATCAAAGTAAAAACTAATTTTTTTAATAAAAACCTCTCACACACTATTACACGCACTTTTTTCACACTCCTAATGAAATCACAAGAACACACGCACTCAACACACAGTGTGTCCAAATCCAATTTTTTTCTGGATATAATTCTGTAACTTTTGAACCGTTAGAGGTTTCTTAACGAAACTTTACATAACCATAGCTGAGGTAATTTCGAGTTGATTTGGAGAAATACAGGCCTCTATATGGCTGGTGATGTAATTAGTGACCCTCTAAAGTTGACCACCACGAGTATGTTGATTTTTTGTAAAATTCGTTAAAATTCCATTTAAGAAACGAGAGAAAAGAAATTTTGTATATAGATGGACCTTGTTAATATCTATAAAAATACACTCGCACGATTGGATTATATCTTATAGTTTCGGAAATATTTAAGTCGAAATAAATTTTTAACCCATTTTTTGTCCTAATTATTTTTAGTTTTTTTTTAATAGTGGGCTTAAATAGTGGGTCCAAAATTTTTTTAAAAATATGTACCCGATTCTTCATAAAATTCTGAAAAAAGCTGGTACAATAATTATACAAATATATGCATCCGTTAAAAAGTTATTTTAATCTGAAGTTGGAACTCTAAAAAGGTATACATTTTTTGGCAGTTTTTAAAAAAGGTGGCATTATTTATTTACTTATAAAACCATTGTTTTGTTCCACGCTTTATAATTTTTTATTGTTTAATAAAGAAATCTTAATGCGAATGTGTGTAAATTAAATCCGGACACTATTGGGGCAGAGACATGCCCAAAATTCCTATTTAAACTTCGTCAATTTTATTTGTCTGTTAAAATCTCAAATTGCAAATTTTTAAACATGATTTATACGGATTAAGATTTTGGGCATTTCCGTATGGAAAAGTGGGAATCGTTTTTAATTCCCAGAATCATAAAGAAGTTTATATACAACATATTGAAATTTTGTATAAGAATCATTATTGCTTTCAACGTTATTTTAAGTTTAAATTTGAATTTTATTATTCAACAAAACTGTAAAAAAACGAAATATTCACTTTTTCACAAATTTTTGACATCGAATGACATTCGATTTTCGTTTTCTTTAAAACCTGTGAATCTTCAAGTTATAACGATTTCAAAGATACCAAATACTTGTGTAAAAAGTTTATATCTTGACTAAAAATCCATCCTAAACTGGGTTTCCTCGAATAAAATTTAACTATTTTCAATAAATTTCTATTTTAAAACAAATAAGAAGTTATAGTTGGTCAAGCCCGACTATTTAATACCCTACACCACAGTTTTGGTTAAAAGTGGTTGCTACGAAAAATTAATGAACCACCCTCGTATAAAGATATTTTTTAATTTATGCTTAAGAGTGCAGTATATTAAACTGGTTCTAACATCCCTGTGGGATTAAGGATTTTCTAAAAGGATTTTTCCTTTGGACGTTATATGGCAGCTAGAAGAAATAAAGAACTGACCCTCGTCAATCTTTCAACAACGATTTTTGCTTGACTTTACCAATTTTACTATACCAAAATATGTGAGAGATTAAAGCCCTTTACGGTGATATTTGGGATAGAGGTTGTATGGGACCTATGATGAAATAATGGACCGAACATCATATAATTTTGCATTAATTAAAATAGTTTTATATTTCGGACTTTTGTGACCTTAAGACCCCATTCCGAGAGGAACATTGCATCTGAGCTAGATGAAATAGCCCCCTTACAAATGTCAGATATTTTTAAAACTGCAGCCTGCATTTCGTTCATAAGTTTAACATGGACACACAGCCAGAGGGAAGGACATCGTTAAATCGACTCAGAAAGTGAAAACAACCAGATACAGCGGACTGCCCCAAACATCTATGGTAATGTAGGGTATAATCAATAAGATATCTCTCTGGTGGTTCAAAAGTTCCGGAATTATTTCCAATAAAATAAACGATTTGGACACACTGTGCAATACATACATAACATTTTTATTTTATTTTGTTTTTGCGTTTAGAAAGCAACAACAACAACAACAACCACAACAAAATATATATATTCCAGAGTGTCCTTGAAAATATATATTTTTTCAATGTTGATTGCGTAGGTTCTGCTTCAAATTGTTCTTGTTGTTGCTTTTTTATGCCTAAAAATTTTGTTCTTATTGTTTTTGTTGGTTTCACACAGAATAAAAGAAACAAAATTTTTGTTGTCGCTACGCAGAATGTTTTTCTGTATTAAATTCAAATTGTTGTTCTTGTTGTTGTTGCTGTTGTTGTATTTTTCTATATTGTTAATTGCTTTTAATGGGATTTTTTTCTAAAATCAAGAAAAAATTCATTTTCTTAGAAATTCAGCCATATTTTTTTGTTGTTTTTGTTGTTCAAAGTTTATGGATGAAATGGAAAAATCAAGTTAATAAAATTATAATTTTATTTGTTAATAATTACGAATTTTATTTAATTCACAGAAACAATAAAACATAAAAAAGGGCGAAAATTTTTTCAAAGAAATTTCGAAACTTGGAAAAAGGACAGAATTCAAGGACAACAGAAGGACTTTGTTAACAAGAAATATGTATTTTTTTAATAATGAAAATATTTTCGTTTCACTTTTGATCACATTTTCACTAAAAATTCAAAATTTCACTCAAAATTCACATTTTCACTCAAAATTCAAAATTTCACAAAAAAATTCACATTTTCACTAAAAATTCACATTTTCACTAAAAATTCACATTTTCACTAAAAATTCACATTTTCACTAAAAATTCACATTTTCACTAAAAATTCACATTTTCACTAAAAATTCACATTTTCACTAAAAATTCACATTTTCACTAAAAATTCACATTTTCACTAAAAATTCACATTTTCACTAAAAATTCACATTTTCACTAAAAATTCACATTTTCACTAAAAATTCACATTTTCACAAAAAATTCACATTTTTACAAAAAATTCACATTTTCACAAAAAATTCACATTTTCACAAAAAATTCACATTTTCACAAAAAATTCACATTTTCACAAAAAATTCACATTTTCACTAAAAATTCAAATTTTCACAAAAAATTCAAATTTTTACAAAAAATTCACATTTTCACAAAAAAAATCAAATTTTCACAAAAAATTCACATTTTCACTAAAAATTCACATTTTCACAAAAAATTCACATTTTCACAAAAAATTCACATTTTCACTAAAAATTCAAATTTTCACAAAAAATTCAAATTTTTACAAAAAATTCACATTTTCACAAAAAAAATCAAATTTTCACTAAAAATTCGCAATTTTCCCTCAAAATTCAATATTTTCTCAAAAAGTTCATATTTGCACAAAAAAAAAATTATCAATTTTACAAAATTTAAAATTTTCACTAAAAAGTCAATTTAATTTTAAATGAAAATTTAAAATTTTCACCAAAAATTTTTATTTAACATTTATTTTATTTAACACTTTCAAACTCTTTTCATTATAAACATTTTCCGCAAATAAATTTTCACTACAAAAATCACTCTTTCGCTAAAACATTTCCATTCACAAAAATTTTATATTTTCATAAAAATTTTCACTAAAAAATCAGAGTCTTGGTGAAAAAAACACAATTTTAGTAAAAATTCTATATTTCGATATAAATTCGCAATTTCGTGTAAAAGATGTATATTTTCATTAAAAATTCTCAATTTCATAAAAATTCACATTTTCATTTTAACTAAAAAAAATTCGCTCAAAATCAATTTCACCAAAATTTCTCAATTTCATCAAAGTTTTTAATTTCACAAGAAAATTTTCTTAGAGTCGAATAAAAGAAAAAGATTTTAATTTTATTCGAATAAAATTTGTTTTTTTAAGCGAAAAAATAATGAATCTATGAACTAATTTTGATTGCAATAGTATATGATTTTTGTTTATTTTTTATCAGACTTAGAACAAATTTTAGTCGATTAAAAATTAATCGAATAAAATTTTATTCAATTAGAATTTTATATTAAAAATTTCAAAATACTTTTTATCAATTAAGAAGGACTTTGTAATATTTAAATAATAAATAAGAAACAATTATTCGATTAAATTTTTAATTCGATTAAATTTTTAATCGAATTAAATTTGTAAGTGTATTTTTTTTTCAAAAATCCCTAAAGCATCATTTATCATTAAAGAAAAGCTTATTTAATATTTAAATAACATTTTATTTTATTATTTACCTTTAAATGGCTGCGAATAAATTTTATTTCTTATTATTCTCTTTTTTCTTTTTTCTCTCTTTTTTATTTAAATATTTATAAAAAATAACGTTATTACACCTCATGTAATTTACAAGTAAATTAAAAAAATACTTGGAGCAAAAAAAAGCAGAAAAAAAAGAAAACTCAACCACATATTTCGTTGTAGATGTGAACCTAAACACACACACACACATTTTTCGTAGAAAGGAGGCCAAGACAAAGGGAATAAGAGAAAGAAGAGTTTTGTTGAAAGGGGCCAAAGGAATTATTTTTTAGATGTAAAACGATACAGTCTCCTTCGTCAAGGTTACGATACAAAAGCACACACACCACCACCTCTTAATACAAACACAAACAACAGCCTACAAAGGACTCTATCACACACACACACACGCTTACAACGAAAGAATGAATGAATAACTGAACAAATACACCCACAAAATAAAATTTATAGATATAAGTGTTGGTGTCTGTGAGTGTGTGTGTGTGTGTAAATCTTGTTATAAAATTGTTAAGAAAAGTAAGAACAAAAACAACAACAAGAACGACATTAATAATTGCAAAATCGTCCTTGACAGTTAAAATGAAATGAGTAAGTATTTTGTGCAATATGGCCAACAGGCGAATCTATAATAAAATGAAAATTAAACTTTACCACCTCCTCAATCTCCCTTATCCCCTCACTTACTCCCCGCTTTGTTTTCTGTTTATTCTTCTAATTTAATATAAAGTTTTTATCAAAGAAATTTGTCTCCCTCCAGAATCCCATTTCGAATGTTTGTTTTTGTAGCAACAATGGTGGCAACAACATGATGCCTGATTGCTTATTTATTTCCACGTGCCACAAATAATATTCAGGATTAATTGTATTGTGCTGGTTGTTGTTTTTGTTGTTGTTGCCACTCACAGCAGCATCAACTAAAAATTCTCAGCTGCCTCCGGAGTAGAGGAAGGGGAGAAAGACAAACAATTTTATTTAAAAAGTTGAAATTAATTTGCATAAATTATTTTAAAGTAATAAAACGTAAAGATTTATTCGTATAAATTTTATTCGATTAAAAATTAACCGAATAAAATTAAAAGAAAAATTTTATTCGCCTCTAAAAAATAACATTTTTAAAAATTATCACTTAAAATTAAAAGTTAATTTAAAAGAAAAGCAATAAAAAATAATCGAATAAAAATTATTCGATTATATTTTCTTCGAATCTATGTGCCTTAAATCTTTTCTATTTGATTCGAATTTAGTTAATGCTTATAATTGATAGGTTATAATTAATTTAATTATAATTAAATTTTTAAACGAATAAAAATTAATCGATTAAACTTTTTTATTCAATTTTAATTGATAGCGATGATTTCTTATTTGATTCGAATTTATTTTATAAGTTACTTAAAAAAATATTCGATCAATAATAAAATTTTTTAACGAATAAAAATTAATCGATTAACATTTTCATACGATACAAAATTACCCAATTTGATATGAAAGTACATGTTCCTTTTTTGAAGACCATTTATTTAAAAATCTTTTAAAAGTAAACGATTTTTTCAATAACAAATAAAATTTAATCGATTGAGTTTTAAATCGTATAAAAATGAATCGATTTGTTTACTAATGAAGAAAATGTCATATTTGGCTGCTTTAGAAAAAAATTAAATAAATGACATAAAAGAAATCAATGGAAGTTTTAAATGATTAAAAATTAATCAAAAAAAAATTCTTATTCTTATTTTTTACGAATAAAAATTATTCGATTAATTTTTTATTCGATTCTAAATCAAGTATTATATTATTTGTTTCCTAAATTGATTAAACAACCGGTTTTGTGCAAAAGTAATTTATAATTGCAACAAAATAAGCGAATAAAATCAATCGATTAATTTTTACTTACCCAATTGATGTTTTTTTTTTATTTTATAAAAAAGAACAAAAGCGATTTCATCTATTAATTTTTTTAGATTTATTTTAAAAATATATTATTCAAATTTCTAAACGAATAAAAATCGATTAAGCTTTTATTTCTAAATCAAGTTATTATTTTAGTAAATGTTTTAAAATTGATAAATCAATCGATTTGATGCAATTGTAATTTCTAATTGCAATAAAATTAACTTATTTTTCAAAACAAATAATAATCAATCGATTAATTATTTTTAATTCGTATCAAAATAGGCTGCATTTTAATTTTGATATAAATTTTACATCAAATTTTAAATTTAAATAAAATATTTTCAAATTCTAAACGAATAATTTAATCGATTAAGTTAAAGGCTTGATCTGAAATCTAAAACAATATTTTTATTTGATTAAAATTATAAAGTTTGAACATTTTTTCACAGGGTATTATTTCTTCGTTTTATATTTAACGAATAATTTTTTATTCGAATAATATTAAGACGTCATTCGAATAATTTTTTTTTTTTTCATTTTTATAAGAATCGGTTTATTTACATTTATTTTAACCTTTTTTCAAGATTTTTAATAAAAAAAATAAAAAAATATTTTAGCGTGATTGTATCTTTTATCCTTTTTTCGAATTTAAACAAAAAATAAGCGAAACATATGCCAGACCATAAATTGTTTTATTTTGTTAAAAATTTACTTTTATTTGTTGAATGGAAATAATAAAAAAAATATTATAAATAATTTGTAAATTTTGTTTTGATTGCCAACACGCGCGAAAAAATGCTACGTGTCATTTGCAGAAATATGGAATATTACACTGAGAAAAGAAAATTAAGCCCAAAAAAATAAAAAATATTCAAAAATTTCTTTAAATTATTTCAATTTTTGCTCTTAATTTGACGACAACAAAAGTTCGAAATTATTAAAAAAATCTATTCTCTTTGTTTTCCTATACCACAAAATTTCTCTCCGTGTATTTAAATCAGTTTTCTTTTTTTCAAAAGAAAAACAAACAAACTAAAAATGTCAATTTTCCTTTATTTTTCAAACACCCACCAAACAAACCCTAATGTTAAAGAAGAGAGAGAGAAGAGAGTAAGAGAGTATTGTGTTAAGAGTGAAGAAAAATAAATGTCAAACATATTAACGTTATTTACTCTCAAAACATGAATATTAATACAGACAGTTAGGAAATAAGGCGAAAAAAGGTCTAGAAATATTAAAATTTTTCATAAAAAAGGAGACTCTAAGAAAAGGACTTAAGCCTTTTCTTAACACTTAAGCAAAGAGAGAGAGAGATAAAGAAACTGTGAGAGGGAGTAATTTGGGTCTTCAGATTAAATATTTTTTAAATTAAATATTTTTTTATTTATAAAGATTTATAAATTTGGGGAACAAGGACTCAAACTTTATTGGCAGAGACACTTAAGCAAAAACTTCATGAAATTCTTAAAGCAAGAGAGAGGGAGGGAGAGAGAGAGAGAGTAGCATTAAAACAGTAGCCGGCAAAGTGACGGAAATTTTCATTTTCACTTTTAATTTTTTTACACTTACGTGACGGCTTGAGCCGTCATTGGAGGTGTTGTCGAATAATTTTTAAAATACACTGAAAAAAAAGTTCAGTAAAATATGGATGTATGATTTTCTAAATTTTAATTTTATTTCAAGCAGGAAATAATGTTATTTTGTGACAATGATATTATTTTATTAAATTAACGTTTTGTAGACATTTTTATGACCAAATAAATAAACATTTTTTCCAGGTGTAAAATATGGAAATTATTTTCTGCCGGCTTCTGCTTTAAAGAGTGAGTAATTCAGGATCAAAGGTTTGAATAATTTTTAGTCAGTTTGTATTGAAGTTTTAAAACTTTAATAAATATTCTGTGAGAGGGGGAGAGAGGGAAAGAGAGGGAAAGAGAGTGAGAATCACCAAGAGCGTAATTTTATAAATTAATAATTCTTTCTCAATCAGAGTCAGAGTCCGTGTTCAAACAGGAGCGGATCCTAAAAAAAGATAAACATCACAATGATAGTGAGAGCCTCTCTCTCAGGAGCTTAATTTAAGAAACATAAAATCTCATGTTGTTGCCTAAAGTTTCATCAGATTTGTATTAAGATAATTGGAATAGTTACAAGGAAAATTATCGACCGACTTTTTAAAAATTAAGCACTCAAGAGAGAGGATCTTTCAAAGTTACTTAGACAGAAAGAAGACAAAAATAGAGGGAGAGAGAGAGGGAGAAAGTGAGATGGGAATAGTGTTGATAATTTTAACTCAACGATCATCGTCAACTCAGCCGATTGTAACACTCATAAAACGCTTAAACCCGCTTCTAACGCCAATCGATTTATTGGTTTGGAGAAGGTGCAGCTTTATAACTTGTATACTCTGAACACCACAGTGGGTGTCAAAATTAAAAATTTTTGTTTGTTATCCCTAACAAAAATTCGTTTCATCTTCGTTTAGATTCAAATGAGATCGTTTTCAAAATAGTGAGAGGATCCCAAAGAGTGATGATTAAAGGGGGAAATAAGGCGCTAAACGTAAGTGATTTCTAATTCTTTTAAAATTAAATTTTTAAGCCACTTTAAGAAGACTTTAATCTGTTAAAATTTCATTCTTCTTTTTAACCTTCAAAAATTTATTTAATTAATGTGCTTTTCACCTTAAATAATTGAAAATTTTATAATTTTGTATATTTAAGCTTGAATTTCTTTAGAATATTTTTTGTATCTCTTTTTGCACTACACGTGTAGAAAAATAATTGCTGAAATCAGCCAAAAGTAAAAAAAATCACAAATTAAGCTTATTCTCCTTCCTCCAACAAAACCATGAGAATTGTAACAGAAATAAAATATGAGAAGAGCATTTTCATATTTATGAACAAATTGTTGCTGAAAAGATCTAAAAACTCTAGACCAGACAAACAAAAAATATCTTCTTTCTTAAAAAAAAATTTCGTCTGTTTGTTTTTTTTCTCTCTAAAAATGGCTGATGATGCTGATATTTGGAGTTTAATGACAAAAAATCTGATGCTTACGTTTATCTGGTTTCAAATTAAAAAAAAATTGTCTAATAAGAATCATAATAAATTCATGGGAAAATTTTTATATTTAACGAAAATAAAATATTTTAATTAAATTTTTTCTTAAAGAAAAAAATTATTGCCCTAAATCTTTCAAAAACACTTTATTTAGTCATCAGGATGAGATAACCGTCTGTTTGTTATTATCAATTGTCCTTGAAATACTTGACTTCTTCTACAACATTGTTGTAAATTATGCGAAAATTCCAAAAATATTTTTTTGTATGCGTGCGCGTGCATTGTGAAAATGACTAAAATGAGAAAAGAAAAAAATGGAAACAACTGTTGCCAATTCAATTCGAACACTCAGACCTCAAGAATTGAGATTTAAACATAAAAAATCTAAAAATTCTTGAATATACCTTGAATAAGGCTTTCAAAAAGAAAATAATGAAAATTTGTGATCATTAATATTTAATGAAAATAGGAAATTTTCATTAATATTAAATTTTTAAAGGAAATTTAAAAATTTTTAAAGTCACTAATGATATTTAGTGATTTTTTGGGAAAATAATGATAATTAGAGATCATTTATATTTTACAAAACATGAGCAAAAACTAAAGAAACAATATTAAAAAGAAAAAATTCAAAAATCTTCAAATTTGCTTTAATTAAAACAATTACAAGAAAAATAATTTTAATTTGTGATCGCACTAAAACTTCTTTTTTTTATGAAAAAATTATGTTTTCATACAAATTTAATCTTTCAAAAATTTTTTGTTTGAAAACAATCTAAAAACATAGGATTTTTTATAGCCAAATAGAGAAAATAATGACAATTTGTGATTATTTAAATTTTTCAAAAAACAAGGAAAACTAAAAAAAAAAACAGTTTTAAAAGGAAAAATTTTAAAATTTTTCAATTTGCTTTGATTACAGCAATTACAAGAAAAATAACTGAAATTTGTGATCATACAAAAAGTCTCTTTTTATATTTAAAAACAATTTTTTCTTCAACATTTTATGCTTTAAAAATGTATTTGGAAAAAAATTTTAGATATTTATAAATTTAGAGATAAAATAATTATAATTTGTGATCACCACTTATGCTAAAAAGGTTAATAAAACGAGTTTTTGAAAAACAAAAATAATAAATACTTTGAATTTGTTTAAATTAAAGCATTTATAAGAAAAATAACCATAATTTGGGATCACACATGTAAAACTGAAAAATATCCGTTTTCACCAAAAAACGTATTTTACATCAAAATTTTGTCTTTTAAAATCATTTGAAGCGAAAAAATTAAATAAATTTGAATATTTAACAACTTCACACAGGAAATGAAGATAATTTTTGATCATAATTTAGTTCTTTAGTGAAGGAAATCGATGATTCACTTATATATTTAATAAATAATAAATTTTGTTCAAGAAAAATTTTAAAATAACCAATATTTTTTAATTTAAACGTTTTAAAGTAAAAATAATGAAAATTTGTGATCATTAAAATTTTTCCGAAAAAGGTTTTACATTTTGATACCATTTTTATGAAGAAAAAATTGAATTTTATATATACATATATTAGTGTTAGAGCTAAAATCATGATAATATGTGATCCTTATCCAATCATTATTAAACATTATTTATGTTTTAGAAAAAATTTAAATTTTTGTATATTTTTTGATTTAAAGGTTTTAATGTGAAAATAATGAAAATTTGTGATCATTAAAATTTTTCATCATATGTTCAGTCTTTATCAAATAAAGCTTTTTTGTAAAGAAAATAAAAAAAGATACCGACATTTTTTAAGTTATTTGTTTTAGAGTAAAAATAATGAAAATTTGTGATTTTTTATAATTTTGTATTTAATGTTTCTGTGTGCGTGTGTTTTGTGACCTAATCACCACCCTTTTTTTGGCTTAGAACTTTTTTTATTTTATTAAGGGAAATTCAAGGTCAAATGACTAAAATTCCTTTTTATGCTTTTTTCCATTTTCATATAAAATTTCTGTTTCTCTTTATAGACATTTTGTTGTTATTGTAACAAATACACTATAATTTTTGTCGACATAATGTACCGTTATGTATTTTAGCTTATTTTTATGTTTTAGTTTGTTTTTATGATAAAAAGAAGAAAATTGTTTTGCTCAAATTCCTGTTAAAAACACAATAAAAGCGTTATAACGTCAATAGTTATGTTAGTTAGTTTTCCTTACTTTCGTGTTATTCATTTTGTTAATAAATTATTTTAAGTTTCAGGGTCATATTAAAGAAAAAGTAATGGAATTGAGACTCCCATATTGTGGGTGGTTTCTATTTTAGATGATTTGTGCTTTAATTCAGGATAATTATATTTATGGAAATTGTTAAAATAAATAAATATTTAAGTGGGTGACACACACGAGTCAACACAAAATTCAAGGTCACAATTTGTTGCCTTTTTTATGTAACAAACTCTAATCCGAAAAAAATAAATTACATTAATCTAAAATTAACTAAAATACATGACTAAAACAGAGAAAATGACATAAATAAACGTTTACATAATTTTGTTATTTTCAACCTAATTCATTTTATTAAGAAAATAAATGATTTGGAAGAAGAAAAATTGATTTTTAAAGGAAAATATAAGAGATCACAGATATTCGTTATTTTTACATAAATTACTATATTTAAGAAAATACCAGTATTAAAAAAGAGATTTATGGTTAAAAATACGAGTAAATAAAGGAACTTTTTTATGAATTTTGGTACAAGTATGATCACCAATTTACATTATTTTCTCCCTAAATCATTTAATTTTATGTATAAAACTCTCAATTCAAGAAATATAATTTAAGTTATTTCTCAATAAAACAATAATTTTCAATGAAAAATATTAGAGATCTGGAATTTTCATAATTTTTGCATTATTGGCTATAATAAAGGAAATACAAGTAGTTAAAATGAATTTTGTTGAAAATACCAGTAAAATAAAAATTATATATATATTTTTTTAATTTTTGTCAGAAAATATCTGTGATCACCAATTTTCATTATTTTCTTTCTAAATCATTTAATTTTATGAATAACACTCTCAATTCAAGAAATATAATTAATTTAAGTTATTTCTCAATAAAACAATAATTTTCAATTAAAAATATTGGAGATCTCGAATTTTCATAATTTTCGCATTATTGGCTATAATAAAGGAGATATAAGTATTAAACATGAATTTTGTTGAAAATACGTCTAAAATAAAAATTTTCTTATTTTTTCAATTTTTGGTAGAAAATATCTGTGATCACCAATTTATGGTGAAGGTTATTGAAGCTTCGGCATAGCCGAATATTGAAATCTAACTTGTTTTATTAACAGATTCGATTTTTATAACACTTATTCAAATTCGCCTTAAATTATGGTTTAACTTCTCTTAAACCTAGTTTAACTTTACTTAAACGTAGTTTAACTTTTCTTAAACTTAGTTTAACTTTACTTAAACCTAGTTTCATTTAAAAAATTAACCATTTAAAAAATTAATTGAAAATATTTCGAAATTATAAATTCTTTAAAATTAAACACAAGTCTAAACCTAATTTAAACTAAGTTTAAGCTAATATGAAAATCAATTTTCATATATTTTAATAAAACTTGTAAAAATTTCTCAGAGACTAAAAATAACAAATTTTAAACTTGGTTTAATTTTTCTTAAACCTAGTTTAACTTTACTTAAACCTGGTTTAACTTTATTTCATAGCGATTTTTAATATCATTGTTTTCAAATTTATTGTTCTTTTACTGAATTCTTATAATTTTTTTTTTGCAATGAGTTTATTTCTTTTTAATCTCAGTTTATTTTTGAAATTTTTATTTAATCTTTTGATAAATTATTTAAATCTTTTTTCAATTCATTTTTTCAACTTTCTTTACTTTCTTTGACATATTTTTCTTCTTCTTCAAAAGATCCCAAATTTTACTTTTGTTCCAAAATCATCATTAATTAAAAATCATTCATATTTAAATTTAACTTTTGTGTTAACTGGGTGATTAACTTCATTGTGTTTTAATGATTATAATTTAAATTAAGAATCAAAATTTTCAGTACTTTTTGAAAAAAGAGCTTTTTTCTCCTTCTTTCTTTCTATTTCTGGCAAAAACGACTGAATTTCACTTTCATTAAATTGTTAATTAAACGACAAATTTTATCGTCTCTCTCTAAATATTTTTTACATATTTAAGTTGTTTTTTATTTAATACAGTTAAACGTGTTCAAGAAATAATATTTTTTTTTCGTTTTTGGGTTAAAAAGACTTTTATTTTCTTTTTTTTTAACTTTTATTTTCTGTAACTAATTTTTTTTCTTCTTCTTTACTTTTTATTATTTTTCTAGTTCAACAATTAAAAGTGAAAACATGAGTTTAAAATAGAAAATAATAAAAAACGCAAGAAAACATGTAAAACACTTTCGTTTCATTTGCCTCAATTACTGGCAAAGTCGGAAAGTCTGTGCTGAATTTAAAAAAAAAAACGTCTCGCGCATGCGCAAAATTCCCCTCCATAAATTTTATGCATTTATATGAAGTTAAAGTCTAATTTAAATACTAAAATCGACTATGCCGAATATTCAATATCCTCTACCACAAATGCATGTTAACTAAATACGTTATGTTCGTTCATACACACTCACACATACATTCAAAAAACGTATACACATTTATAAAAGTTTTTATTAAACATGACACAAATACTCAGGCCAAATTTCATTGAGCTCTGTCAATTATTGTTGCCGTAAGTGTGGCAACAACAGACAGACAAACGGATAGACACCAGGCGACTTAGCCGAATCGATTCAGATTTTAGTTTGATGCGAAAGTATATATAAAACATGGGATCCGAAATGATTCCTTTTAAGTGTTACGAAATGACAAAACTTTATATACCCTCTTCACCAATTTGTGTTGGTGGAGGCTATAAAAACTTAAAATGGAAACTATTCTTCAATTTCAAATTTAAACCGAGTTTAACTTAATCTAAACTAAGGTTAAACAAAATTCGAAAATGTTATGAATAAGTTTAGTTATAAGAAAATAAAATCAACTTTAAACCTAGTTTAAAATATTTTAAACTCAGTTTAACACAATTTAAACTTAGTTTAATCTTTATTTATGAATTTTAAAAAACTTAAGTTAAGATTGAACTAAAAAAGTTTAACAGAAACTAGTTCGCAAATCAAATTTTCTTTATTAATATATAAACCAAGTTTAAGTTACTTAAGACTTAAGAAAAATATTTAAAATTAATATAATAATCATTTCAAATTTGTGGAAAGTTTAAACCCAGTTTAAACTGCCATAAATCAAGTTTAAATAAATTTTAAAAATTATATAAAAATATTTCGTTTATGTTTGAAAACGAATTTACTTTATAAATACAAACCAAGTTTAAGTTACTTTAAACTGAGTTTAAGTAATTTCTGAACAAGCTTAAAATGAATAAATAAAATGTTTTATATTTGGGTAAAGTTTAAAACCAGCTTTAACTTATTATTAATCGGGTTTAAGTCAATTAAAAAAAAATATATGAAATATCACAAGTTTAAACCATATTTGAACTAAGTTTAATGCAATAACAAAATCTTCTAAATTTGAAATAATTTAAACCAAGTTTATGTTATTCAAAACAAAAGTTTAACAAAATTAAAAATGTTTAAAATTAGTAAATAAGTTACATGGAATTAAAGACCAGTTTAACTCATTTTAAGATTTTAATGTTAGTTTAAGACAACTTAAATATAGTTTAACTTTACTACTTTACTTTAAATTTATTAAACTTTAGTTTAAATCGATAAATGTTTAAATTAAAAATTTTATTTTCGAAATTAAAAAATTATCTTATTTATTAATAAAAACTAAGTTTAAGTTACTTTAAACTAGGTTTAAGCTTATGAAAATCATGTTTAATAAACACATTTATAGTATTATCATTTAGCGAAAGTTTAAACCAAGTTTAATATTTTTAAACCAAGTTTAGATCAATTTAAAAATTTATTAAATTCATATTAAATTTATAAATTGATTAAAACAAAACACAAGCTTAAACCAAATTTAAACTAGGTTTAAGTCAGTTTTAAAGTCTTCAGATATTTAAAATTAATCAAGCCAAGTTTAAGTTATACTAAACGCAGTTTAGGTTATACTAAACGAAGTTTAATTTTCTTTTCAACAAGTTTAAAATGAATTTAAAAGTTATTAGAAATTAAAAGCAAATTTAAACCATGTTTAACTTAAACCAAATTTAACTGAATTTAAGCTTAGTTTAACTAAAATTAAACTTAGTTTAATGTAATTTTAAGATTAATTTAAGCATTTTATGAAACCAAACTATAGTTTAAACCAATCAAATGTTTATATAAAAAAATTTCAAATTAAATATTTAATTTATTATTTAAACCAAGTTTAAGTTAGCTAAGACTAATTTAAGACAAGTTTAAGATATATATAAACTTTAAATAAAATTATAGTTAAGTTCAAACCAATTTCAATACATTTAAAACTTAGTTTAACTGAATTACAACTACTCTTCATTATCTATTAATTTTTTGGACAATAAAATAAAATTTAAAGCGAGTTTAAACTAAGCTTAAGTGAAAATGAAAATTTTGAACAATTTTAAATAACTTAAACTGAGGTTTAACTCATCAAACCGAAGTTAAAGTAAAGGTTAAACTAGTTTAAGTTCAATTTGAAGTTGTAAAAAATGAAAAGCTAATTTTAACAGAGTTAAATTTAATATAAACCTGGTTTAATGTAATTAAAACTATTTTAACTCAAGTTTAAACTAATATTAACCAATTTAAGCCCAATAGTTTACGCCAATTTAAAGCAAGTTTTGCCAAATAATTCACTTGAAACTAATTTAAACCCAATTTAAGACAATTTAAACCAAGTTTAAGATAATTTAAACCTCGTCCAAGAAAATCTAAGCCAAGTTTATATTAATTCGAATCCGTTTAATCTCATTTAAATTTAATTTCCATAAAAATTTCATCACAATTTTAATTTTTCTTATTTATGATAAAAAAAAAAATGGTCTCCCCAATTGATGTCAAAGAAAGTGGTTCAAAATACAACAATAACAATAAATATTTTTTGTTGTAATTTATAAAATGTGTATTTTTTTCAACTTTAAACCCTCAAACATTAATCAAAACATAATTACACTATTTTATAAAATTTATAAAAAAATGTATTCAAACCACAAATGAACTTTTAGAGTTTATTGAACTTTTTTTGTTAAAAAAAAGAAATTTTGTTAATAAAAGTAAACATTAAGGTGACTGAGAAAAGATTGAAACAATATTAATGTAAAAATAGAGGGGCAAAAGTAAATTCTGGATAGTAAATAAATCAATTTTTTTAAACAAAAACAAGTTTAAGACATAAAAAACCGAGTTTAAGGTAATTTAAAGCTGGTTTAAGATGAAATGAATACCAAAATAGTTTAAACTCAGTTCAAAATTACTTAAACTCCGTTTAAAATATCTTAAACTTGAGTAAATATAAACTAAAGATGTTACAGGTTTTTTCGGGATAAAACAAAAACTTTGTTTTAACTTAATTTGGTAAAAACACAAGTAAATCAATTTTTTGAAAAAAAGCAAAAAAAAAAACAAGTTTAAGATATAGAAAACCGAGTTTAAGGTAATTTAAGGCAGGTTTAAGATGAAATGAATACCAAAATAGTTTAAACTCAGTTCAAAATTACTTAAACTCCCTTTGAAATAACTTAAACTTGGTTAAAAGTTAACTAAAAATGATTAGAATTTTTCAGGATAAAAAAAATGTTGTTTAAATTTAATTTAGTTTAAAATGAACTTAACTTGTTTTAAAATAAATTAAACTGAGTTTAAAATATTAAAACTTAGTTAAAAATTAAAAATTTAAACTTATGTTAACTCATTTTTCCGTATCATAAAGATTTTTTAAACAACTTAAAGTTAAAATACTCTTAAAACTTAAACTAAAAATAAATAAGTTTAAACTAAGTAGTCTCTGCTAAAAGTCTGTTTGAAATGAACTAAACTCAGTTTAATATAAACTCATATGAGTTTTTTGTACTCTTAACCAATTAAACTCACTTTAAACTACATTAAGCTTAACTAAACCCAGTTTTGTATTAATCAAATACGCTCAGTTTATTTAAAATGAAAATCAATTTGAAGTAAATTAAACTCGCTTAAGTTTAAGTTATCATAAACTGAGTTTAACTAAGACAAGATTTTAAATAAAATCGATGTTTGTTTTATCTTTTTTTAATCTCTTTAGAAATAAATCTATTTCTATTTAAAGTTAAACTTCAAAGTCAACTTCAAAAGACTTAAACTTAATTTAAACTTCCTTCTTTCTTTAATTGATTTAAAAATACTAAGTTCCTTTTGAAATGAAATACATTTCTTAGGAAATAAACTTAACTCAGTTTAAAGTCAGCTGAACTTAGATTAGTATAAAATGAATCTGGTTTAATGTAAACTAAATCCAGGTTAGAAATATTTTAAACTCTTTAGAAATAAACTAAACTTTCTTGACTTAAACTAACTAAATTTAAAAGAATTAAACTTTAGCTTAACTAAAAATCATAGTAAATAGTTAAACGACGTTTATTTTAAACCAAATACGTTAGGCATGTACTAAACCTGCTTTGAAATTTACTTCAACTAAGTTAAGGAGAATTAAACTTTGTTTAAGCTTAACAAAGGCACCAGTAATTAACTATAAATTAAACAAACTTCATTTGAAATAATTTTGAAATTAAATAAACTTAGATTAACATCAACTGAAGCTAGTTTAATGTAAAATTACCTAGGTTAAATAATAATCTTAGTTTAACGATGCTTATTTTATTTCAAAGTAAAACTTTTTAAACTTAGTTTAAACTTAAGCTGAGTTTAATCTACCTTAATTACTTTAATAAATTAGTTTAATTAATTAATTTTGAAATAAGTTTGAAGTAAACTCTTCTCAGATTAATATTAACTAAACTTAGTTTAATCTAACCTTAATCAATTTTACAAAAAATAATCTTAGTTTAACAACGTTGAGTTTATCTTAATATATTCTACTTTGAAAATGAATTAGATTAACATCAACTGAAGCTTGTTATATGTAAACTTAACCAGGTTAAATAATAATCTTAGTTTAACGATATTTATTTTATTTCAAAGTAAAACTTTTTAAACTTAGTTTAAACTTAAGCCGAGTTTAATCTACCTTAATTATTTTAATAAATTAGTTTAATTAATTAATTTTGAAATAAGTTTGAAGTAAACTCTTCTCAGATTAATATTAACTAAACTTTGTTTAATGTAACCTTAACCAAGTTTACAAATAATAATCTTCGTTTAACGACATTAAGTTTATCTTAATATATTCTACTTTGAAATTGAAGTAAACCTTCTCAGAGAAAACTAAATCTTACAAAAAGAAAACACTAAACTTGGCTTAAACTTAATCTAAACTTAATTTTCTCTCTCTTATTTGTTTTCATAATGAAAACACTTTTGCCCTCAACTAATAATTGCTGAAATTGTTAGTTAACTCCCCCTTTTATTATTCACTCTCACTTTAAACTTTACATATCGCCCCCCCCCCTCTTAAACCAAATCCATAAACTAAACCTAAACGTGTATTTTTTTCGTTCGACAGTGAGAAAGTGAATTTAAGTTGCATTTCAACAACAACAACAATTATTTTACCATGTATTTTTTTTGTTGTAAACAAACTGGGTCAAAACAGCTGATCGTTAATTTATGTTAAATATTTTTCTACTTAGTGTTGTTGTTGCTATTGTTGATGTTGTTGTTGTTGCTATTGTAAACAAACCAACAACATGTAAAACCAGAAATTTTTTTATATGACTGACACATAAATACTCGTCTGTCCCCAACGACAACTGAAACTTTTTAATCAAGTTTAATCCATCAGTTAAAAAAAAAAACACACACACAGAAGTGTTACTGAGGGTATATTAAGTCTATCATAATGTGTGTAACGCTATGAGGGAATCATCTCAGACCCCATAATGTATGTATATATTCTTGCATCATATCGAAATCTGAGTCGATTTAGCTATGTCCGTCTGTCTGTTATTGGCATGCTAACAACCACAGTAATTGACAGAGCTCAATGAAATTTGGCCGGAGAATTTTCCTATTTAAAATCAGAAAAATCGGTTCAGTATATCAAAAGATATAGACAGATGTCTGATGCCACCTTAAACTTGAAGCAAATAACTTTTGCAAAATTTGCAATTTTCAATCAACAAATTAGAATGAAATTTTTCTAAAATATTCATCTATATATACTTCATTCTCGTTCCAAAAAAATATTATAAAGTCGGTTCAGTAGAAAAATAGTTATAGTCCAAAAATATAACTAATTTTATGACTCATTTAGTGATCGTGCGTTAGATTTAAGAAAAACTTTGTTATATATTATGCGTTTGTGAGTGTGCATGTACAAAGCATAATGAATTTACTTCACATGTATTTGTGGTGTAGGGTAATGAAGCTTCGGCATAGCCGAATATATCATTCAAATTTGTTTATTTTTATTTTCAGTTAATAAAAACCGTTTCTAATGTTACGGTAGGTTTTTTTTATTTTATTTTATTTTGGAAACACTCTCTACCCCCCCCCCCCCCCCCCCTTTCGCTGGCCCCTCCTTCTCTTCAGTTTTTGACGTACCACTTATTTACCTAAAAAACTTGGCTCTTCAAACATTTTTATGGTTAAAAAAAAATTGAGTTTATTTTTGGTTTTATTGTATTTTAATTGTAACAAGACAAGTAAAAGTGAAATTTATTTTATTTTATGACTTCAAATTTGTCTTATAAATTTTTGGTAATTGTTTTCGGGTTTTTTCTTGTTGTTGTTGTAGTTTTGAATATGATTTTATTTTTTGTGTTGTAGTTTTGAAAATAGAAAGCTTGAAATAATATTTTGTTGCTTTTTCTTCTATTGGTGAGTATTCAGTTTTTATTGTTGTTATTGTTTTTAATTGTTGTAAAAAAAATTTAGTTGATGTTTTTTGTAATAAAAAGAAATAATTTATTACAACAAAAATAATTGTACGATAATTAATTGCCTTAGATCGGTCTTGATCGGAATGTACACTTGTCAGTATATTAGTTTAGGGACTTGTCTATAGATCACCTTATAGACTAGTCGATAGATCACCTTACAGACTAGTCTATAGATCACCTTATAGACTAGTCTATAGATCACCTTATAGACTAGTCTATAGATCACCTTATAGACTAGTCTATAGATCACCTTATAGACTAGTCTATAGATCACCTTATAGACTAGTCTATAGATCACCTTATAGACTAGTCTATAGATCACCTTATAGACTAGTCTATAGATCACCTTATAGACTAGTCTATAGATCACCTTATAGACTAGTCTATAGATCACCTTATAGACTAGTCTATAGATCACCTTATAGACTAGTCTATAGATCACCTTATAGACTAGTCTATAGATCACCTTATAGACTAGTCTATAGATCACCTTATAGACTAGTCTATAGATCACCTTATAGACTAGTCTATAGATCACCTTATAGACTAGTCTATAGATCACCTTATAGACTAGTCTATAGATCACCTTATAGACTAGTCTATAGATCACCTTATAGACTAGTCTATAGATCACCTTATAGACTAGTCTATAGATCACCTTATAGACTAGATCTATTAGATCACCTTATAGACTAGTCTATAGATCACCTTATAGACTAGTCTGTAGATCACCTTATAGACTAGTCGATAGATCACCTTAACAGACTAGTCTATAGATCACCTTATAGGACTAGTCGATAGATCACCTTACAGACTAGTCTATAGATCACCTTATAGACTAGTCGATAGATCACCTTACAGACTAGTCTATAGATCACCTTATAGACTAGTCTATTAGAGCACCTTATAGACTAGTCTATAGATCACCTTATAGACTAGTCTATAGATCACCTTATAGACTAGTCTATAGATCACCTTATAGACTAGTCTATAGATCACCTTATAGACTAGTCTATAGATCACCTTATAGGACTAGTCTATAGATACCTTATAGACTAGTCTATAGATCACCTTATAGACTAGTCTATAGATCACCTATAGACTAGTCTATAGATCACCTTATAGACTAGTCTATAGATCACCTTATAGACTAGTCTATAGATCACCTTATAGACTAGTCTATAGATCACCTTATAGGACTAGTCTATAGATCACCTTATAGACTAGTCTATAGATCACCTTATAGACTAGTCTATAGATCACCTTATAGACTAGTCTATAGATCACCTATAGACTAGTCTATAGATCACCTTATAGACTAGTCTATATAGGATCACCTTATAGACTAGTCTATAGATCACCTTATAGACTAGTCTATAGATCACCTTTAGACTAGTCTATAGATCACCTTATAGACTAGTCTAAGATCACCTTATAGACTAGTCTATAGATCACCTTAATAGACTAGTCTATAGATCACCTTATAGACTAGTCTATAGTCACCTATACTAGCTATAGATCACTTATAGACTAGTCTATAGATCCACCTATAGACTAGTCTATAGATCACCTTATAGACTAGTCTATAGATCACTTATAGACTAGTCTATAGATCAACCTATAGACTAAGTCTATAGATCACCTATATAGACAAGTCTATAGAAATACCTTATAAGACTAGTCTATAGATCACCTAATAGACTAGTCTAATAGATCACCTAATAGACTAGTCTATAGATCACCCTTATAGACTAGTCTATAGATCACCTTTTAGACTAGTCTATAGATCACCTTATAGACAAGTCTATAGATCACCTTATAGACTAGTCTATAGATCACCTTATAGACTAGTCTATAGATCACCTAATAGACAAGTCTATAGATCACCTAATAGACAAGTCTATAGATCACCTAATAGACAAGTCTATAGATCACCTAATAGACAAGTCTATAGATCACCTAATAGACTAGTCTATAGATCACCTAATAGACTAGTCTATAGATCACCTTATAGACTAGTCTATAGATCACCTTATAGACTAGTCTATAGATCACCTTATAGACTAGTCTATAGATCACCTTATAGACTAGTCTATAGATCACCTTATAGACTAGTCTATAGATCACCTTATAGACTAGTCTATAGATCACCTTATAGACTAGTCTATAGATCACCTTATAGACTAGTCTATAGATCACCTTATAGACTAGTCTATAGATCACCTTATAGACTAGTCTATAGATCACCTTATAGACTAGTCTATAGATCACCTTATAGACTAGTCTATAGATCACCTTATAGACTAGTCTATAGATCACCTTATAGACTAGTCTATATATCACCTTATAGACTAGTCTATAGATCACCTTATAGACTAGTCTATAGATCACCTATAGACTAGTCTATAGATCACCTTATAGACTAGTCTATAGATCACCTTTAGACTAGTCTATAGATCACCTTATAGACAAGTCTATAGATCACCTTATAGACAAGTCTATAGATCACCTAATAGACTAGTCTATAGATCACCTAATAGACAAGTCTATAGACACCTAATAGACTAGTCTATAGATCACCTAATAGACTAGTCTATAGATCACCTTATAGACTAGTCTATAGATCACCTAATAGACTAGTCTATAGATCACCTTATAGACTAGTCTATAGATCACCTTATAGACTAGTCTATAGATCACCTAATAGACTAGTCTATAGATCACCTTATAGACTAGTCTATTCTATAGATCACCTAATAGACTAGTCTATAGATCACCTTATAGACTAGTCTATAGATCACCTTATAGACTAGTCTATAGATCACCTTATAGACTAGTCTATAGATCACCTTATAGACTAGTCTATAGATCACCTTATAGACTAGTCTATAGATCACCTTATAGACTAGTCTATAGATCACCTTATAGACTAGTCTATAGATCACCTTATAGACTAGTCTATAGATCACCTTATAGACTAGTCTATAGATCACCTTATAGACTAGTCTATAGATCACCTTATAGACTAGTCTATAGATCACCTTATAGACTAGTCTATAGATCACCTTATAGACTAGTCTATAGATCACCTTATAGACTAGTCTATAGATCACCTTATAGACTAGTCTATAGATCACCTTATAGACTAGTCTATAGATCACCTTATAGACTAGTCTATAGATCACCTTATAGACTAGTCTATAGATCACATTATAGACTAGTCTATAGATCACATTATAGACTAGTCTATAGATCACCTTATAGACTAGTCTATAGATCACCTTATAGACTAGTCTATAGATCAGTTTAATAGTCCAGACAATTAAATTTCACTTTCATTAAAAGAATAAAGAATTTTTTTTTAAATCATTAAATTTCTAACACTTTTTCTCAAATAATTATTTCATATCACAAAAAAGACTTAAATCAATTATCACCGAAAATCTTACAATTCATGCTCATTAACCTTAATTTTTGGACATTAAAAACTGAAATTCTCCCTTTTCTCCAAAATGACAAAAAGAAACGTTCAGTTAAGATTTATTTAAATCAAAAAAACGCCAAAAAATTATACTTTCGCTTAAAAAGAAAGACATTGTGAGTTGCACCAAATCAGGTCAACAAACTTTTATTTTCAAAACTCAACAGAAGAAAAAAACACGAAAGAAAGTGAAGATTTTTGTTATGATTAAGATGAAGTTTTTTTTTCTACTTCTTTTTTTCATTGTAAAACAATAGAAAAATACAAAAAAGACTGAAATCAAAGACACCAAAAAATTGTTATTTTATGAAATTCAAATGCATTTAGTTCCAAAGAAATGTGGGTCATTTTAATGTTTAAATATGGAAAATAATAAAAAAATTATATTTCAACATTTAACCAGAGACAAAAAGAGAAAAAACGCAGAGTCATTGAACTTTTTTTTTTTATTTCAAAAAAATAAAATTTCACTTTAAATTTCCAAAAAACCCCTCGAGTTGGAAATTTATGTTGAATTGTTTTAGGTTTTTGGGATTTTAGGCTCGATTTATATCACGAGACAACATTCGTTGTAAAGTAAAGAAAAGTGAAATTTTTATATTCAAACTCAAAGGTTTTTGACTTCAATACAAAGTCAGCTGAGGCAACAACAACAACAGCAGCAGCATTTAAACTTAACAAGTTTTAAGCGAAAGTGATCTAGAAAAAAAGTTGCATGAAATGGTGATAAAGGGGGCTTAAAGGGGCTTGAAACTATGCTGCATTAAAATTAAATCGTTGTACTCTAATTCACGCATGCTTAACACACACACTCACTAACACACTCTCAGCTACATACGATCGCTTTAGCTATGAAATGCTTCTACTTGCAAGTCCATGTCAATAGATGAGTAAGCGACTCTGCTCTGTTCAGCATTTAGAGCGGAACCATAACATAGAAAATATAAATTCAGAAATCAACACATCACGATTTTATACTGTTTTTTTTTTTTTTTTTTTGTAAAGTTTTACTTTCTTTTAGTGAATGCATTATGTGGCTGCGTTTTGTAGCCATGATTTGTGTTGAAATATTATGACCGGGGAAATTTTATTATTAACATTTAACCAACAACAATTATAAGCAACAACAACATCTGTAAATGAAATCAAAAGTCATTGAACTTCTCTTCTCAGCAAGAAAAAAAAACAACAAAGAGCTAAATGCGCTCGCTTGATCAATCAGTGATCGCTGGTAGCAATTTAAGCTGGTGACGTTTAACGCGTGTGTTTGTTTGGTTTGGCTTTCTTAGCTAAAATGAAAGTGATTTGTGATGATTATGACCCACTTATGATCACTTTAACAATTGATATTTTTAATGAAGTTAAAGATTTCTTTATCAGCAAAAATGCGCTTTAATGAAGTGTGAATTAAAGAGCTGGAAATGTGCTTAACAAAACTGAAGAAATTTCATAAATTTTTTAATAGAAAATCCTATCAGAAATATACTATAATTTAAATCAATTATAGTCTAGAGTATGGCTTGATAAATAGAACCAAACACAAACTGATGAATGGAATAAGATGTGGGTTTAAGTTTAGTTGGAAATTTAGGCCATTGTCTCAACTGCACACCATGTAGTTTGTGATGTAGGTAGTATCTAAACTGATCTATAGACTAATTTTTAAACTGATCTATAGACTAGTCTATGAACTGATCTATAGACTGGTCTATGAACTGATCTATAGACTAGTCTATGAACTGATCTATAGACTAGTCTATGAACTGATCTATAGACTAGTCTATGAACTGATCTATAGACTAGTCTATGAACTGATCTATAGACTAGTCTATGAACTGATCTATAGACTAGTCTATGAACTGATCTATAGACTAGTCTATGAACTGATCTATAGACTGGTCTATGAACTGATCTATAGACTAGTCTATGAACTGATCTATAGACTAGTCTATGAACTGATCTATAGACTAGTCTATGAACTGATCTATAGACTAGTCTATGAACTGATCTATAGACTAGTCTATGAACTGATCTATAGACTAGTCTATGAACTGATCTATAGACTAGTCTATGAACTGATCTATAGACTAGTCTATGAACTGATCTATAGACTAGTCTATGAACTGATCTATAGACTAGTCCATGAACTGATCTATAGACTAGTCTATGAACTGATCTATAGACTGGTCTATGAACTGATCTATAGACTAGTCTATGAACTGATCTATAGACTAGTCTATGAACTGATCTATAGACTAGTCTATGAACTGATCTATAGACTAGTCTATGAACTGATCTATAGACTAGTCTATGAACTGATCTATAGACTAGTCTATGAACTGATCTATAGACTAGTCTATGAACTGATCTATAGACTAGTCTATGAACTGATCTATGGACTAGTCTATGAACTGATCTATAGACTAGTCTATGAACTGATCTATAGACTAGTCTATGAACTGATCTATAGACTAGTCTATGAACTGATCTATAGACCAGTCTATGAACTGATCTATTAAGTGATCTATAGATTACTTTTTTGAACTGGTCTATAGATCAGTCTTTGAACTGATCTACAGACTTTTCTATTGTCCGATTTAAACACCATTTCTTTATATAAATTTTTCTTCTTTGTTTCAATTTTATTGCGAACTATTAAAATTTTAATTATTTATAATGAATTTCAAAATTCCTTAAAATTATTATTAAATTTTCATTCAGCAAAAATATTTATTTATTAAATTTTTGTTTATATTTAAAAAAATTTGGAACGGACAGACAGTCAACTATTTGAAAAAAATGAAAAAAAAAAATCAAATTCTTTTTGTTCGTTATTTTTTTTTTTAATTAAAAAAATTTTGATGATTCGAAAAAATATTTAATTTGTATTTTTATGGTCTGGAAGACACTTTTTATATTCTTTAGAATTATTTTTATGTTCTTTTTTTGTTTTTGTTAATAATAAATAAATATTAATTTTTTGTTTCTTTTAGTTTTCATTACGAAACTTTTAAACAAAAAAAAAGGTTTAGAATTACATTGAACTTGATTATTAATTTTAAAGCGCAAAATATTTTATTTAAATAAAACAAAAAATAAAAAAAAAAGAATTTTCATGTCACTAAAACGTGTTCAATAAAAAAAATAACAACAAAAAATAATTAAAAAACAAAAAATTATTAATTCTATAAACAAATAATTATAAAGAAGCTTAAGAGAGGGTGGGACGGTTGGAGGAAGGTTTTTGTAAAAAAGCGTAAATATTTAATATTTTGTAATGAAATAGTTTTTTTTTTACATTTTTGTTAAAGGTTAACATTGTAGTAAATTAATAGTTTTCCGGGTTAGAATTACAAATAACAATAATAACAACAATGTAGCAAAAGTTAAATATTTATTAAAGATTTAGATAAGAAAATTATTTAATTTAAATAAAACATGGAACTTGTTAACCGAAAAATAACAAATAAAATTTCTAAGTTTTATTACTAAAGAGTCCAGACTATAGACTAATCTATAGTCTACAGACTATAGACTAATCTATAGTCTACAGACTATAGACTAATCTATAGTCCACAGACTATAGACTAATCTATAGTCCACAGACTATAGACTAATCTATAGTCCACAGACTATAGACTAATCTATAGTCCACAGACTATAGACTAATCTATAGTCCACAGACTATAGACTAATCTATAGTCCACAGACTATAGACTAATCTATAGTCCACAGACTATAGACTAATCTATAGTCCACAGACTATAGACTAATCTATAGTCCGCAGACTATAGACTAATCTATAGTCCACAGACTATAGACTAATCTATAGTCCACAGACTATAGACTAATCTATAGTCCACAGACTATAGACTAATCTATAGTCCACAGACTATAGACTAATCTATAGTCCACAGACTATAGACTAATCTATAGTCCACAGACTATAGACTAATCTATAGTCCACAGACTATAGACTAATCTATAGTCCACAGACTATAGACTAATCTATAGTCCGCAGACTATAGACTAATCTATAGTCCACAGACTATAGACTAATCTATAGTCCACAGACTATAGACTAATCTATAGTCCACAGACTATAGACTAATCTATAGTCCACAGACTATAGACTAATCTATAGTCCACAGACTATAGACTAATCTATAGTCCACAGACTATAGACTAATCTATAGTCCACAGACTATAGACTAATCTATAGTCCACAGACTATAGACTAATCTATAGTCCACAGACTATAGACTAATCTATAGTCCACAGACTATAGACTAATCTATAGTCCACAGACTATAGACTAATCTATAGTCCACAGACTATAGACTAATCTATAGTCCACAGACTATAGACTAATCTATAGTCCACAGACTATAGACTAATCTATAGTCCACAGACTATAGACTAATCTATAGTCCACAGACTATAGACTAATCTATAGTCCACAGACTATAGACTAATCTATAGTCCACAGACTATAGACTAATCTATAGTCCACAGACTATAGACTAATCTATAGTCCACAGACTATAGACTAATCTATAGTCCACAGACTATAGACTAATCTATAGTCCACAGACTATAGACTAATCTATAGTCCACAGACTATAGACTAATCTATAGTCCACAGACTATAGACTAATCTATAGTCCACAGACTATAGACTAATCTATAGTCCACAGACTATAGACTAATCTATAGTCCACAGACTATAGACTAATCTATAGTCCACAGACTATAGACTAATCTATAGTCCACAGACTATAGACTAATCTATAGTCCACTATAGACTAATCTATAGTCTACTATAGACTAATCTATAGTCTACTATAGACTAATCTATAGTCTACTATAGACTAATCTATAGAAAAGAGACTATAGACTAATCTATAGTCTACAGACTATAGACTAATCTATAGTCTACAGACTATAGACTAATCTATAGTCTACAGACTATAGACTAATCTATAATCTACAGACTATAGACTAATCTATAGTCTACAGACTATAGACTAATCTATAGTCTACAGACTATAGACTAATCTATAGTCCACAGACTATAGACTAATCTATAGAAAAGAGACTATAGACTAATATATAGTCTACAGACTAGAGACTAATCTATAGTCCACAGACTATAGACTAATCTATAGTCCACAGACTATAGACTAATCTATAGTCCACAGACTATAGACTAATCTATAGTCCACAGACTATAGACTAATCTATAGTCCACAGACTATAGACTAATCTATAGTCCACAGACTATAGACTAATCTATAGTCCACAGACTATAGACTAATCTATAGTCCACAGACTATAGACTAATCTATAGTCCACAGACTATAGACTAATCTATAGTCCACAGACTATAGACTAATCTATAGTCCACAGACTATAGACTAATCTATAGTCCACAGACTATAGACTAATCTATAGTCCACAGACTATAGACTAATCTATAGTCCACAGACTATAGACTAATCTATAGTCCACAGACTATAGACTAATCTATAGTCCACAGACTATAGACTAATCTATAGTCCACAGACTATAGACTAATCTATAGTCCACAGACTATAGACTAATCTATAGTCCACAGACTATAGACTAATCTATAGACTACAATTTAGCTAAATAGTCTTGTTCATAATAATATCTATAGTCTATATTTCACTTATGATGAATATTTTTAAATAGAATTTAATTATGATGAGCAATTAGCTGAAAATGTCTTTATTTCTAAAAATTCCTCTGAAATTGTGATAAAAGCAGAAATGTGTGTTCCCAAATAACAAATATTTGGTTTTGTTTACAACAATAACTGCTGACGATCTAAAATTCATATTTGACGTTAAAATTTAATGGATCAAGTAATTTTTTTAGAGCAAAAATGGGAAAATAAAAACGAAATAAAAAATAATTTTTTCTATTATTCAGATTATTTTAAGAAGACTAATTCCCTGACTGCACCCTATAACCTTTTTCTGCTGAAATTAAATACATTTTTTTTCGGTGAGTACAAAAGCTCAAGGTCTTAGTGACTTAAAAAGCAACAACGACAATAACTAAATGAACAAATTACTTTTAATTCTGTTTATAGTTGTTTTCTCTCTATTTGACTCTAATTAGTTCTTTTTTTTCCGTACACAAATATTAAATTGTTGTTGTAGGCATTTTTATTATTTTCGTTGTAGTTGTTGTTGTTTGACATTGAATTTGAAAGCTTTAAATATTTTTTGTAATTATTTTACACGTGTTCAAAGCAACAACAAATGACATTAGAATTAGAAACAACAACAATAATAACACGCAGTTTTTAATTAAAATTACAACGAAATAACAAAAATTAAAGTTAATTATAGAGAAACGATTTATCAATGTGAAAAAGAAGGAAATTGAAGTTTAGATAAGGAAAAACTATATATTATTAATGAAAGCTATTAAACGCTATAACAAATCGTTTGTCATGGATAAGAGAGCTAAAACTATAGTCCATAAAAACTGCTAACGATAACTTGGAATAAAGTCTGGTCTACATCTCAGACTATAATTTAGTATACATTTAGATATTTAGTCTATAACTCAAACTATAGTCCATTCTCTTTCTATGACTACAGTGAAGTCTTTAGCTCAGTTCAAAGGCGATTCAATAAGTCACAATATGATTTATAGCTTATTTATATATTTTAGTCTGTATCTCAGATTGTAGTTAAATCTATATCTCAGATAAGAATCCATAACCTAGAAATAGTACGCCCTCTATAGCAGACCATAGTGAAGTCTTTTAGCCAAATTAAAAAATTTTCTTGAACTCAGAATAAAATCTCTAACAATTGTCAAGTCCACGACGTAAATTAAAGTCTAATTTACAACTCAGAATATATATTTTATCTCAAACTAAAGTCTTGACTATATCTGACATTATGCTGGAATTTATAAATGAATTAAAGTTTTTATCATAAAATTAGAATGGTCTCTTTCTCAAGCTATAGTGAAGTCTATAACTCAGTTCAAAGGCGATTCTATAATTCAGAAATTCGTCTATAGCTGAAATTATATTCTAGGCTATATCTCAGATTTTAGTCATATCTATAACTCATTAAAAAATAGCACATCTTCTATCGCAGACTAAAATGATGTATGTAACTCATATTAAAGTGGATTCTACAACTCAGTAGACATTTATGCATTCTAGTCTAGTCTTTGTCTGAAATTATGGTTAAGTCCATAACTCGAATTATAGTCTACATTGTAACAGTAGCACGGATTCTATTGCAGACTACAGTAATATCTTTAAATCAATTGAAAGAGGATAATTCAAAATATGGTCTATATGAACTATAATCGAGTCTATATCTCAGATTAGAATACACATTATATCGCAGACTATAATGAATTCTGTATCTCAGATTAAAGACGATACTATAACTCAGAATACATTCTATATCTCAAGCGATAGTATAGACTATATATCAGATTTTTGTCGAGTCTACTCAGAATATATATCTCAGAATAAGATCGATTATACAACTTGAATTATAGTCCTAATTAAAAATGTTTCTATCGCAGACTTTAGTGAAGTCTAAAACTTAGACTAAAGTCGATTCTTTAAATCTGAATGTGGTCCATAGCTCAGATTATAGTCGACCCTATAGCACAGAATATAATCTTTTTTATAAAGCCTGTTATAACTCAAAATAGAGTCTAGATTTCCAATAATAGTCTGGTATATCATAGCCATATTATAGTCTATTTTTTAAACTACAATCAAATTCATAACTCAGTCTATTATCGAATCTATAACTTAGATTATAATCTAGTTCATAACTAAGATTATAGTTTAACTAAAGTTCAGACAAGAGTTTATATCATCCGAAATAGTCTAGTTTTTTACCAGATTATATATAGTTCTATAGCAAATATTACAGCATATTCTATAACTCAGAATAGGATCTATATCCTAAATAACATTCTAGTTTATAGAATGATAATATAGTCTAGTTTTAAGCTAAAATTATTGTCAATATATCAGTCTATAGTCAAGTTCTTGGCTCAAGTCATAAATAAGATTTTAGTGAAATTTATAACTCAGATTGTAGTGCATATCACAGTTAATGATTTAGATTTATAAATAAATTTATAGTCTATTTTCAGGTTATAGTCAAATTTATAGTTCAATTTATAACTCATATTAAATTCGAATATATAACTTAGATTATAGCGGAATCTATAGTTTATATTCCATATCTTAGGCTTTCAAATTTTAGACTAAAAACAATCTCGGATCTATAAATCAGATTATGGTATATAACAGACTAAAGGCTATTTTATATTTTAGTCTATAACTCAGGTTGTCCATAGTCCATATCGCAAGCTATAGTTAAGTTTATAAATAATATCTGAGTCAATAAACGAATATATAACTCAGATTAACAGACTAAAGGCTATTTCATATCTTAGTTTTTAACTCAGATTGTAGTGCATATAGCAGACTACAGTTAAATTTATAAATTAGTCTTTCACTCAGTCTATAACCAAATCTATGGATTCTATAATAGATTATGGTTTTATTTTAAAAATCAGTTTATGTTTCAGATTATAATGGAATTTATAACTCAGATTATAGTTTATAACTTAAGCTATTGTAACTCAGCCTGTAACTCAAATAAGAATCAAAACTTTAGCTAAAATTATAGTCTTCATCTCACGCTATAGTCAAGTTCATAACTGAATGTATAATTTAATTTGTAATGGAATCTACAAAACCCTAAAAGTCAGATTATGGTTGTTTTAATGGATTATGGGGTAAATTCAAAACTTAGTCTATAACTTAAAGTCGTAACTATAACACAGATTATAGTCTACATCTAAAGTCAAGTTCATAACTCAAATTATAAAGTAGTTTATAATCATATCAAATCTATAACAGATTGTTCAGATTATAGTCTAATTAATAACTTAGATTATATCTCAGTCTATAGTCAAGATCATGAATTAGTTTTTAACTAAAATTTTAATTGAAACTATAGAGCAGTTTAATTTACATCTCAAACTATAATTTTTATCTGAAGAAATAGTCTTGGCTATAACTTAGCTTACAATCTTATAGTAAGCTAAGATTATAGTCTATAACTCAGGCTACAGTCAAGTTCATAACTCAAATTATAGGGTTGTTTATAATTTAATCTATAACAGATTTGTTCAGATTATAGTTCAATTTATAATTCAGTTTATAGCTCAGGTTATAGTCAAGTTCATAAAATAGTCTTAAACTATAATGCAGTTTAGTTTAAATGTATATCACGGGCTATAGTTAACAACTGAAAAAATAGTCTAGTCTATAATAGTCTTTATTTAGTTTACAATCTTGCTTAGAACTAATTTTTATATCTCAGACTACAGTTGAGTCCATTAGTTGGTACTATAATCCCTATCTGAGACCTCAGTGGAGTCTACATCACTAATTATAGTCTTCGTCTAAGCATATAGTTTTGTTTATATCTTAGACTATTATCATGGTTTTAGTACATAAACGACTATAGTCAAGTTGTAAACCAAAATCTATAATATTGAATGAATAAATAAATGAAAAAAATAATTTAAAAAAGAAAGTGAAATCACGAAGAGAAGAAAAATTGCATTTGTAAATTAAATTATGCTCAAACTGGCAGAGGGGTAAAGAGATAAAAAAAGAAATTTCATGAAAGAAAGTGACATTTACAACAACATTCATTTAAAAACAAAAACAAAACAAAAATTTCAATGCATTGAACCACAACCACAGCAACAATAACAACAACAATAATGTTAATCATAAAAAAACGCTCTATAAATGAAACATTTTTTTTGTTAAAATTGGAGGGGGAAATTAAAGTTTTTTTTCTTTTTTTTTTGAAAATAAAAACTACAACAGTTGGTTTGTTGGCTAGAGAAAGGGTTTCTTTTGTGTTAAAGAAACTCTAAACCAAAAGCTTTTAAAACTTTAGGGAGCGTTTAAGTCGTCATGTCAATAAACGTTATTGAGTTCAAACCAATTGAGAAAAGGGTTTAATGAACTTTTCTGGTATGATAGAGAGTGTGTGTGTGTGTGTGCGTATGTGTCTGTGTGAAATAAAAAAGAAAGTGAAATAAATAATGAAATAAATATCGGAGCAACAGCAGCAGCAGCATAAAATAAAAGAAATTGAAATTTTATAAAAAAAAATACAATTGAGTTTTGCAATTTTCTAAAACCCTTTTGAAAATTTCGAAATAAAAACTGGAAAAAAAGTTCATTAAACTTGATAAGACGTCAGCTTTTTTTTTTGTCTCCCTCTCTCAAATTTGCACTACCTTGACCACACATGTCCATACAAAAAACTGCTAAAGTTTAGGCTTCAAAAGAGAATTTCACCTTCCTAAAACGCTTTCAGACGACAAAAACTTTAACCACAAATGAAACAATAAAGAGACAGCTGCAATTTTGTTTTTGGTTGCAAGACATTAAGACTTAATTAAGATCATAATTAACTTCATAATTAACTTCATAATTAACATTATAATTAACATCATTATTAAGTTTAGAATGAAAAGAAAAGAATAAACAACAATTTCGGTTACACCGAATCTTGAATACTCTCCAACAAAAATGCGGGTGAAGTAAATACATTATGTTTCAGACATACTCACTAACACATACACTCACAAACATATAACCGGTTTTCTTAAATTCAACCCAGGAACACTTAATGGGTCATAAAATTAGTTTTACAAAAATTCTTCACTGCAAGAGGCTGTCCCAGATATCGGTCTATATCTTTTGATATACATAACAGATTTGGCTGACTTTTAAAAGGCAACTATTCAGGGCTAAGAAAAATACTCAGGCCAAATTTCAATGAGCTCTGCTAAGTATTGGGGATGTGAGCGTGTCAACAACAGACAGACATACTGACGGAGAGATACAGCTAAATCGACTCAGATTTTCATACATATAATATGGCGTCATAAAATTTTTCGATGATTCAGTCTTACACACCGAATGACAAAGTTAATACCACTTGTGGTGGTAGAGGTTTTAAAAAAAAAAAGAGTTAATGACATTTTAATCATTTTATTAGCATTTCAAATTCAAAAGATCAGTAAAAAAGGGTGAAAATAAAGAAATGAAGGTTATTAACATTTAAGAATGTCTCAGGGAAAAGAAAATAAGGACTGTAATTTGAAACGCGAAATTATTGTCATTTAAATAGGAGACATACACACATATACACAAAAAGAGAAATGAAGTGGAAGCAAAACAATGAAATGACATTAAAACAACAAGACAGGATGTTTAGTGGTCTTCTAAAAGGAAAACGAGGTTAAAAGAGTTTAAAGGCAGGATGTGGAAAAGAAGGAATTCATTATTGTTTATTCTGTTAAACAAATTATGTACTAATTTTTAATGCAGATTGTAGACTTGATTATAACAAATATTATATATTTGTCTATAATTCAGTTTTTACACTGGTCTGTAACTCAGTTTATAGCTCTTGATTGTGGGTATTAACTTAAATATCTAACGGACATTGAATGAATTATCCCATCTACTTTGACAACTTTACATACTTTTCTTCCTTTCGATACTTTAAATTGCTATCCTGGTTACTGGAATATACTGGAATATACTTTAGGGGCAATAACTCTAAGTACTATTTCAGCAATAACGTTCGCTGCTTGTCTGAAAACAGTCACACACCCTTAAACAGCTCCTTCTAAACAGAGTTTTAAAATCTCTTCTATATGATTTGTTCGCCTCTTTGTCCCAGACCAGTGCACTATATAAATGTATTGATTTTGTCGCTCTGGAAAGCTGCATTCTGCAGTTTAACGTGAGCCTCTAATGTACAGCATTGCCACTACAGTGTCTCCTTCTTCTATCGAAAGGTTCTTGAGTTACCTTCTGTCACTTATCAGAACCACCTCTTTTTTAAAGTTTAAGCGTTCATCTATCATGACACTCGCGTTGCCTTCTGCCAATTATCAGAACCACCTCTGTTTTGGGCTCAGCAAATTTAAGATGTACCAATTTCAGCCAAGCTTTGATTGATCTGATTGCGCCATTAGCATAGAGTTAAACTTCATCAATGAATCTTCTTGGCACCAATATTGCAATGTTGTCTGCAATCATGGTTTCTTCCGCAATTAACGTGCTAAAGGTATCATTGTACATAATGTTTAATAGCGAATTGAACAGAACCCTATGGGACACCTGATGTGACTACATAATTTTGACACCTTTATCGGTATTCACCTATAAGAATCTTTTGTAAATCGAGATTTTTGTATATCTCAATGACATCACGATGTACTTACTCCCTCCATAGTTGAAGGTATTTTAAATGTCTATTTCTATTGTTTGCCATTTCCAAAAATGGCTTTTCTAGCATTTTTAATTGCTTCAATAGTCGATTTTGATTTACGTATTCCATATTGCCATGGACATTCTCGATTTCAGGCAACGGTGGGATCTATATTAAATTTGAGAAGTCTTCCGCATAGCTTTACCTACAGTGAACATTTGTCTCTTTGGAAATTGCTTGATATAACACATAATATCGTCCATATCATTGTATAAAATGTGTAATTCTTCTCTGCGGTTCCTTGTCTCAATTTCGCCCTCCAATGAAGTTCTTAATTAAATCATAGAATCTAACATCTGCGAATTTTTCCGATCTGCCTCTAAATGGATATTATTGATGTTGGTAATGCGGCACGATATTCATTGTTTTTGTTTAAGTTTGTAAATTTTATCTCTTACGCAGGCCAAGCTGCCAACCGGGGTAACATTGTAGTCCCTGGTTATCGACGACATTTAACCTTCCCGCTCTCTTAAGTACTGAGATCATTACTTCTGGCACTCTAAGTAAATTTTTCTTCTCCGACCTTGGAAAACAGACTATGACCGATGTGAGACAGACACTTCCGGATTCCAAAGTAAATTTTTCTTCTCTGACCTTTTCGTTTCGGTTTCCTTTCTGGGATCTTATCTGTAGCGTTTTTAATTTAATCGTCAGGAAATCATATTACAATCGAAGAAAATTTTTCTTCTCCCACCCTTTCATTTTGGTTTTTTTGACCGGGATCCTCCCCGTAGCGTTTTTATACTATTCGCCAGGAAATCATATTACAGCTGCCCTTAGATGGGAAGCAGACGATGACCGGTAAGCCGCTCACTGCGAAGCAGATACTTCCAGATTCCGAATTGACTAGAGAAAGCACGATGACTTACTAACCTTTCTAGAGAGAAACTCTTGATCGTCCCAACGCATTTATAATATGGACGTCTAGGGACGATCAAGCTTATAGACTAGATTATGCCAAAGATAAACTAGTCCATATATCACTTTCAAGACTCATCTATAACTCAGTCTACAAGTCTATATTCCAGTTTATATTTCTTTTTTTTTTTTGAGATTTTTTAGTCCAGCTTATATCACAGATTATGATCTTTTTATTCTTTCAAGTCTCTTTCACCTCTAAAGCTTTAAGAAAATTAAAAGCAATGACGTTTCTCATAATATAGATTTTTGTATTTTATTCGTTGACCTCATAAACAGTTGTTGTTACACATTCATGATGATAATGTTGTTGTTGTTGCTCTGACTTTATAAGTATATATGTGTGTGTGTGATTATTGACAATGTCTATCTTATAAAATTGTTGTTGTTATTTAAAGCAACAAAATTTTTGTTTTTGTTTTTGTTTTTTTAAGGTTTATGGGTTACAAGTGAAAGTTGAAAAAAAAACACCAAATCGTAGTGGTGTTAGTGATCTGTCTGTCCGTGTTGTTGTTGCAAAAGGTGCAACATGTGTAAGGTGAACTATAACACAACATTTGCAAGTAGGATTTTTATTTAAGATTATTATTGTTAATAATGTTGGTGTTGTTGTTGTTGTTGCAGCAACAACCACCAGTTAAGACATAAAATAGTTGATGTATGATAATGATATGAACAATTTTGTTTTTTTGTTTTTTTTTTAGTTACAGACGACAACAATGATTATTGTTGCTGTTGTTGTTTTTTTTTGGGTTAATTTACAAGATGTTTTGAAAATCTGTGACGGTTTTTTTTTTGGTAACCAGGAAATAAATTGAGGTCATTGCTTTTTTATGGGATTTTTTTGAAGCTTGAGAAAAAAAGGAATAAAATTAAAAGGATTTTATTTTTATCCTAAAGAGATTATAACAATTATTTTGACCTAAATTAAGGCTGTTTTTATTAAACCTGCCTGAATAAAACTCCTTTTTACAGCTGCAGCCTATTTGACTTAAATATTGGGGATTTTAAGCATCATTTCCTTAAACTCCTGCTTCCCAAAATTAACCTCAATAGAAAGCTGTTTGTTTGCCCAACATTTCCATTCAAAAGCTAAGTCAAAAGTCCCGGGGAAGGAGGAGTGGAATGACTTGCAAATAAACAAATATTGAAATAAATAAGAAACAAATAAAATATTTTATTTTATGTTTCACAAAATGTTTGCTAAACATAAGAAAACCAAATACTCTCCCTGCCTCCTGTTTGTTCACCAAATTTGTCCTGGGGTAACAACCTCAATTTCTGTGCTCCATATCCATAAAACATCTTAGGATTTTTTGTTTTTGCTCTTAACTACGCAGTAAAATTTTATCTCAGAAAACAAGCAAAGAAAATAACATTCAAGTTACTGAGTTCCCTTGAGGTGGGTGGTGAAGAATCTCTCCAACTTCATATTTAGAGAAATTGAAGCGCGAAGCTGCTTTTTGGCTCCTTTTTCTCTCTGCTTCTTACAGTTTTTTTAGCAAAATTCAGCAAGAAAAAAAAACTCAAAAATCGAAATTCATTTCCAACACGTGTCTTCAATTCCAGGAGTTGGGGTGATGATTTTTCTTTCACACACACACACACATACACATTCACTCACACAAACCCATTTAAATATTTTTTTTGTGTTTTGTTTTGTTTTTATTCTGAAAAAGTTATAAATTTTTCTATATTTGTTTTCATATAACTTTATTACTTTTTCCTTGTTCCCTTTCTTTATTATTTCTATTTTAAGGCAATAAAATTTTTTCCCTTAATTCTGGTAGTTGGGGTTTATAGGGGGTTTGGTTGGGTTGATAACCTCAAAATGAAACAAAATATTTTGTTGCTTCCCTTTCCTTAAGATATAAATTTAAGCCATAAATTACTTGAGATTTACTTTCGCCGAAGGTAATATTGTTACATCATTAAATTTAAAACATTTCCGGGAAGAAAATATTTAATTCTGAATTTTATAATTCAGCTAAGAAAATTTGTAGAAAATTAAAAAATAAATTATTTTAGCTTGAAAAATACCCAATTCAGCTAAGGCAAATTGTATTCAGCTAGAGAATTTCAAACAAAACTGTAAAAGAAATTAATTTAGCTCCACGAAATTTAATTCAGCTAAGGAAAATTGAATTCAGTTAAGAAAAATTAAAGAAAAAATTTAAAAGAAATTATTTTAATTTCGTTAAAATACAATTCAGCTAAGAAAAATTGAATTCAGCTAACTAGATCTCAAGAAAAATTTAAAATAAATTAATTTATATTAATAAAAATGCAATTCAGCTATGAAATATTGAATTCAGCTGAGTAAATCTCAGCAAAAATTTAAATTAAATTAATTCAGCTTCAAAAATTATTTATTCAGCTTAGGAAAATTAAATTCAGTTAAGAAAATTTTAAGAAAAAATTTAAAGAAATTATTTTATCTTCTTAGAAATGCAATTCAGCTATGGAAAAAATAACTCAGCTTAATAAGCCTCAACAACAAATCTAAAGAAATTAATATAGCTTCATAAAAATGCAATTCAGCTAATTTTAAGAGCTAAGAAAATTTCAAAAATAAAAGCAAAAAAAAATATATATATAATTCAGCTAAAAATTCTGGTTTAATTAAGTAGCCATTAATCTAAAGAAAATTAATTCAGTGAGAAATTATTCAATTCAGCTTCATAATAAGTCATAGTAAACTCAATTCAGCAACATATTTTCAATAAAAACTATTTAAAAAATCATTTAATTAAAAAAATAAGTTATTTTTAATAAAATATATGTGATTCAGTTAAAGAAAACTTAATTCAGCAAATAATGTTTCACATGTTGTGAAAATAAATCAATTCAGCTTCATAAGAAAGTCAATCAGCACAAGAAAATTCAATTCACTTTCAAAATTGTTAATATTAAATAAAAATAAATCAACTCAGCTTAATAAATATGTTATTCAGCTAAAGAAAATTCAATTCAGCTAAGAAAATTTTCCATAAACACTGTTAACAACAATTCAGCTAAACAGTATTTTATTTTGAATAAAAAATATGTGATTCAGTTAAAGAAAATTCAATTCAGCTAACAATTTTTGCTATTCAGCAAAGATAAATTCAATCCATCAAAATTTGTTAGCTATTCAACTCAAGAAAATATTTTTTTTATCATATTCAGCTAATGATTTATATAAAAATATTAAATTCAGCTAACTTTTAATACAATTCAGCTATAAACTTGACATTTTCATCAATTCTAAGCCGAAATTTTTGTTTATGCTAAAATTTTTATTCAGCTACTGAAAATGCATGTTTAGTCTTAAGAAAAATTAAATTTAGCTAAGATTTCTTATACTTACTAAAGAAAATTTAAATTCAGCTAGCTTTTCTGCAATTCAGCTGTAAAGAAAATAAGTTTTTATTATATTTTATTAGGAAAAATTTTAGTCGACTTATAGTTATTGTTATTAAGCTAAGAACAAATCAATTCGCTAAAAAATAATAATTTTCATTCATTGTTAGTAAAAAGTATAAAAATTAGCTAACATTTCATAACTATTAAGCAAAGATGGCGCAATTCAACAAAATTCCAAACATTTTTAAACTATTCGGCAAAGAAAAATTTAATTCAGCTGAGTTTTTTTATTCAGCCAAAGACAATTTGATTGTGATCATATTAAGCAAAGAAAATTTTTATATTATTAAATTTTTTTGCTTTTCAACTAAGAAAAGTAGAATTCAGCTGAATTTTTTGGACTATGCAGCTATTATATATATTTTCATGTTACATATTTTTTTTCAATTCAGGTATAATTTTTTGATATCTTGTTAGAGAATTTTAATTTCTTATGATATTCAGCTGAGAATATAATAATTTTACTAACTTCTTTTGCTATTCAGCTAAGAAAAATATAATTAAGCCATTATTATTTTAGCTGAATTAATTATTTTGTTAAGTTTATTTATCATTCAGCAGATAGAAATAATACTCAGCTAAGATGTTTCTTTATTCAGCTCGAGAAATTATATTTTTTTCATATTCAGCTATTAAAATTTAAAATAAACTCAATATCTTTTTTTATTCCAATTAAGAAAATTTGCTTTTTATAATTTTCAGCTAATAAATTTTCAATTCAACTATGATTTTTTATTATTCAGCTAAATAATATATGCACGTTTTTTATCAAAATTACTATTTCGGGAAATTAAATTTAATTTCATAAACATTTTTCATAATTCAACGAAAGAAAATACAATTCAGCGGAGTTTATTTAGTTATTGTGCTAAGAAAAAAATAAATTATACCACATTTGCTGCTATTTAGTTTAGAAAATTTCAATTCAGCGTAAAATTTTTTACTATACAGCTGATAGGAGTATAATTCGGTTAAAACCTTTTGTTATTCAGCTAAAGAAAATTGACTTTTTGATATATTCAGCTGGTAATTTCACTGTTTTGCTATTCAGATTAGAAAACTACAATTCAGCTAAGAAAAAAATTTATTCAGCAATTCTGCTAACACAAATCGTTGATATAAAGCAAAAGCATTAAATTTGAAGGATATTTTTTCTAGAAAATACAATTCAGCAGAGATTATTTTGTTGTTGTGCTAAGAAAAATTTACTTATATCACTTTTGCTGCTATTCAGCTAAGAAAATTTTAATTCAGCTAAGACTTTTTGGTATTCAGCTAAATAAATTTGACTATTTAATATATTCAGCTGAAAAAATATGAAACTATAATTCAGCTACTATATCTTTATACTCAGGTATGAAAAAATGTATTCAGCTAAAGTTTTCTATAAATTGATTTAAAGAAGATGGTTTTCTAAATATATTCAGCTAAGAAAATTTTTATTCAGCAATTAAGCTAACAAAAATTGTTAATATAAAGCAAAAACAATAAATTTGAAGGGTATTTTTTCTAGTCTTTATTTGTCGTATGTATATTTCCGCTTTTGCTTTTGTTGAATTGTGATTACAACAACTGTTAAAGGTCCTTAAAACTTCAAGGTTAACAAAAACAGTTCCTTCTTCCTTAAATATATAGATGAATATGTGTGTGTATTAATACATATATAAATGAAGCGTTTTTTGAACTTCCTTAAAAAAGAAAGAACGGAAATTCAAGGAAACAAAATTAAGCTTTTTTTGTTGTTTTGCTGGGCCAAATAAGGGTGAGTTTTACGCATTTATTTATGTTAGTTTATTTGTGGGTATTTCAAGAGATAAGAGAGGCAAAGAGAGAGGAAGCTTTATGAAAAAGCCAATGACATGCGTTGGCGGAACGCTGACGTTAACGTTTAAGGAAGTCAAGAAAAATAATAAAAAAGCTTTACAAACAAGGAAGAATAAGCAAAAGAAAGAAATGTTGCTAAATAGATAAGATAATATAAGAGAGAAGGAAGAAGGGTGAGGGTGAGTAAGGAAGAGAGAGAAGAGAGGAAGGAGAGAGTGTATAAGTTAAAAGGCCAATAAAAATGACAATATTAAACAAAAGCTTGATATTTTGAAAAAACAAAAAACAAGATTTATGTTTAGTCATAATTTAGAAAAAACCAACACTATTAAAACACACACATGTATGCACATACACAAACACATATATAAGTTTATAAAATCCTCATTTGTTTATATACATATACACTCACATTTCAACACACTAACATTCATTATCAAGGTCTTTTTCGAAGGTTTTGGTTACATGACAAATTTCTTATTATTAAATAAATTAAAGCTCTTCCTCCTCCCCCTACTCTTAAGTCATCCCCCTCCCCTGACCATTACCTTTATCAAAGGACTTTTTAATTATAGAAATTATGTTCAACAAATTAGTTTCCAAAAAAAATCCTTAAAACAAACACATTTTCCTTTGCATACTTTTAAGGTGTGGATTTATTTATTATGTGCGTAATAGTTGTTCAGGTCATTGTACCGTATTTCCGTTATTTGACCTTTACATACCCTTTTTTCTTTCAATATAACATTTCTACAACCGCGTTTGTTCCAAATCCCTCCTCAAACAAAATAAAAAGGAAACTTATTTTCACAAAATCGTATTAATCATGTTGGCATTAACAATATTAAATTCAAATTTTCTTCCTCTTAAAAAACATTTATTGTTTATTCTCTTTCTCTCTTGTTTATTTCGCACTATTTTTTTAGGTCATTGTCCTTATAATGGTTTTTCCTCTAGATCTAACAATAAGAAATGTTTCCTGCTAAGAGCAGGAAACATTTTAAAGGATGATGAGCTCATTATTAGAAGCTCATGAAGATGATTTCATAAAACATAACAAAAATAGATTAATGACAAGTTTTTATTGTCAAATAAAAAAACGGAAATAAAAAATATTTAAATATTCTAGAAGGAGGAGGAGAAAATGAACTTGAACTTCATACACTTTTATTGCGTAGAAAATTTGTAATGAAATAGTAAAAAACACTATTGAAATGTATATAAAAAATTATATGAAAAATATGACATTTTCTAACAAAACATACAATTTAGGTAGGAGATTTTGATATTCAGCTAAAATTTTTTGATTATTCAGCTAAATAAAAACCAATTTAGCTAATATTTTCAATAATTCAGCTATGAAAGATTCAATTCAGCTAACATTTTCAACAATTTTAATACGAAAAATTCATTCTAACTAAGAATTTTTGATATTCAGCTGAAAAATCAATTCAGCTTACATTTTCAATAATTCATCTTTGAAAAAATCAATTCAGCTAAGAATATTAAGCTACATTTTTTACTATTCAGCTACAAAAAATTTAGCTATTCAATTTATATAAATATCAATCCTGCGACATTTATTATTTATTCAGCTGAGGTGCTTTGTTATTCAGCTGAATAGAAAGAACTATGAAATTCAGGCAACTGTTTTTCCAATTAAGCAAATGAAAAATAATTAAATTAAAGTAAAATTCAAATTTAGCGGAGATAAAAGCAATTCGGTTAATATATTTAAAAGTTAAAATGAAAATAATTAATTTAAGCCCAGAAATATGCAATTCAGCTAAGAATTCCGGGTATTCAGCTAATGAAAGCATATGTTAAGTTTTAATTTTATATTGATTTTTGTTATTAAGCAAAGAAAATATAAATTCAGCTGAGAAAAAATGTAATTCAGCTAATATATTTTGCTGTTTTAAAAAAAATTAGTTTTAGTTAAGAAATATGCAATTCAGCTAGATTTTAATGACATTCAGTTGAGCAAAAATTAATTCTTATAACAAAATTTTATTTATATATCTTTAATTTCTTATTAAATGTGAGAAAAATTAAGTTCAGCTTAGAAAATATTTAATTCACCTAAAAATTTTGGTAAGTTAGTTCCAGAAAATAGTACAATATTTCAATTCAGCTAACTCTTTATGATATTCAGCTAATAAAATCTACAACCATATAATTGTTTAATTATAAATTATTAATTTTTTAATACAATTTTATTTATGTTCAATACACTTAGAGAAATTTATTTAATTAAAGTTTTATATTCTAACTTAGTTAAGCGATTTTTTTTTCAGCAGGATTTTTAAAGCTAAAACAGTAAAGAAAATTAGGAATTTTACACTATTAAACTATTTTTTATTATTCAGCTTAAGAAAATAGAATTCAGCTATGAAAAATGTTAATTCAGCTAAATGTTTCTAATAATTAATTTATAATAAGAAGTTTTACTTAAGAAAATTTCAATTCAGCTAAGTTTTAAAGCAATTCAGCTAAGAAACATTGAGCTGAAGTAAGAAAAAATTTATTGTATTTTATATATTTGCTGAAAACTCAATTCAGCTAAGAAAAGTTGAAATTCAGCTAAACATTTATATCAACTTACTTCGGAAAATTACATTGATTTATAAAAATTACAATTCAGCTAAGTTTAAAATCAATTCAGCTAAGGAAATCTTTTCAATTTTTCATTCAATTTAGCATAATTCACTTTCTAGCTTAAGTAACCCTAATTCAGCTAAGTAAATTTCAATTCAGCTGAAGTACTATTTAATATTATTTAACTAAATAGCAATTTCTAGCAAGTTCATTGCATTTAAATAAATTATTTAACAAATTACAACATTTTTATTGTTGTTGCTATTTTAAGGAAAAATCACTATCGTTTCCACTAAATATTGAATGACGTTGGATTATTTTAAATATGATTTTCTAAACTGAAAATCACTTGAAAAAGGTTCTAAACATGAAACTAAAAAAACTTGTGGCGCAATACTTGAGTCAAGGTTGAGAATGGTCAAGGCTAAATGGGGAAGAAACTAAATATAAATAAAAAATGAAATAAATAAAATGGAATATTTTGTTGCGTGTTGAGGTAGAAGACCAGTAAACAATTTAATTGGCAACAATAACTATGACCAGTTTATGGTTAAAAAGTCTAGAAGGTAAAGGTTAAGGAAATTTTGTAACACATGCAAGAGTAGAATGAATGAATGAATGATTGGCAACAAGCAATTATTGCCGTTAACCGCAAAAACAAAACAAAACAAAAAAAAAAAAAAAAGAATTCATTCTTAAATATAGTTTTAGTTCAGATTCTAGTTTAGTAATTCCAGCTGAGATTATAGTTCAGTTCCAGTTCAGTTTCAGTTCAGTTCTATTTTAATTCCAGTTCAGTTCTAGTTCAGTTCCAGTTCAGTTATAGTTCAGTTCTAGATCTGCTCTAGTTCAGTTCTAGTTCAGTTATAGTTCAGTTTTATTTCAGTTCTAGTTCAGTTATAGTTCAGTTCTAGTTCAATTCTAGTTCAGTTCAAGTTCAGTTCTAGATCAAATTCTAGGTTAAATTACTGATCAGATTTCAATTATGTTTTCAGTTCAGATTCTACCTCTGTTGAAAGCTTAGATTCTACTTCAGATTCTTGTCCAAATTCTAGTTCAGTTGCTAGTTTAGATTCAAGTTCAGATTCGAGTTCCTCTCCCTTCAATTAAATTCTTCTCATTTGATATTTTCTTTAAGTTTTAAATTAATCATTTCTAAGAACCAAAACTTTTACGTAGTTTATTTCATTTTATTTGCCCCTAAATGTAGGCTTTAGTTATTAATAATCTAAATGCCTAAAAGCACACCCTTAATTTTCTAAGAATTTTGAATGTTTGTTTTTGTTTTCATTTATTCTATTACATTTTATTTAGATAACAATATGTTGAGATGTGAAATTATTTCAACATTAATACTCCCCACAAACTCCCATTTTACTCTCTTCCCCCTCTCTTGCCCTCTCTATTACTCATAATGTTTTCAATATTACAAGAAAGCTACTGATATTAATATAATTTCGAAAACAAAACACGTTTTGTATATTTACTATAAGGGGAAGAGAGGGTGAGGAGGAGAGCATATTATTACAAAAAGTTAAAAATATAGAGCATACTTTTAAGCGCCAAAAAATACAAATTACTTTATAAACTTCTCACACATACACACGCTTTTCTTTTACATTCTGAAACATAATAAATAAATGAAATTCTCCCTCCAGCTAAAAAAAAAGAAGAAGAAATTACGTATTTTATTGGAAAACATTATTAGCTTTTTTACATATATTTTTACAAAAATCCCTCTCTCTCTTTCTCCGCTCTTGTTCCCTTCTCTCAGCTCTTTAGTTTTTGCTGTTGATTTACAAACAGAACATTTCCTTAGAATTATTGCGTATTTAACAGATTTTTATTGTTAAAGAGAATAAAGAAAAAAAATAAGGTAAATTGTGAATGACAGTTACACAAACAAGAGCAAACAAACAATTCACATACTTTTAGGCGTTCAAAACCTACACTCATACAAAGAGAAGTATGTAAATTCCATTGAAATCCAAAACAAAACAACGTAATATTTTGTGGAAAAGGAAGAGAAGAAAACAAAAAATAACTAAACAAAATTACTTAATAAAATTTATTAATAACATTATTATAATAAGAAAAACTAAAGTCTACCTTAAGGCTTTCAAACCTAATAATTATTAAAGCCAGCAGTTAAGGAGAAACATTAATAAAAATCCCCCCTTCCTTAACGAAAATAATCTATTAGCAGCAACTTTTTTAAAACAAACATAAAAAAGCAATTGACCAAAAATAGATACATCCTTGACTTTTGCGGTCTCCGGTGGTAAGAGCTTAATGATGGCAACCTCAAACAATGACAACAGTCAATATCCTAGACAAGGATGGCAAGGAAGGATGGCAAAAAATGGAGGCAAATACAACAAAAAATATTCAAATTAAATAAAAACAAAGACAAATAAAATTTAGAAAAAGCTCTTAAGAGAGATGAAAGCTTAAAAAGCTTTTTTAATAGAATGAGAAAAAATTTCGCTATAAGAGAAAATTTTCAAATTTTCTAATTAACAAAATAAATTGGATTAAACTTCATTTATTTTTGGTTAGCTGAATTAAGATTTTGTTTAGCTGAATTCAATTCTCTTAAGCTGAATAACTTATTAATGAAATGAAACTAAATTTTTTTAGCTGAATTGCGGAAAATTTTAGCTGAATTGGATATTTTGTTTCTAGTTAGATAAAAATATCAGCTGAATTTAGATTATTAGCCAAAGATGTTAGCTGAATTGAATTATTCTTAGCTGAATTGCTGGAAAATTTAGCTGAATTGAAATTTGTGTTTCTAAATGGTTGAAAAATTCAGCTGAATACAGATTATTAAACTTAAATGTTAGCTGAATTAAATATTTTATCATCTGAATTGAATTTTCTTAGCAAATAAATAACATGAAATTACAATTTTATTAGCTGAATAACTAAAAGATTTAGTTAACTGGGAAATTATGTTTCTACATAAAAAATGTACCGGAATGCGTATGATTACGCACAATTGTTAGCTGAATTATATTATTTATCAGCTTACTTCACTTTTCTAAATATAAATAAAATTTTCTTAGCTGAATATCTGAAAATTTTAATTCCTAAATGGCTGATAACTTCAGCTGAATTGGTAATATTAACCATAGTTGTCAGCGGAATTACTTAAATTGCTAACTGAATTAAATTTCCTTTAGCTTAAGAGTAAATTAGTAACATAAAATGGATATTGTCTCAGCTGAATTGAAATATTGGTAACAAAATTTAATTATCAAAAAAATTACCAAAATTTTTAGCTGAATTCCTTAAAAATTAGCTAAATCGAAATTTTCCTTTTGCTAATTCAATTGTCTTAAATCAAATATATTAAGCTGAAAACAATATTCTTTTAGCTGAATTTAACTTTTTCAAGGTGAATAGCAAAAAAATAAATAATAAGCTGAATTAAAATTTAACCAAAATTTAGCTGAATTGAAATTTTCTTAATGAAATGAATACCAAAAAAATATAGCTAATATGTAAATTTTTCAATTTTTCTCGACTGAATAGCAAAAATAAAAGCTGAATTCAAATTTTCATAGCTGAAAAGCGGAAATATGTAGCTGAATTGAAATAAAGCTAAACAATTTCCTGAATTACGTTATTTGAATTATATTTCATTAGCTAAATAACAGTGATATTTAGCTGAATTGAAATTTTATTCCAGTTTTTTTTAATTATTCAGTTAAACGAAACTTTCTTAGCTGAATAGCAGTTATAGTTAGCTGAATTGTGATTAAGATAAAGATATTAATGGAAAATATATCCAAAAAGCAAATTAGTAATATCACGTGATTATTTCTTAGCTGAATAGCAAAAACATTTAGCTGAATTGCCAAAAACTTATCAAAACTGATAATTTATATATAAAAATTTGTTTAAAAAATAGCTGAATATAGTTTTTTGCTAGCTGAATAGCGTAAAGTGTTAGCTGAATTATTTAATTTGTATTATTCAAAAAGATTTTGTTATAAAAAGTTGTTTTATTAAAAATTATTTAAACTTTACTTATATTTTTCCAATTTCAAATTCTATTCTCTATTTTATACTCTCTTAAATATTTGTTTTAATCAAAGCAAAAGTCTCTTTAAAAGCCTATTTGTAGGCAGCATTTTTTTTCCTTTCTCTCCCTCTCTCTCTTAAATATTTTTTATATCAAGGTCTTTTAATTTGGAGGCTTTTAATATTCTCATTTGTATAAAATTTAACCTGACAAGGTTAAATTTTTTATAACCTAAACGCGTGGCAAGTAAATTACTTTTTCAATTTCATGTGTTTGTATTTGTTTTTGGTTATGCCTTTACCGCTTTTTCCCAAATGCCTCTCTCTCTCTCTCACACACACACTCTCATACACATGAAGCTCTTAAATAAATTGTACCTTTCTCTTGTTTCCCTGTTTAGATGCTAAAACATTAATGGTTTGTTATTGTTTGAGTGTGTATGTGTGTGTGTGTGTTTCTGTTTGTATGTTTATTACAAAATTGCGCCGTGAACCCTCACAGCTTTAGAGCTTTTTTTACTCTAGTTGAAGTTCAAGGTTACTGTGGCTGAAGGCTGCTGTTGCTGCTGCTCTTGATGATAATTTTGACACATGCTTTCTTTTTTTTCTTTTGTTGTTGTTGGGTTTACTACCTTCAGTTTCCAGTGTATACTTTTGGGGGTGGGTGTTATGCATAAAATAGGTCCTTAATAAAAAATATGTTGTTGCTGGTTTCTTTCATTGAATGTATTTGAATGTATTTTGAGCTTGAGGTAGGAGTATTCTTTTTAAGGTTTTCTTTTTTTCTACTTCCCTTTCACCCCAATAATTCCCCACATTTGACCTTGAGCTTCAAAATATTGTTTTAGCCGCCCTTTGGACTCCCACTTTCTGTTGGAATTTTTTTACTTCTTTTTCAATTTTTTCTTTGTTTTTCATCTCTGCTTCTTTTGCTCTTTAAGCATCCTGGCTTTTCTTTTTTTTTTTGTTAAAGATCTTTAGCAGGAGCAAAGGAGCAAATGAAGATGATGATGAAGAAAAAAAACTTAAAATTCATTTGCAGCGGGTGTTTTTGATTTGATTTTATTCATTTTTCTTTTAAGACTTTTTTTATCATTCAAAAGGTACAAAAACATTCTAAAACATTTTTTGTTATCACACTTTTTCTTGTTCTTGTTTTTATGATTCCTTTGTACTTCACTTATATACTATATATTAAACACTTGTTCACAATACATATATAAATTTATCCCTCCATATATTTAAATAAATATTCCTTATTTTTTCATTTTGGTTAAAGTTAAAGGTCAACAAAAGGACATTGATGCTTACGCGTCATTCGTGGGTTAAATATATTGTTGTTACAAACATTTATGTTCCCAATAACCAAAGTTTGTAAATGTGTGTGTTTGTTTGTAGAAGAATATGAATTACATGAGCTTGTGTAGGTGTTTGATGTGGGAGTGAGAAGGAATGAGAAACCTTTTTTTTTCTCTTTTTATTGTCCAAAGTTAATTTGAGATTTACTTGGTGACACGTGTAGTAAAATTCTAAGAAATTGCGTAGATGCTGACATTTAAGTTGTTTTCACTTGAATTCAGTTAATACTGGAGAAATTTATTGAATTGTTGTAGTATGACAGGTATATATATCCCTTAAGCTTACTTCCAATTCTATGATACTGAATTCAGATTGTAGACTTCAGTTTAGGTTCCAAATTCTGTTTACAGTTCAGTTTCTAATTCAGAATGGAAATACAAAATCTAATTCAGATTCTATCTCAGATACGAAATAGTTCAGAGTTTTAATAAGATAAATTTCATTTGATATTCTAATTTTCATTCAAAAAAACCATTTTCCCATTCTGATGCTTTTTCAGTTCAATTCCAGTTTACTTCTACTTTAATTATGATCGAGTTTAAGTTCTAATTCTATATCTTTGCCTTATTTTGATTCTAATTCCAAATCTAATTTAGAAATTTCATTTTAGATTTTATATAGAACTCAGATTCCAGTTCCGTTTCATGTTCCCAGTTCAGATAAAATCTAAGGTTCCAATTACGATTCTAGTTAAGACACTTTTTCAGATTTATCTTAAAATTCTAGTTTAGTTTTCTATTTCAGAATCCAGTTCAGATTATATTTTATACTCCCGTTCGACTCTAATTTAAATTCTACTTCCGATATACAAGAATCCCGTTCAGATTCTAGTTCAGGTCTGGGTTGAGATAATAGTCCAGATTCTAGTCAAGATTCAAAATAAAAACTCAATTTTAGTACAGATCCTCAATCAGCTTCCAGTGCCGATTCTTCTTTGCTCAGATACGTTCAGATTCTAGTCCAGAATCCAATTGAGAGTCCAGTTCAGCTTCAGAAGCAATATGAGATTCCAATTTAACTTTCATTTCGAATTTTAGTTCAGAAACTACTCCTTAACCTAGTTTAGTTCAGTTCGGTCCTAATTCAGTTCTAGTTTCTAGTTTAGTTCAAGTTGTGACTCAGTTCTTGTTCAGTTCCAGTTCAGTTCCACTTCAGTTCCGTTACTTCTAGTTCAAGTTCTAGTTCATTTCGTAGTTCATCATTCTCGTTAGTCAGTTTTCAGTTCTAGTTCAGTTCCAGTTCAGTTCCTGTTCTCTAGTTCAGTTCTTGTTCAGTTCATGTTCTAGTTCAGTTCTAGTTTCCAGTTATCTAGTTCAGTTCTAGTTCAGTTCTAGTTCAGGTATCGTGAGTTCAGTTCTAGTTCAGTTTCAGTTTCTAGCTTCAGTTCTAGTTTAGTCTAGTTCAGTTCATCTCGTTCCAGTTCCAGTTCTGGCTCAGTTCTTGTTCAGTTTAAGTTCAGTTCCTGTTCACTTCTAGTTCAGTTCTTGTTCAGTTCAGTTCATTCTGGTTCAATTCTCGTTCAGGTTTCAGTTCTAGTTCAGTTCCAGTCAGTTCTAGTTCAGTTCTAGTTCAGTTCCAGTTCAGTTCTAGTTCGGTTCTAGTTTAGTTCCAGTTCTATTTCAGTCCTACTTCAGTTCTAGTTCAGTTCTAGTTTAGTTCTAGTTCCAGTTCCAGTTCAGTTACAGTTCAGTCCTGTTCAGTTCTAGTTCAGTTCTATTTCAGTTCTACTTCAGTTCTAGTTCAGTTCCAGTTCAGTTCCAGTTCAGTTCCTGTTCAGTTAAACTTCAGTTCTAGTTCAGTTCTAGTTTAGTTCTAGTTCAGTTTCCAGTTCAGTTCCAGTTCCAGTTAAGTTCCTGTTCAGTTCCAGTTCAGTTCCAGTTCAGTTCTAGTTCAATTCCAGTTCAATTCCAGTTCAGTTCCTGTTCAGTTCTAGTTTTGTTTTAGTTCAGTTATAGTTCAGTTCTACTTCTAGTTCCGGTGTAATTTCAGGTTCTACTTCTGGTATTAGTTCAGATTCTAATTAAGGTTCTAGTTCAGGCTCCAATTCAGCTCCTTTTTCATTTACAATCCAGTTCCAGAGTATTAAAGTGTAAATGTCAGAGTATCTTTATCTCTAAAAACACCTTGAATCAACTTTTAAAAATTAACCCTTTATGACATCATAGAATTACTTTCACTATTATTGAATAAGATTATTAACATTTGAACAAACATTTGTCAACTCAAACACAGAATTTTTGATTGAATGAAATTTTCGTTCAATAAAAAACCCACAAACACCCAACCAAACGTTTAAAAAAAACCTAAAAGGACCTTGAGGCTACAAACAATTTCTAATGAACCGAATATCCCAGGAATAAAGGATAAAGAAATCTAAAGAAATTGTTAAAAATAAAGAAAAACAACAAGAAATAAATAAACAAACAGACAGAACAAACAAACAACAATTGGCAACAGCATTTGAATGTTTTATAGATTTATTTTTAAAAAAACGGGAATCTATGGAAAAGGGACATAATAAAAAACTAAAGGTTAGATTATACAAGGATATTTATACAACAACAACAACAAGAACAACAAGAACAGAATAATAATAAAATATAAATAAATAAAATGTTGGCATTTAGAAAAAAAGACCTTTAAAAAATAGGTGCCTTTGCCTCTAACATTTAACCCCTTTTCCCTCCTCCGCCCCTTTAGAAAATGAGGAGAAATTAATTTGAAAATAAAGAAAGAAAAATAAATAAATGAAACGTAAATGACAAGGTCATCTCCAACAACCGGCTGAGTATTTTGAATTCGTTTGGAAAAAGAAATAAAAAATGCAAGAAAACCAAAAAACCAAAATGCCGGGAAGGTGAATGATAAACCCTGAACATGAACTTGTAATTGTAGTTTTATATACAATTTGCTGACAATAAATGGCCAAGAACTTGAACACTTTGAAAACACTGTAAATAGTTTTTCTTGTTCAAATAAAAGCTTTTTTCACCATATCACACACAAAATACCGGTTTATCTATGTGTGTGTGTGTGTATATGTAAATTTGTATTTGAGTAAAGTCCTGGGTTCAGGGTAATCAAAGGTCGGTTGGTAATACGTCAATGTTATATTTCAATAGAAAATCTATTGAAAAACTACCAAAAACAACAACAACAACAAAGAGGAGTAAACATTTCTATAGAGGAGGAGATTGTAGGTTCTCTGGTGACCTTCATTATTAAAAAGAAAAGCTTTTCATATTCTATTTGAAGGTTAAATGGAAATATTTACTATGCAAAAACAATAAAACTAAATTTAAACAAATACACTTGGAGAAAAGAACTCTCTCTCTCTCTCTTTAAATTAAAAAGAGAGTAAAAAATCTAAAAAAAGAGAGCATAAGTTAAAAACTAAAAGTAGATGTTTAAGAGACCAAAACGCGCAATAAAAAATGAAATTAAGTAAATAACAATTTGTGTTTGATATAGACTGGTCACTTGGGAGCATAATCCAGTACAAATTAAAAACTATAGTTGAGTCCATGGTCAACAGACATGATTATTTAATTATCTTATGAATCATCGTTCCATTTTAGTTCAGTTCCCGATCATGTTTAAGTTCTTTCAATTCACACTGTAGTTCTGATTCTAATTCAGATTTATTACAGATTTAAATTTCAGATTATTTTCAGATAAGATTGTAGTTCAGATAAGGATTTTAGATTCTAGCCAACACCTAAATTCATATCCTGATCCATATTCTAGTTCACATTTTGATAATAATTCTAATGCAGATTCTAATTCAAACTCTTGTACAGTTTCCAGATCAGATTTAAGTTTAGTTATAGTTCAGATTCTTGCTCAGAATACAGTTCAGACTCAAATTTACTATCTAAATTTAAATCTTGTTTAAAATCTTAGTGAGATTCCAATTCACAATATAGTTCAGATTCCAATGCTGATTCCAGTTTATAGAATCAACTTCAGATTCTAATTTTAATTCTTGTTCAGATTCAGATTCCAGTTCTCATTCAGATTTTTTTCAGATTCAGTTTCTGATTCTAATTCAGATTCTAGTTCTAATTCTATTTCAGATTCTATTATGATTCATGTTTGATTTAAGTTGAGTTTTATTTCAGATTCTGGTTTTGATTTTGGTTCAGATTTTTCTTCAAATCTATTTCAGATTCTAGTTCAGGTTCTGTTTCAAATTCATGTTTGATTCAAGTTGAGTTCTAGTTCAGATCCCAGTTCTGATTCTAAATCAGATTCTATTACTGTTTCTAGTTCATATTCTATGTTAGATTCGAGTTTAGATTCTAATTCAGGTTCATATTTGATTCAAGTTGAATTCTAGTTCAGGTTCCAGTTCTGATTCTAATTCAGATTTTACTTCAGATTCATGTTTGATTTAAGTTGAGTTTTATTTCAGATTCCAATTAAGATTCCAGTTCAAAATCTATTTCAGATTCCAGTTAAAATTCAATTTCAAATTCTATTTCCGACTGTATTTCAGATCTGGTTCACTGCCAAGTTCACTTTCAAATTTATATTCTGGTTCAGATTATATTTCAGATTACAGATCAAAATATAATTCCAATTCTAGTTCACATTCTAATTCAGCTGCAGGTTGAAATTCTAGTAAAATTTTTAATTCTCTTTCAGCCACGAGCTTTTAGTTCCCTTAAAAAGAGTACACTATTTCCGCTGAATCTCTTTTTTCTTTCTCTTAAATTTCACAAATAAAAAAAAGAAAAAAACATTTCTGTGGATTTACCGGCCGGCCGGTTTTATTTGCTATTTTACAACAAAAATCCCGAATAAAAAAAAAGAAATAACAACAAATATTTAATGTTATTTATAGTTTTATATTTTATTATTCAGAGAAAATGTCCTCCTCTGCATGTTCTAATATTAAGACCCTGACATTGACGTCAAACTTCTAACAACTGCAGTGTGTTTTTTTAGCAAAAAAAATAGAAAATGAACTTCAATAGAAAAATAACAACAACAACAAAATGCATTTAATTTATGTCAAAATAAAATCTAAAGCAAGAAAAGAATTTCAATTTGAATTATTTTCTTTATGAATTTAATTCAAAATTTTTCCCATTTAATCGATTAGAGGGAACGAGGGAGGTAAGAAGCTCTGCTGTCAGCTGTTGCTTTTACTGTCATTGCACTTATTTTGTTGTTGTTGTTTATTCTTTGTGGTCTTTGGTATTTTTGCTTTTACTGCAGTTGGGTCGTGGTCGTTGTGTTGTGTTGTTGGTTTGAAATTTGCTAGCGGTTTTCTTGTTCCCAGTCAACGACAGTTCAAGTGCGTTCATTGCGATAAAATTGTAAAAAAGAATTTTCTTTTAATTCAAGTCAATGAATGCATTTTCTATATAATTTGCTTTTGTTCTCTTAACTGTCCTTTGCGGTGGAACATAAATGCTAATGACTTTTCTGTTTTGTTGATGTAGTGAAATTCGTGATCAGAATCTAGTTCAAATTCGTGACCAGATTCTGGTTCTGATTTAAGTTCTGTTTTTAGTACAGATTCTTGATCGGGTTGTAACTTTCGGATTCGGGTTCAGATTGTAGTTCTGATTCCAGACCAGATTCTATTTCAAAATCTAGTTTAGAATCTAGTTCAGTTCTAGTTCAGTTCTAGTTCAATTTTAGTTCAGTTCTAGTTCAGTTCTATTACAGTTCTAATTCAGTTCTGGTTCAATTTTAGTACAGTTCTAGCTCAGTTCTTTTTCAGTTGTAGTTCAATTTTAGTTCAGTTCTAGTTCAATTTTAGTTCAGTTCTAGTTCAATTTTAGTTCAGTTCTATTACAGTTCTAATTCAGTTCTGGTTCATTTCTAGTTCAGTTCTAGTTCAGTTCTAGTTCAATTTTAGTTCAGTTCTAGTTCAGTTCCAGTTCAATTTTAGATCAGTTGTAGTTCAATTTTAGTTCAGTTCTAGTTCATTTCTAGTTCAGTTCTAGTTCAGTTCTAGTTCAATTTAAGTTCAGTCTAGTTCAGCTCTAGTTCAGTTCAATTTCATTTCTAGTTCAGTTCTAGTTCAGTTTTAGTTTAGATTTTAGTTCAAATTCCAGCGCAGTTTTAGTTTGGATTATAACTCAGATTCCAGTTCAGATTCTAGTTAAAATTCCAGTTCTGATTCTAATACAAATTCTAGTTTAGATCTTATTTTCAATTCAGATTGCAGTTCAGATTCTAGTGCTGATTCTAGATGTGTTTTTCCTTTTTTACTTAAGTTCTAGATCAGATTCTAGTTTAGTATTCAGTTAAGTTTCCAGTTCAGATTTATTGTTTGCGCTACAGTTTTGGTTGATTCTATTATTTAGACTTTGTTTTAAAATTTTATTGCCTTATAAATCTCTAAATCTGTTTATTAACTTCACCTCTGACCTGTGAAATTCTTTTTCAATAATTTTTTTTTTTTTGATCGAAAAACTCCTCCCACAAATGTCTTGAAAAAATATTCTTTAATTTTACACAAAACGCCAATAAACTTTGACCATGGAATGATTAAAGTGAAAAAGAATAAAAATTGTTAAACTCCTCTTAGTAGACATCAGCTGCATTATTGTATTTATTCTCCCATAACAGCACCAGCAACAAAAGCATCAGCATCCATCGCAATCAGTATTCATTTTCAGAATTAGCATCAGCAACATCTCGTAATACCATCATCATCATCTTCATCATCATCATCGTGAACAGATATAAAAGAGTCAAGTAATTGTTCAAGGTCACTTAATGTCTGGATATTTGTAAAATGATGAGTTTTTCTTTTTTTCGTTCAAAGTTTCATAAAAGAATAAAATTCAAAAGACAAACTGAGATTCTGCATTGAAGCATTTCCTGTGTGTGTGAGAGGAAAAATGCATTTTTTTGATGTTGAAGAAGAAGAAAGAAAGTATGAAGGAGTTGTGGAGGAAAAAGATGCAAAGATCGTTTAACTGGTGATCTGCACTTTTTATTAATAATTTATTTCTTTCTTTATTTTAATAAGGAAAAGAAGACCCTGAGCTTTAATTTATTATTATTATGAGTGAATATTGTCTGCTCTGACTTTAACTCTTGTTTGCTTTGCTTTAGAGGAGTAATAACCTTTGAAGTAGAGTTCAAGATTTCCGCTTTTAATAAAATTTTATTTATTTTCTTTTTGCCTTAATTAAATCACTGTGTTTGTCAGCTGGCAGAGGGCAGAGTTTCACATAAACAATTTCACTCTTGAAGTTTACCGGCTTTGCAGCCTCAGACTCAGTGACTGGTTATACGTCTGACTTGAAAGATCAGGCCACCACAATAATTCAATCATTAATTCATTGTCACATTAAAAGTACTTGAATATTCATAAAATTCATATGAATGAACGAATGGAAAAGAAAAAAAAACAGTTCATTAAACTTCAAATGAAGTTAAAGTAATTAAATGACATTAAATCTTAAGGATTTCAAGGATTTTTTTTTTGATTTCATTTCTTAAAAAAGCCATAATTTCTTTCTCACAATTATTTTAAAATGATTCATTTATGAGTCACCTTTTTTTGCTGCTTTAAACTTCAAAGAAAACCACAAAAACTCATCATCTGCAACAAAAAAAAATCATAACCTTCATATCCGCTGGCACCAAAAACCTTAAAAACCATTGAAGGATTTGAACAATGAAACTATTAAGTCACATTTTCACTCATATGAAGCGATTTTAACTACAAATACTGACTCAGTCAGATGTGTGATCATAAATAACCAAATTTATTTTTGTTTCTTTTCATTCTTAATTTTCCAATTCCCTTGAATGTTTTTATTTGTCTTTTCAAAAGTCTTAATATTGTAGAGCTCCAGAAATTTTTATATAAACAAGAAATGTAAGAAAAACTGTTGAAGATTCTGAACAGTGGATCAATCAGGCCAAACTAAAGGCTGCTCATTTCAGACTATTTCAGTTCTTTGTCAAGCTCTAGTTTAGGTTCTGGTTTAGAAAGAGATCAGATTCTAATTCATTTATAGTTCATATTCAGATTCATATTCTTGCTCAGTTTAGATTTTCGATCATGTGCCAGATTAGCCTCTAGATCATATTTAAAAGCATATTCTTGAACTGATGAATTATTGTTATGTTCCAGTACAAGCTTAGTTCTAGTTCAGTTCTAGTTCAGTTCTAGTTTTTTTTAGTTCAGTTGTAGTTCAATTCCTGTTCAGTTCTAGTTCAGTTCTAATTCAGTTCTTGTTCAGTTTTAGCTCGGTTCTAATTCAGTTTTAGCTCAGTTCTAATTCAGTTCTAGTTCAGTTTTAGCTCAGTTCTAGTTCAGTTCTAGTTCAGTTTAGCTCAGTTATAATTCAGTTCTATTTCAGTTTTAGCTCAGTTCTATTTCAGTTCTAGTTCAGTTTTATCTCAGTTCTAATTCAGTTCTAGTTCAGTTTTAGCTCAGTTCTAATTCAGTTCTAGTTCAGTTTTAGTTCAGTTCTTGTTCAGTTCTAATTCAGTTCTAGTTCAGTTTTCTCTCAGTTCTAATTCAGTTCTAGTTCAGTTTTATCTCAGTTCTATTTCAGTTCTAATTCAGTTCTAGTTCAGTTTTAGCTCAGTTCTAATTCAGTTTTAGTTCAGTTTTAGCTCAGTTCTAAATCAGTTCTAGTTCAGTTTTATCTCAGTTCTAATTCAGTTCTAGTTCAGTTTTTGTTCAGTTCTAGTTCAGTTTTAGCTCAGTTCTAATTCAGTTCTAGTTCAGTTTTAGCTCAGTTCTAGTTCAGTTTTAGCTAAGTTCTAGTTCAGTTCTAGTTCAGTTTTAGTTCAGTTCTTGTTCAGTTATAGTTCAGTTCTAATTTATTATAGTTTAGTCCTAAATAAGTTCTGGTTTAGTTTGTAGATCAAATTATAAATCAATTTCGAGATCTGATTCTAGTTCTGAGTATAGTTCAAATTCTATTTCAGATTCTATTACATATTCTGGTTCAGATTCTAATTCATATTTCAGTATTGATTTTAGTTCAGAAAACAGTTCAGATTCTAGTTGACATTCTAGTTTGGTTTGTAGTTCAGTTTATTGTTCAAATTCTAAATAAGATTCCAGATCTGATTCTATTTAAGATTCTAGTTCAGAATCTTAGGTTAAAAACCAAGAAGAATCTTATATTTTTGTTCAGATTCCAGTTTAGATTTTAGTGCAGATTCTAATTGAGATTCTAATTTAGATTCTTGTCCAGGTTGCAGTTCAGTTTCCATTTCAGATTCTATTTATTTCACTCTTAATTGAAAATATTAGTTTAATCAATATTTTAATTGAAATGTTGTTTGTCTATTTTTTTTTCCACATTCTATGATCATCCAAACCACTGTCTCATGTTTATGCTTAAAATGAATGGTTTATGATCTTAATTTCAATGTGAAAACGATCACATAAGTCACATAAAGACTTCCAGCAACCAAACAAAGACATAATCTTTTGTGAGGAGAGACGGATGGATGGACGGACAGTCAAATAAACAGACGGATCAGCAGCAACGACTCATTCACCAAAATCTAAAAAAAAAAACAAAACAAAAGCAACAACAAACACAAAAAAAGGTCACTAAAGTTTTCAACAACGAGAAAAAAAATATAAGAAATAAACAGAGTCTGTGTAAGAAGTTTTTTTTTTCATTTTTTTCAAGTAACAAAATAAAATTTTATACATTTTTGTTGTTGTTGTTTCTCTTCCTCCTAAAAATAAATATATATATTTTTTTAGTAAAAAACTGGGTCAAGTATACAAATAAACTGAAGTATAAAGTATTTTTAAGAAAACTAAATACAACAGATTGTAACCCAAAAAAAAACAAAAACAAAAAATAAGAAAGACAGTGCAGAGCAGAGAGCGATATTTCCTTCAGCTAAAAATATGAAATTTGGAAATTACTTTTCCTTAAGCAAGACGTTCAGGCGTCTAAATGACGAGCGTCCAAAAAAAGCTTAGAGATTTAAGATTGAAATTGATTAGAGATTAAATGGAGCAACAGCTCTATGAATTTGGGTTAAGTTTAGAAACCAACAAAAAACACAACAACAACAAACATCCCTGATATTTGAAGAGAATTCAAGGTACAAAAAAAATGTTTGTATTTTAGTTTTTTTTTGTTAAATAAACTAAATCAAATATCATGACCGTATACGAGTGAAGTACAATCAATAAATATTTTACACATTTTGAAGGTTTCGCCCACCAATAAAGTTTTTTTTTTTAATTTAAACTTAACTGAACTTTTTTTCAATATTTTTTTTATACCCTACACCATCATATATATATATATAGGTTTTGTCATTCCGTATGTAACACTAAAAAGGAATTATCTCAAACCCCATAAAGCATATATATTCTTGCATCAAATCAAAATCGGAGTCTATTTAGCACTGTCTGTCTGTTCGTCAGTCAATCTCTTGTTGGCACGCTCACATCCACAATAATTGGCAAAGTTCAATGAAGCTTGGCCTGAGTATTTTTTATAGTCCTGAGAAGTTTCCTATTTAAAACCAGCAAAATTGATTAATTAAATAGAAAGATATCGACCGATATCTGAGGCAACCTCCAAGTTCAAGCGAAGAATTTTTCGTAAAATTTTCAATCGACAATTTAGAATAAGATTTTGGCATAATAAATATTAAATCGGTTCAGCAGAAGTTATAGCCAACATTATAAATAATTTTATGACTCATTAAGTGTTCCTGTGTGTGAAAAACTTTTATACATTAAATACGTCTGTATGAGTCTGTTTGTCCAAAACATAACGTATTTACTTCACTCACATTTTTGGTGAAGGGTATTAAAGATTCGGCATAGCCGAATATAGCATTCTCACTTGTTGTATTTTATTAAAAAGTTTGTTAACTCATTGTTGTTGATAATTTTTATTACGGATTTCATTGAATGAAACAAAATTATAGCAAAAGTATCGATAGATGAATGACGACTGAAAAGACTAGAGGATGGACAGAGGGAGGTAGGGGCAGCGGTAGGCATCTATGACGACGACGACGTGCGTATGACTTGTTACTCACAATGATTAATTTATAACCAATTTTGTTTATTGTGTTTTGTTTTTGTTTTCTCTCTAAACGTGTAGTTAAAATGTGATTAAAATTGTTAAATTAAAAAAAAAAATAAAATTTTGCTTAAATTTTTTTATTTAAAATTTAAAGTTAAGTGACCTCTGTAGAGTTTTATGTTTAAAAAAACTATTGGCAAAATATTTAACAAAAATAAATTGTATTTTTAATTAAAAGACAAATAGTCATTACTCTCAAAACTGCTAAAAATAGCTAATAAAGCTCTTTATTATTTTTTAATTGAAAATTATTCAAATCAATGAAATTGAATCGAAACATATTCCATAACAAAAAAAGAAAAGGTTAAGGATTAACAAATTAATTGTATCTGGTATTAAATAGATTTCAAAGAAGTTTTCTTAATCAGCAAAATTTCAAGAGTAAATTTAGATTTGAACTTGACAAATACAATAAAAATTAATTTAAGTTCCAATTAGTAAGAGTTAATAAAGTCCAGAGTATAGACTAATCTATAGTCCAGACTATAGATTAAATTATAGTACAGACTATAGACTATAGTCAAGACTATATATTACTCTATAGATCATACTATGGAATTTATAGTCAGATTTCCAGTGTTATCTCGCATCTAAACTACAAAATGAACTTGAATCTGAAATATAAACTGTACTAGAATCTGAACTTCAAACTGAACCAGAGCCGGAACAAGAAACTGAATTAGAATCTGAACTAAAAACTGAACTAAAAACTAAAGTAAAATCTTAACTACAAAATGAACTACAATCTGAAATATAAACTAGAACCTGAACTACAAACTTAACTTGGATCTGAACTATAAACTCAACTAGAATCTGAAGTAGAATCCGAACAACAAACATAACCAGAGACTTTACTAGAATCTTGACTAAAATATGTACTGGAATCTGAACTAAAATCGATGCTGAACTAAAATCTAAACTAGAATCTGAACAACAAACTTATTGAGAAACTGAATCTGAACTAGATGCTGCTCTAGAATCTAAACTAGAATCTGAACTACAAACTGAACTAGAAACTGAAAAAAATATGAACAAGATTCTGACCTAAAAACTGAGCGAGAAACTGAACTAAAAGATGAACTAGAACTGAAATTGCAATATGAACTAGAATCTGAACAAGAATTGGAACTAGAAACAGAACTAGAATTTAAACTAGAATCTGAACAAGAATTTAAGTAGAACTGAAACAGAACAGAATTAGAACTGAACCAGAACAGAATTAGAACTGAACTAGAACTGAACCAGAACAGAACTAGAATTAAATTAGAACTGAACTAGAACTGAACTAGAACTTAACTAGAACTAAACTACAACTGAACAAGAATTTAAGTAGAACTGAAACAGAACAGAATTAGAACTGAACTAGAACTGAACCAGAACAGAATTAGAACAGAACTAGAATTGAATTAGAACTGAACTAGAACTGAACTACAACTGAACAAGAATTTAAGAAGAACTGAACCAGAACAGAATTAGAACAGAACTAGAATTGAATTAGAACAGAACTAGAATTGAATTAGAACTAAACTAGAACTGAACTAAAGCTGAACTAAAACTGAACTGAGCTATGACTTAACGTATAATTCATAGTCAGGAAACCTTTATCTTAACTATAGGAAACACTTCTATATTTAATAGACCTGAACTCTGATATGATCTGGCCTATTGTTTTCATTATAATCAGCATTATAATCTGACCAATATTCTGCACTACAATCTATTCTAAATTCATTCAAATTTGGATCCATAATTTGTCCTATGGTCCGAACAGTTAAAAAACATTTAAATCAAAAATAAATCTTTTCAAAAAAAAAAAAACCGTTACAACCTGTTTAAGGTTTTCAAAAGAGATTGAATCAAAAAAATATTGAAAAAAATCAAAATTTCTTTTGATGTTTTTTTTTATTCAAAAAATTAATAAATAAATGTTAATAATTTTGCTCATCTTTGTTTTGCTTAAAATACAACAAATTAAATAATTAATCAAAATATTTTGAAACTATTAAAATTGTATGATTAAAACACAAGATCAGATAAAAGTCTTTGTTTGGTTTTGGACTTTATCTCTTTCATAAACTTTGACGTAAATAAACCAAGTTTCGTTTTTTTTGTAATCAAAATAAAGAAGATGATCGGACGGTCTCGCATAATTTTGAGGAAGTTGATCAGTTGGTTTCTTCGTTGGTGTTATAGCAACAACCTCAGATCAGATGTTTCTTTTTCTGAAATTGAATGTCAAATAAATTCGTTTAATTCATTTTCTTTTCCGTTTAAAATTTTTATGTTGAGGAAGTTTTGTCATCTCATGTCAATCTCATGAAAATGATATCAATATCAGTCCAAGTTCCATAACAAAACAATAAAACAGTGAGTGATCTTCTATAACGGTTGTTTATTATTTAAATTTAAATATTTATTTCACATTGATTTCTCTTTTTGCATAAATTTATGCAAAACAATTAAAGTTTGACTTTTACGTTTCGATTTCATTAAAATTTTTTTTAATGAATTTCAAATCGAAAATGTTTTGTGCAATTGAATATATGTGAAGGATATCAGGTGCCGTTTAATTCTTGTTTTTTTATTTATTTTATTTCTTTTATATGTTTATTGTTCTTATAATGTCTGTTATTTTTGGGCGAAGCCGATTTTTTTGTTTTATTTTCAAGTTCATTTTATTTATTTCTTCTAAATTTTAGAGCATAAATCAAAAAAGGTCAAATAATTTAAAATTGAAAATCTTGCTAGAAAAACGTCTCTTAACGGAAATAACTTGAATATTTTTTTTCTTATAGTTTAGAAAAATAATTAGAAACGATGCCATGATTCTTTTAAAGGTCTTCTATTTTAAAATTATGTAAAATATTTCGAGAATAAATTAAATATCAACTAATAAATCGTTTTAGGAAACTAAAAAAATATTAAAATTTTTTTAGAAATTATGAATTTTTAGTGAAAACCTGAAGTTTTTGTGAAAAATTAAATTTTTAATCAAAATTTATTTTTTGGGAAAATTCGAATTTTTAGTGAAAATTTCAATTTTTAGTGAAAATTTCAATTTTTAGTGAAAATTTCAATTTTTAGTGAAAATTTCAATTTTTAGTGAAAATTTCAATTTTTAGTGAAAATTTGAATTTTTAGTGAAAATTCGAATTTTTAGTGAAAATTCGAATTTTTAGTGAAAATTTCAATTTTTAGTGAAATTTTGAAAATTTAAATTTTTAGTGAAAATTTAAATTTTTAGTGAAAATTTAAATTTTTAGTGAAAATTTAAATTTTTAGTGAAAATTTCAATATTTAGTGAAAATTTGAATTTTTAGTGAAAATTTGAGTTTTTAGTAAAAATTTGAATTTTAAGTGAAAATTTTGAATTTGAATTTTTAGTGAAAATTTGAATTTTTAGTGAAAATTTGAATTTTTAGTGAAAATTTGAATTTTTAGTGAAAATTTGAATTTTTAGTGAAAATTTGAATTTTTAGTGAAAATTTGAATTTTTAGTGAAAATTTGAATTTTTAGTGAAAATTTGAATTTTTAGTGAAAATTTGAATTTTTAGTGAAAATTTGAATTTTTAGTGAAAATTTGAATTTTTAGTGAAAATTTGAATTTTTAGTGAAAATTTGAATTTTTAGTGAAAATTTGAATTTTTAGTGAAAATTTGAATTTTTAGTGAAAGTTTGAATTTTTAGTGAAAATTTGAATTTTTAGTGAAAATTTGAATTTTTAGTGAAAATTTGAATTTTTAGTGAAAATTCGAATTTTTAGTGAAAATTCGAAGTTTTAGTGAAAATTCGAATTTTTAGTGAAAATTTGATTTTTTTCTGAAACTTACTTCTTTACAGTTCTGTAATTTAATCTTGGAAAATTTTAGTTGTTTTTTTTAATAAGGAAATATATTCGATTTTAATGTCATTTTATAAAAAAAAGGTCTTTAGTTCCTCAAACATTTTTTCTATCACCTTCCGCTCCAAAATAAAATGTTAAACTTCATCTCAGGGACTACAAACAAATCAAGAGTTTACTCACACAGAAATGTCATTAACGTTCTTTACTCAAGATTAACAAGTTCTATACGTATTTAGGGGTCAGTTCTGTTTACTTTTTTAACTTAACTAAAAGTTAAGTTGACTTAAGTTAACTTAACTTAACGTTTAAAACAAACAAAAAACCTTGTTTTAATTCGTGCTTCCTGATTCTGAATCTGATATAAATTGAAGAAAATTAAAACATTTGCAGCACGTTTTAAACCTTATTAAATAAGTGTTTAGTTAATAAACTAATAAACATAATAACTAAACATTAAATTATTAATTAAAATAAAACTTTAACTGGAGGTTAAATTTTGTGAGTAGGAAAAAAAACATAAAGAGAATAAGCAAAATCAAAAACAAAAACAAAAAAGAAGTGGGCTTGACTTTTGTTTAAACGTCACTGTAAACGATTTAAACTCTCTACCTAAAACAGGCCTAAACTGAGGTTAATGTAACCTACAACAGCTAAAGATTAAGTAAACTTGAGTTCATTAAAGTTGAGTTTTGTATTTGAAGGTAAAACTCATAGTTAAAACAAAAGTAAAGGCCTAGAGAATTATGTTTAATGAAGTTAAATATTAATTAACGAGTAAGACTATAACGAATCTTCAATACCCTACACCATAAATGCGGGTGAAGTAAATACATTATGTTTCGTTTATACACACTCATGCATACACTCACAAGCGTACACTTAATGAGTCATAAAATTACTTATATTTTTTTAGCTATAACTTCTTTTCTACTGAACCGATTTCGATCATTCTTGGAATGATAATGAAGTACATATAACATTATATTATGACAAAATCTTGTTCCAATTTGTTTATTTCTAATTGACAGTTTTAGGAAAATTCTTTGCTGTAACTTAAAGGTTAAATTAGCTAACGGTCTATATCTCTTAACATACTAAACCGATTTTGCTGATTATAAATTGGAAACTTCTCAAGACTTTAGAAAATACTCAGGTCACATTTCATTGTGCTTTGACAATTACTGTGGATTTGAGCGACTCAGATATTGATATGATTCAAGAAATTATGGTATCTGAAATAATTCCTACTTAGCGTTACTCGCGCAATAATAAAGTTAATATACCCTCCTCATTACTTGTGGTGGTGTAGGGTATAAAAATGAAACATATGTTCTTAACTCAATATCGATGGATCCATCGATAAAAACATATTAGAGATCTTGTTTAAACGGAAAGACAATGAACGCGGGCACATATGTTTTATGCGATACGATATGATACGTTTTGATTTGATTCGATTTGATTTGATTTGTATTGTGTGTTTGTTGTCTAAAATCAAATGATAATGAGTCACAGCCTTGACCATAAACTTCTCAAAATGAAATTGAATCTTAAATGAAATTAAAGTGTTTTTTTTTATAAATTTAGTTTTGTTAGAATCTCTACGCCTTGATAGTAGAAGGACGCTTAAGTCGGAGGAGAGGAAATTATAACAATCAATCTGTCCGTCTGTCTGAAAATAAGCATTTTGTCAAAAAATATATAAATTTGAACATTATTTTTTCTTATTTTTATTTTTTTTTTATCAATTTGCTTTATAGAATTTTAAATTAATTTTCCAGACACCTTTATTTTTTATTATTTTTAAGTTTAAAATGAATTTTGTTTAAATATTTTTATGAAAAAGAATAAATTTAAACCAAAAAAAAAAAAGATGAAGAAGATGATTTAAATACAGACGGCAGAATAAATGATAAACGAACTCTGGATTGAAAATTGAGTAGATATTGGGTAGGGGAAAAAGTTAATTCCAAACAGATATGCAATACCACAATCCAGGCAAAATGTTTGAGCATGAACATGAACATGAACATGATTATAGTCCCCACTACGATCTAGTCTATATGGTGCCGAATATATAACCTACAATCCCGAATATACTCTATAGTCTTGACTATAATCTAGTCTGTAGTTTCGCTTATAACGTCATCGACTATAATATAGCTTTTAATGCCGACTATGGCTTAAGTGCCGATTATAAGTTAGTATATTGTCTCGATTATAAACTATAGTCACTACTGTTATAATTTTATCTATAATCCCGACTACAATCTAATCTATAGTCCGATTATAATCCACTCTATAGTACGGACTATAATATAGCATAAAGTCACGACTATAGATTAAAATCTCGAGTATAATTTGCATATAGTTCCACTGCATTGACTCGATTATATCTACTTTACACCATATTTTATCCCAGCCGATCTAGACTATACATATTCGATTCAAAACTATATCGAGCCAACTTTGATCTAGTCTATAAAGAATCGACTGTAATCTAGTCTATATTAATTCGTCTCAGATCTAGTCTACATAGAAATGACTATGATCTAGTCTATATAGTCAATGATCTAGTCTAGTCAACATAGACTCGATTGTGATCTAGTCTACATATAGACTCGATTGTGATCTAGTCTTCATATAGACTCGATTGTGATCTGGTCTACAAATAGACTCGATTGTGATCTATTCTATATATAGATTCGATTGTGATCTGGTCTCCAAATAGACTCGATTGTGATCTAGTCTTCATATAGACTCGATTGTGATCTAGTCAAAGTTTAGTTTATAGTCAAATCCAAAGTCTCGACTTTACTTTTCTTTCTCTTACCCAATTTTATTAGAAAAAGAAAAACAACAACAATTTTAATATGCCAAAATTTTTCGTATATAAAAATATAAAATATATTTAAATATCAGAGAACAACAACAACAATCATAACAACAGATCTACCAGAAAATAAAAATCAAATAAAAATATTAGTCGTTTGTACATTCATACAAGTCCAATCACAACAATAACAATGAAAGAACAGCAGCAACAACAACAACAACACAAATAACGACAATAACAAAAAAAATAAAGTAAAATAATTTTCAAGGTTGGGGTTATCATGTTGCCAAGATCAAGGCAAACAGCGCCGGTAACAGCAGCAAACCAGCAATCAAGAAACAAACGTATAACAATAATAATAATAAACGAGACAACAGCAAGCAGCAGAAACGAGCAACGACAACAGCAAAAATAACAACAACAACAACAACAAAATCAAATAAAAGCAGCAATAACAATTTTGTATTTTAAAATTATTTTTTTAATGAAAATTTTGTCAAATTATTTAAAAAAAAACACAACAACAACAGCAAAAACAAATATATTAACTAAAAAGTAGTAAAGTGTTTTGACGTATAGCGGGTGCTTCTATTCGTCGTCGTGGGTTCATTTCAAGTATGATTTGTTGTTGTGTTACCAACTGATCACCAGAGAGCAAGAGAAGAGGTTAAATGATTTTTGTCTCTTTTTTTTATTTTTGGTTGCTTTTCAAAGTGATAATAAATTTTGACACTGACAAGCATAATTTTTTTGTTTACTTTTTGTTTTTTTTTTTTTTAATGACGGAACATTAAGATTTTAAGTGACAAATTATTAAGTTAAATATTTATTTAAATGATTGATATTTAATCACAAGTATCAAGATCGTTTCATATTTTTTAAAGGAGAACAACAATTTAAAATATGAAAAATTTTGTCTAAAATACAAAAATTTTATAAAAATATATTTACCTTTTGGTAGCTTAATTATTATTATTATTATGACAAAGTAATAAATTATATTTGAAAATTAACAAATGAATTAAATATTATGAGAGATTAGATTACAATTGAGTCTATAAAGACCAGATCACAGTCGAGTCTTTATATATAAGATCACAGTCGAGTCTATATAGACTAAATAACAGTCGAGTCTATATAGACTTGATCACAGTTTAGTCTATCTGGACTAGATCACTGTCGAGTCTATAAGACTAGATCACAGTCATGTCTTTATAGACTAGATCGAGACTATACACATTTATCTGAAATAAAGTTTTGAAATAAACTAAATATGATATGAGAACTGTTTCGTAAATGTATTGGAGATAATCTGGTCTTAAGCTTAAATCTAAATGATTTTGTCTCGGAGAAGAGTTAAATTTCTCAACTACAACTAGAATTGATTTTGAATTAAAATAAAATTGATCTTGAACTAAAATTTCAAGAATTTACCTTCTTACATAAAGGAACTTATCGTAATCTGAAAGAAAACTGATTTTTAACTAAACCAATTTGGTATAAACTGGTCTATAGACCACTTGAAAAGCTGATCTATAATCTAACTGATCTATAGATATGTAATCTTATCTGCTGGCATTTCGATGCCCCAGATTTGGGAACTTAAGACTAAAGTGTGAAACTGAGACGAGTGTTGATGCGGATAACATGGTTAGAATAATGATTTCTTCATCGGTTAACAGGTTCATTACCCAAGTAAACCATGCGTTAGTTTTGATGGACAAGAGACGAAAGGGGAAATATAATAATTTAGATAGCTTAGGTGCTATCCAGCCCCTCAAAGAAATACTTAACGGCAGTTTCGTGGTGCCTTTGTGGTGTTGACAATGGTGGTTTCCACCTCCACTATATAAAAAAAATGACCAATCCATTAGATGATCAACAAAATAGTCTATAGGCTGATCCATTAACCAGTCTTTATGCTGACATACAATGCAGTCTGAGCCATAGACCAGTTTATAAACTTATGTATAGACCCATTAAAAAACTGATCTATAGACCAGTCTATAAACTGATGAATAGACAAGTCTATAAACTGATTTATAGACCAGTCTATAAGCTGATCTGTAGACCAGTTTATAAGCTGATCTGTAAACCAGTCAATAAGCTGATCTGTAGACCAGTCAATAAGCTGATCTGTAGACCAGTCAATAAGCTGATCTGTAGACCAGTCAATAAGCTGATCTGTAGACCAGTCAATAAGCTGATCTGTAGACCAGTCAATAAGCTGATCTGTAGACCAGTCTATAAGCTGATCTATAGACCAGTCTATAAGCTGATCTATAGACCAGTCTATAGGCTGATTTATAGACCAGTCTATAAGCTGATTTATAGACCAGTCTATAAGCTGATTTATAGACCAGTCAATAAGGTGATCTGTAGACCAGTCAATAAACTGGTCTATAAGCCAGTCAATTAGCTGTCATGTAAACCAGTTGATAAGCTGATCTATTGATCAGTCTGTAATCGATGAAATAGCCTATAAGTCTATAGACTAGATCTTGTACTGATCTAGAATATATTTTAAACGCTAATTAAATTTTGTATAATTTTTTTCGCGAGAAATTTCGCAACGAAATAAGTTTTATAGCAGTAAATTTATTTCAGCAAAAAGAATTTTATGAGCTCTTTTGCACAATTATAAATAAATACAATCGAATTAAAATGATGTTTTCCGCCATTTTAACAATTAAAATATTAATCATGTAATTTGTAAAATAAGAATTTATAATTTTTGTAAATTTCATATTTTACGTCTTTAAACATAACTGTCACATTGACAGTTGACAGTTAAGTAGGAACAGAGATAATCGTATAAATAATAATTTCTGTAGGAACAATGTATTAAAGAAATATTTAATATAATTTTTTTTACAAAGAATAACAATTATTAGTCACTTTTTTTATTAGCAAACGATGCGTTTGTTTTTATTAAATTTATATAAAAATAAAATTTATAAACAAAGATAGAGTTTAGTAACCTGACGTTTGTTGCACTGATGTTGTTATTTTTATTATTGACTTTGTTGTTATTATTATTATTTTTTTTTTATAAAAAATGTGTGATGAACTCGATTAAAATTCCACAAATATGATTGACTTGTCTCAAGGACATTTTACAGCAAAACCGAACAAAAAAAAAGTAACATAAGATAATGATAAAGAGTGATTTTTTCATTATTAATTTGAATTTGTTAATAAATAATAAAGAATTATAATAATTATTTGTAATGACGAATTGTGTTGATGACATTTACGAAAATGAATTCTAGCGCAATTTTAAAGAAAGTAATTATCTTGAAAGGGTCTATCTTGACTAGACGAAATACTATTGCATCAACTAAACAACAAAATGTTGTAAATAAACTGAACCAGAGAGTAGACTCTGATCTATATATTAAAATCTATAGATCGGTCTATAAACTGATCTACAGAGTAGTCTGTAAACTGATCTATAGACTATTCTACAAACCGATCTAAGGACTATTCTATAAACTGATCTAAGGATTATTTTATAAACTGATCTATAAACTAATCTATCAACTATCAACAAAAACTGATCTGTAGATCACTTTATAAGTTGATTAATTTACTATTCCATAAATTGATGTGGGAGTTAATACATAAACCGATCTATGGATTCACCTCTAAATTAATTTCTAGATTATTCTATAAACTGTTTTACAGACTAAGGCTATAAACTGATCTATAGACTTGTATATGCACTAGATATATAGACAAGTATATGAACTGATCGATAAACTATTGCATGAACTGATCGAAAGATCGTTCAGAGACTTGTCCTGATCTGTAGATTATAAACTATAAACTGATCTATTGATTAGTAATATAAACTGGTATATAAATTAGTATGTAAATAGATCTATAGACTATAAATTGATCTATAAATTAGTCTAAAAATGGATCTATAGAGTAGTCTATAAACTGATCAATAGACTAGTTTCTGAACTGATCTATAGTTTGTTATACAAACTGATCAAAGAGTGGTCTGTAGACTGATCTACAAAATTAGTTATATATTTATTTAAAAACTGATTAACAGACTAGTCAACAAATTGATCTACAAACTGTTCTAGTGACTAACTTATAATTAGTCTATAAACTTGTCTGGCTACAAGTCTATGGACCGATCAACAGTCTAATCTTTAAACTGATCTATCAACAAGTCTTATTATCTGACAAAGATGGCAACTTAGTTGCGTGTCTAACACATTATTCAATCACTCAAACATTTATTTTATCACTTGCCATCTATAAATCATTAATTTTAATTATTCTTACTCAACCCTCTATAAAAAAAACAATAATTAAATTTTCTAACTACATTCGATAACATTTAAATAACAAATAATTAATTCTAAACACTTTTTCAATTCTCAAAAATAACAATAACAATAATAATAATAATAATAATAATAATAATAATAATAATAATAATAATAATAATAATAATAATAATAATAATTAATTAAACACGTATTTTCCTTTTCTTTTTTTAATATTTTATTAATAACATTTCGAATTTTTATTACTTGTTGCTATAATAATATTAAAATGATTTGTTTTTCCGTTTTCATTTATTTTTTCTTTTCATTCGTTTTCTTTCGCTGTTTTCCCTATAATCCAGTCCCTATATTTACCCCCATCCCTGACACGTGTAGTTTATTCTTATTTGAAAACGATTTAAATATTTCCCTCCACATTTGTACAATTTAAAAAACAAAAAATTAATATAATTTAAATGAAATAAAATAAAATTCATTTATTTATTTCAACCAGAACAACAAGTTCTAAAATACTCATAGACTCATAGATGGGAAATAAAGTAAAAAAAAATAACAACAAAACTTCTAATAAAAATGTATAAAATAACAAATGTGATTCAAATCAAAACTACACAAACAATTATACTTTCAAGGTCATTTGATATTTTAAATATATGAGCGAGTATCTAGCAACAACAAAATCGTATGCGAATAAAGCAATTAAATATAGAAATATATTTTAAACTGCTACTGTCAGACTGGCGTTTAGTCTAAGTTTTAAAATAATTAGACGTACATAACATTTAGATGTTTATTATTTAAATATTAAAATGTTGCCAGAGAATTGTTTAAGAATATTTTTTGGCATATATTTATTTACATCGAAAGGCGTTAACACTAAAAGTGGAATTCGTTAAGAGATATTTATTATATATTTCTTAAGAATTTTCTTTTAAAGCATTAAATCGAGTGGGGATATCCAAAATATTCGAAAGCTTCTAAAGAAATTATTTTTCCGAAAATTTCTAATACAGTTAAATATTATTTTTCTTTTTATTTTATTTTTACTCTGCAACGCAGGCACTGAAATCTGCGCTTAAGTAGAAACGGTATTCATAACCGACATATCTCCAGATTATCCTAAGTTTGTCCAAATTCATAGCCTTTTAAGCAATTGTATCCGATATACGCACTTGGAGTTCCTCCGTATACTTTTCGAATACACAATTCTCCTACAAACCAGAAATATTGAATTGTTCCTCTATCTTTATATTTATTATTATACAGATTTTCTGATTTGCTCATTAAACTCCGGTCTGTTCTTTAGTGGAAGTTTACATTTGAAGCAACAGTGCCTTTTTTGTCTCACAGATTTTGTGGATTCTTTCTCCAATATATTTCAATGACGTGTCAGCCTATATTCTACGTCTATAAACTGATCTAAAGATCAGTCTATAAACTGATCTAAAGATCAGTCTATAAACTGATCTAAAGATCAGTTTATAAAATAATCTAAAGATCAGTTTATAAAATAATCAAAAGATCAGTGTATGAAGTGATCTCAAGATCAGTCTATAAACTGATCTAAAGATCAGTCTATGAAGAGATCTAAAGATTAGTCTATAAACTGATCTAAAGATCAGTTTATAAACTGATCTAAAGATCAGACTATAAACTGATCTAAAGATCAGTCTATAAACTGATCTAAAGATCAGTCTATAAACTGATCTAAAGATCAGTCTATAAACTGATCTAAAGATCAGTCTATAAACTGATCGAAAGATCAGTCTATAAACTGATCGAAAGATCAGTCTATAAACTGATCGAAAGATCAGTCTATAAACTGATCGAAAGATCAGTCTATAAACTGATCGAAAGATCAGTCTATAAACTGATCGAAAGATCAGTCTATAAACTGATCGAAAGATCAGTCTATAAACTGATCGAAAGATCAGTCTATAAACTGATCGAAAGATCAGTCTATAAACTGATCGAAAGATCAGTCTATAAACTGATCGAAAGATCAGTCTATAAACTGATCGAAAGATCAGTCTATAAACTGATCAAAAGATCGGTCTATAAACTGATCTAAAGATCAGTCTATAAACTGATCAAAAGATCAGTCTATAAACTGATCTATAAACTAGTCGAAAAGACTATTCTGTTTATAAACGTCAGAAGAATTTTATTTACCCGCACGTATGTATTTTCTTTACATTTCTTTCTATTGTACCAAAGAGAGATCATTGAAGAGAGTGACAATGAAAATTCAGAAGTAATTTATTCAACTGCACATATTTTTTCTTTTTATTTCTTTTTACTGGTCCAAAATGTGATCATTGTGGATGATGATAATGAAAATTTTATACTCCATAAACTAATATTATTCCTAAAAAGGAAGATAAACTTTTTTTATTAATTCTTCTTTCAATAAGAATTCAAAGCTTTTATAATAATTTTCTGCCGGATTTATTTAAAAATTGGAAAAATTGATTGCACTAGATGAAATATTATAAAGTAGATGAAATATTAAAGTCCCTTATCATTTCTAAAATTATACAAAAGATTTTGAAAATAAGGAATTCAAAAAATAAAAATCATTTTAGCACGAGCGGGAATATCAAGGTCTTTGCTAAGATCTGTAACTTAAATATATTTTTTCTCCTTATAATTCTCTTAAAATTCCTAGTGTAAACACTGCTCTGTATAATAAAGTTAAAATTTGTTTATAATGGCGCGTAAAAAATTTATGATTTTTTTTTTTTATTATAAAATTTTTATTTATGGTCAAATGATATCATTAGAACTTTGTTGCGTAGCACTCAAAAAGCTAATAGTAATTGTAGACGTATTTGGTTTCTAGATTTTAGAATAAAAAACAAAACTGTGTAGTTTTCTATGTATATTGAGAGAATATGAATGTGTTAATAAATTCTTAAAATAGGGGCTGGTCTAAAGTAAACACTACATATATATAATATATAATTTTTTGCTAGTTGAAGGTCAAATGACATAAATACTATAATAAACTTCCGCATTTTATATTAAATAAAAAAGAACGAGAAATGAGGGGGAGAAAGAGGGAAGCGAAGAAGAAGAAAAATTTGGGAATCAAATTGAGGAAGAATTATTTTTTTTATAATTTTTAAATTCTTTGTTTGATTAAAAATCAAAAGAAATTTTTTCTTTGTCTAATTTTGATTGAAATATTTTTATTTTATTCAACAATTTCAAGTGGTTCCGAAATGCACTAAATGTAGATTTTTCTTTATAATTAAAATTGTAGACTTTAGTTTGCTGAAACTGCATTTTTAAATAAAAAAAATAAATGAAAGTGGAGCATTTAACATTTTTTTTTAAATAAAAAACGGAATAATTTAAAAAATTAACAAACAAAAAAAGAGGACAATAAAATAATGATATTGAAATTCAATACCTATAAAATTGAACCAAAAAAATAAAACGAACTTAAATTTAAACTCCTATTTCACCAAAGTTAAACTACAGTTAACCCTTTTAAAGCACGAAAGAGCAACCTGAAATTTAATAACTATAAAACTCTTCGCTATTTAAAATTAAAAAAATGAAATTTGCTAAACAGATGGCTCTTATGGTTATAGACTTTAATAAGGAAAGGAGAATATAAGTCTCCTAAGGATTTGAAGAGTTGATATTGTTCAAGGAAGTTATAGACTTCAAAGAATACGGAGAGAGGAGTTTTACACCTCTAGAGATTTTAAGAATTGAAATTTATCGGGAAGCTTAGAGACAAATATAGGTTACGCTAGTAGCAGGGGAGTAGTAGCCTTCCAGATGCCAAATTTTATGGAAATCATATTGTCAATGAATTGAAAAACCTGTACACCTCAAGTAAAACTAATATTTATAAGAGATTTATTTTCCAAATTTGAAAAAAACATCGGTTCCGAAGGAAATGAAACAATATTCAATATAAATTTTGCTATAGAGGAAGGTTTAAAGATTTTTAAAAGACAATGGGGACTATAGGTTCCCAAGAGATTTTGAGAGTTGAAATTGTTTAAGAAAATTACAGACTTTAACGATTTTTTAATAGAAAAAAAGGAGTTTAACTAACACTCCTAAAAATGTTAAGAATTGAAATTTATCGAGATACATACAGACAATTAGAGGTCATGTTTAGGAGCAGGGGAGTATTAGCTCCCATAATCAAAATGTTAAAGAAATCATATCATCTTCAAACTGAAAAACCTGAACACCTCATGCAAACCTAAAATTTATTACAGATTAACTTTTCAAAATTTGTAAAACGCCTCATTATCAAAGTGCTTACTGTGATTTTATAGTTTTTTTTTAATCATTATGATTTTCATGTGCTTTTTACATGTCTCTAGGTAATGACTTTTATTTAAGGTCTTTGAACTTTTATATTAACTTGATAAACTAATTTCAATTTTAGTTATTGTTTTTTTATATTTAAACAGCCCCGCCAGTTACTCTGTCAATCAGTTTATTTAATAATGAATAATTGTTTTTATTAAACGAAAAAAAAATTATATAAAACATTTTTTGTTAATTCAACAGAATTACAATAACACAGTTTAGCCCTGACATTAAAAAAAAAGTTAATTATTTAAAATATAAAAATAAATGAAATAAATTCAATTGTCAGCAATTGAAAGCAAACACAAAGGCATTGTTTAAATAAAATAATTTAAATTACAAGCATAAACAAATTTAATTTAATTGAAATTCACACAAAATTTGCTATCAAAATTTTTTAAAAAATTAAAAATTAAAAAAAAAAATCAAAAATTTAGCAATCAAAATTTTATTTAAAATTGTTACGCTCTTAAGAAAACTAAAACAGGTGTCTGGAAACTAAAAAAAAACTTTAGAAATTTACATACTGTTATAGGAGCTTTGTAAGATAATTTAAGAGAACATAAAAAGTATTTTGTATAAAGAACAACAAAATCACAAGCTTTTTTTGTTCAGTAAAAAAAAATTACAAAATTTTAAAGGTGAATTTCTACCAATAAACATATAACAGAAAAAAGCTTTTATATAACAGTTTTAATATGTTATACTAGTGTGCTCTTAAAAACTCCTTAAATAACAATAAAGAGTAATAATTTGTTTTGATATAATAAAGTGAAATTCTTGTACAAATCTTTACTTTTAAAGAAAATGCGATCTTTTAGCGAAAATTTTTCGTGAAAATTTGATTTTTAGTGAAAAATTTGAATTTTTGGTGAAAAATTTGAATTTTTAGTGAAAAATTTGAATTTTTAGTGAAAAATTTGAATTTTTAGTGTAAAATTTGAATTTTTAGTGAAAAATTTGAATTTTAAGTGAAAAATTTGAATTTTTGGTGAAAAATTTGAATTTTTAGTGAAAAATTTGAATTTTTAGTGAAAATTTAATTTTTTAACGAAAATTTTAATTTTTAGTGAAAATTTGAATTTTTAATGAAAATTTGAATTTTTAGTGAAAATTTAAATTTTTAATGAAAATTTGAATTTTTAGTGAAAATTTGAATTTTTAGTGAAAATTTGAATTTTTAGTGAAAATTTGAATTTTTAGTGAAAATTTGAATTTTTAGTGAAAATTTGAATTTTTTATTGTGAAAATTTGAAAATTTTTATGTGAAAAATTTAATTTGCACTAAATTTTTGAGTCTCCTCCAAAGTCCTAAATGTCTATCACGGATAACAGATATATACATTTATAACTGGCTTGATTTAATGATTATTTTGAAATCACTTAGTTTACAAATTTTGGCGCCATCTATCATTTTCACTTTAAATTAAGATTTATGTTAGGTTTATGTCTTTGCTATGCAACATAAAAATAATTGTTTCATTTGTAATCCAAAAACAAATTCAAATTCGTTTCTTTAATTTTTTTAAATTTCCCTGTTTGAAGGACATTTTAAAATTCGAAATATAGAGAATATTTTTAAAGAGGCGAAACAATATAAAAATTCATTGATGTCATTGACTTCTATCATTGTTTTATCAAACAAGACAAAAAAGTGTTTACCTGAAGAAATCTCCCACTTTTAAGCGTAAATATTGTCATATTTTCACGATTCCTAATTAGTTTTTTCAATAATTTTAGGCCATAAACTGCTTTACTTTCACTATATATCAAGTATCGCCGTTTCTCTTAAAAAGTTATTAAATTAATATTTAATTAAAAAAAAGCTGTTTAAAAAGTGTTCATATTTCTGCGATCATTTATTAGTTTTCCCTTTCCACCTTAAAATCTAACAGGATCTAAAAATTCATTCATATCAGCAAAGCCGTTTAAGTGTGAGGTAAACTTACTCGATTTTATAATGTTGATATCGAAATTAAATATTTTTTTCTTCGGTTTAATTTTAAAATTTAAATTTATTTCAAATTGAATTTTTATTTGATTTTCTATTCAAAATTAAAATTCCGTTACTTTTGTTTAAATAACAATAACCTCAATTACCTTATGCACCCTGTTACTTTTCATAATAACATTTCCGTTACTTTTCTACAAAATAACATAAACTGAATTACCTTAACCACCCTGTTTAAAACTTCAAAAAAAATTTGCTCCACTAACCGCCATTTTATAAAAACAAAAAACTTCACAGTGACTTACCTTTTTGCCAACAGGTACATTTTTTTAATAAAACATTAATTTCACACTTGTATCTTAAAAACTTATTGGAATTATAAATATTTGCTCATTATTCTATTAATTTAAATATATTTTTCAAAACTTTTTCCTATTTTAAATCACTTTTATTAACATTCTTTCATCAGCTGCCACTAATTATGTTTTCCAATTTTTCGTTTAATTTTATCTTTTTCACTTAAAATTTGATTAAATAATGAAACTTTATACTTCATTCTATTAATTAAACTACTTTTTTAATTATTTTATTTGCTTTTAATAACTTTATTTCATTAATTTCTTAACACTGCACAATTTCTCTACACTTTTCTCTCTTAAACTTAAAAAAACAACAAGAATACCGCTCATTTTTTAACAGGGTATAACAAGTATTATTTATTTCTACCCAATCACAGCTGTTTTGTTCACTAGTGTTAGTAGAATGACAACATGTTCATGTGAGAGAACAAGAACAAGCATAAAGAAAAATAAAAACAAAACAATTTTTTCACTAAACTAAACGTTTTTAAACGTGTTTTTATACAAAAGCGAAAATATTTCAGACTTTTTAATAAAAAAATGAATTTAAATTTACAATTTTTATGTAATTTTAATCAACAAATTGATTTAAAAGGTTTTTTTATATAAAAACAATTAAAAATATAAAAAAAAAATTAATAAAAAACGTTACTTCCAGATATCAAAACTGAATCATTACAACGTGTTTGGTCTGGTGAATGGAATGTGAAGAACTTTAAAGAACCTTTAAGTAAATGGTTATCAAAAACAGAATCCCCCTCAAATTTTAACCCAGAAGAAGTGGAAGAATTTCTTTCTTTAGCGGCAGAATTGTTGTTTGGTTTTGCTCAATATAATTTCACCGGCCCCTTTGATGATTTGCCGGAATTTCAGGAATTTGTGAAAGAAAATGTATCTTTTGCGGGTGATCCTTTTGAGAAGTTAAAGGAGAATGGTGAAGAAATTAATCCCAATGTGGTATTGGGTGAATTTTTATTATTGGCCAAGGAAATTATACAAAAATTATTAGAGCAACACAAAGAATGTTTGGTAAGTAAGAAATTTTAAAAGAACCTAGAAAAATAGTTTCTTTGAAGGAGGTTAGATCATGTTAATAGCTTCTATTCCTAGTTCTCATTGTGTGAATTAAGTTTTTCGTCGAAGGATGTGATTTTTAAACTTCAGTTTGGGACGATTTTAAATTATCAATACGCCCGTCAATTATCAATCCAAACTTAAAGAGATTTGTTCATGATCATGATCACCCACAATATAATTCAGATATACATGGATATTGTTAACTTTGCAACAGCTATATTAACCGAGAGTTTATACGAAAATAGATTATCTGATCGAGCAAAATGACAGAAAGGACTTTAGAAACTTAAATAAAAGTTTTTTTCCAAAAAGAGGTTAATAGCTCCCATACAAGACCCATAGAAGGCAAGATAATAATAAATATTTAACTTGCCTTCTATTACTTTGCTTGAACAGTTAGTACATCTTTATTTAAAATGTACCACAATATTGGACACTTTTTGCTCTTCAATATCTTTTCATTGGCCTTAGCTCCAGGCAGTTTGTAGAATTTGGCTCTATTGGTACAAATACTACATTATTGTTCTTGTACCACACAAGGACTTGTTTGCCATTGTGATAGGATGCCATTTTAGGCGAAAAATATGTGGGCACATTATTAAGTCTTATAAATGGAAGTAGCCCATTTTCGTAAACATTCCTTGACGAAAATTTCGGCATTTAAAGTGCACATTGTAACAAAAGATTGACTTCTTCAGTCGCAACTATATATTGCTTGTCATACCGAAAACTTTTTGGGAAATTTTGACTGTTTTTGGCCTCCTCTTCTCGAGGATTAGCAACATAAAATTTTGTAGCAATAAAATTAAAAACAAAATTACTCCTGAACACTTTGAAAATTGTTTTTATTTTTGAATTGAAGTTTATGTTGACTTGATTGCTTTATTCAATTTGTATCTTTGAATAACCTCTTTCCTCCCGCTTTAGGTCCTCCACTGGTGGCACTTACGCTCCTTATGCCTTCATCAACACTGCATCGACGAATTAGCCGCTGATCTTTGGTCTCTAGTTAAAAAAGAATGCGAATGGTTATTGCAACATTTCCCCGAACTCCAAAATAAAGAATATGAAGCTTTGCTTTATCTGGAAGTGGCCAATGCTTATCTACAATATCATCGTGGTGAAAAATGTAAAGAAATTTTAGATACCCTCTGTGAACACCTGAAAGTGAAACTAAATGTAGAGGGTATTTTGGGAGTGAAAACAAAATTCCAGCAAAAACCTTTGCCTCAACTTTGTCTAAAAGTGCAGCAAACAGAAGATTTACAACTTCCCCCGGCTAAGGCTACAAATGGTGATATAGAGATACCAAAACTATTACTTCTGGATGATGACACTCGTCTGGAGAGAATACGTTTTATAGAGGAAAAAGATAATGAAGTTATGACTTTGCCAAGTGTATTGCAGGCTTTGGTGTTGACGAAAGTGTAAGTTGAAAGTTTGATTTCATTAACAGAAATTTAATTTTATACCCTTCCTTTTAGGCGTCAATTGAAACGTTCCCAACCTAAAGATCGTTTGGCGGATGAAGAATTGGAACCATATACTCAAACTTTGCTGTATCAAGAACATGGTCCATTACAAGTTAGACAATCAGCTTTGTTATTAAATTGTGTTCAGGAGTCTCAACATCGTCGTACTGTGGAGCGCAGTTGGAAACAATGTGAAGAGGCAGTTAAAATGCTAACAGAACATGTTTACTCTGTAAAGGATCGGTTCTCCTATGCATTTGCTGCCTTCTTGAAGCCCACATGGCAGGTTAAGGCTCAATTATGTGAACTCTTATTGTCCCTGGGCATGATCAAAACCGCCCTAGATATATACCTAAAGATACAAAACTGGGAACAGGTGATTTATTGCTACAGCGCCTTGGAACTAAGACATAAAGCTGCTGAGATTATACAACAAGAACTTGACAAGAAACCCACTGTTTTGCTTTACTGTCTGCTGGGAGATGCTACTGACAATCCAGATTGCTATAAAACTGCCTGGGAATTTTCCAAACATACCAGTGGCAAAGCTAAAGCCTATTGGGGCAATTATCTCTTTGCTCATAAACGTTATGAGGAAGCTATTCCCCATTATGAAAAATCGGTGGAAATTAATTCTTTACAAGAAAAAATCTGGCTAAGATTGGGTTATTCCGCCATAATGTTAGAGAAATGGGAATTGGCTGTACATGCCTACATAACCTACACCCATTTGGAACCATTGGGCTTTGAATCCTGGAATAATTTGGCGAAGGCGCTCATAAAACTTGGAGACAAACAAAGAGCTCATAAAGTTTTGGCAGAATCATTGAAATGTAATTATTCCAATTGGAAAGTGTGGGAAAACTTTATGGTAGTCTCTGTGGATACAGGACACTTTGAAGATGCCATGAATGCCTACAATAGACTGTCAGAATTAAAAACCCATTTCCTAGATCTGGAAGTATTATGCATAACAATAACTGCCATAGCAGAAGGAAAACCTGATGCCAAGGGACAAACTCCCGAACGTTTACTTAAGAAAGCTACTACCCTTATGGGTCACCAATGCGTCAAACATGGTTCAGAGCCTAAAGTATGGGAATTGGCTGCTTTAATAGCTCCTACACCTCTTAAAAAAGCCGAAAAATTAGTTAAAGCTTTTAGATCCTATACAGCCAAGGAATTGGTGTGGGCTACTAAGCAACCATTCGCCCAAAAAGCTTTGGAGTTATGTGAGGAATTAAGTCAGAGATCATTGGAGGCCATTTCAAAGCATTCGGAAGATGAAAGTGAGGTAATGATTACCTCACAATTGAATTCTGCTAGATTGGCGGATCAGGCTTGTATAAGAGCCATAGAAAAGGAACCCATACAGTTTCCCGAGAATGAAGAACTTTTAAAAAAAGTTAAGCAGTTGTTAGAGGAAATGACAGCACAAGTTAAACAAAGAATGAGGGCGTAAAGAGGAAAGGACTTCCGCAAAATTAAACGGCAGAAGTTATAAGTATAAATTTAAATCAACGAAGAAATAAAGATTTGAAGAGTTTTAAGTCCAACTTAAACAAAGTTGTATCATATAACAAAGCTTTCTATTTAAACATTATTTCAAAACCAGCAATCCATTTTTATTCTCAATAAAAACGAGTTTTAAATTATTTTAAATTAAATTAAAAATTAATATGCATTAAGTTTGGTGGTCACTAAAATCCTAACGCTTTGATCAAATGCTCCGCATACGGCCAATCCCATTTTATCTGGATGCCAATCAAAACAATGTACCGGTTGCGTAGACAATGTAGTGGCATTTAACATATTTAAAGAACCCGTCACTCCCTCGCTGTAACCATCAGCTCCATTTTTAACTCTTTTCTCGGGATATTCATAATTCCATAACCGCAGAGAACCCGTACCACCACAGGTCACAAATATATCACGATTTTGTGGTAAATGTTTAACACACCATACGGTAGCTTTGGGACCTGTAATAACACCATTTGTTCCCACTGAGCGTCCCGCATTACGTTCCTCAAGACAAGTGAATCCTTTGGAAGGGTGTTGCGTACGCATGTCATAAACCAAAAGACCTCCCTCAAGTGTAGTAACCACCATTTTATTCATAGGTATATCTTTACGATCAAATTCAATGCCGCATACGCCATTTTTCAAGGAAGTCTCCCATCTTACACAGAGTTTTCTTAAGTCAAAAAGCTTTAAATCACCATTATCATAACCGGCGGCCACACAACGTTCCTCATTATTGTAACTATCACCAAATGTTACAGCCCAGCAATCTCTTTTATGATTAATGGAAGATTGTGAAGCTGGAGGGGACTCTGGCGTCATATCCACTACGGGAGCATTTCCTTGACGAATATCCCAAACCTTTACCGAACCATCTCGACTGCCAGTAACAATTTCCGGAGCACCACAATCCACTTGTTTGCCACCCAAAGCATCCAAACAGTTAATAATGGAGGAATGGGCTTCCACATTGTACACGGGAATTTCTGGACGTTCTAAATCTCTTTGGGAAAATATAAAATTAATATTTGTTTTCTCTTAAAGATGTTGAAAAGAAACTTACAAAACCTGCAATCTTCCCTGGAAATCTCCAATAGCAATGTGTCGATTCCTTAGAGAGGAGGCACCAAATGTACCACATTTAAAAGCTGATTTCTTTTCCACAGATTTCACCTTTTCCAGTTTATTTTCATTTAACTCATAAATCTCCAATATTCCTTGGCTATTGGGTTTGGAACCCAAGACCACAAACTTCGCTGAGCAAGGTAACCATTTTGTGTCATACACCGTATAATTAAGACTTTGATTTAAATGTTCGATCATTTGGGGTTTGTCCATTTTGAAAAATCTTTATTTTTTTTATTTCTCTTGAAGATGATGAAATTAATTTCAAAGTTTCTGAAATTTATTTGAAAATTAAATTTGTTTACCGGTTGCTATGATATTTCCTAGCAGGTTGCATGTTTATTATAAATAAACAAAATTGACATTTCAAAAACAGCTGTCACCGAAATGACAAAAGAACTCGAGAGAGAGGAAGAGAGAAGCCAGATATTTTTGAGTTGGGAAAGGAGTTACCAGATAGAGAATTAATGGGAAAAAATAAAAAAATGAGGGAATTTAAGGAGTTTTAAATAAAATACAAGATTTCAGAAGATTTGGACTGAAGCTATTAAAAATTAATGATCTCCGGGTATTTTGAAGGATTTGAAATACCACATTCACACTAAAGGACTTGTTTAACATAGTTAAAGGATGACAAATCAGTTCAGAAATAAATGTACATATTTTGAAGTTTTATGAATGGAACTAGCCTTTTTGTAAACATTCCTTGATGAAAATTTCCATATTGTAACAATGATTTGCTTCTTTCGCCACAATTGCATACTACTTGCCATACCAGAAACGGCTTTTAGGTGCTTAACTTTACCTTAATCTTAATTCAGCTAAGTTAAATATATTAAAAATGTGATTCAGCAAAAAGAATATTCGAAATTTAGCTAAAGAAAGTAAAAAATGGTTAGTAAATCAAATTCAGCCAGAGTTATATATTAAAATTTAAGAATTTTCTTATAGACATGATTAAAATATTAATTCAGCTAAATAGAATCTATTAAAAATATTTTTTAGCAAAAAAATGTCATATTTTTGATATTCAGCTAGAACAAAATTTATAAATTAAAAATTTAATGTTATTCAGCTAAGTAAAATCAAATAAAAATTAAATTCAGCTAAGTAAAAATAACTTTGTTCCAAAGAACATATATTTATTTTTGTATTCAGCTAAATATATCATCAGAAATTATAACATAAACTTAATTCAGCTAGAGAAATTTATAAAAGATAAAATTTATATGTTAAAAATGTACTGCAATGTTAATTCAGCTAAGTAAAATAAAATAAAAATTTAATTCAGCTCAGAAAAATTATGTTTATTTTTGAGAAAATATGTTATTTTTGCAACTCATCTAGATAAATTTTTAGAAATTATTTTTTAAATCTTATTCAGCTGGAAAAATTATAAAAAAATATTATGGAATTATAAGAGCGAAAAATTTCAAATTTGGTCCCAATCACATTCTCAAGGATCCGTTTTACTAGAAAAAATATAGTACGAATGGACCAGAGGCAGGGGTACCCCCATACATGGTATATATTGAATATTGAGTATCTAAATAACTGTAACAGAGACAATTTCCAAATTTGGTCCCAATCACTTTTTCAAGGATCTGTTTTACTGGACAAATTGTAGGATGTATACGACCAGAGGGAAGTATTTCCTCCATTCAAAACTAATATTGATTATCGACTACATAATAAACTATTTCACCCAGAGTTTCCAAATTTTGTCACTTTCTTAAGAAATGATTTTTTTGAAAATTTTCGAAAGGACAGTGTCAGGGAATTTTGTAAAATTCCTGCTGCATGAAATTGTTTTAATGCAGCAAAGCGCACCGGGTAAAACCTAATGAAATTATAAAGAAAATATATCTTTATTGATATTCAGCTAAGGAAATCTTGGAAAATTATTGTTTATTAAAAATTCTGCTAGAGTTTTCTAAGACAATTAATTTTCTATTATTTATAGAACACCCTGTTGTTAATGTCATCATTGAAGTACTTATTAATATGGCATCTCTTTGTTTTTATTTTTTGTTCTCTTTTTTCCTTTTTAATAGGTCTATTGCCAAACAAACAGCTGTTAAATTGACAGTATTTTTTGTGAGTTTGCAAAGTGAAAACGGAAATAAGAATAAACGCAAATATTGTTTGTACTAAAAAGAATTAAAAGAAATTTATTAATTTAATTAAATTAAATAAAAGTGAGCCAAAGAAAAAATTAATTAAAAAATGAGTTTAAAGAATTAATAATAATTGAAAAGAGAGAGTTTAAAAAGAATTTTTGTGAAGAGTGGGGAATTCCCTTGCTAAAAGCGTTTTTTTTAATAATTTTAGTTTTTTTTTTTGCTTTAATTAATGGTTATGATAGTAAATGTTTTGAGTATGAGTGTTTATGTGCTATTAAGTCTATTTAGCTTCCGTTGGCCTTAAACAGTAAACGAAAAATTTGTTTTAGTTAGTCGGTCAGTCAGTCAAAGACTAAACACACATATTAAACAATACAACGAGCGCCGCGACGCCTTTGTTTGTGTAATTTTTTTTTTCTAAATTTTTGTTGTTTTTATTTTTAATAATAGATCCTCTCTTATTAATGTGTTTTCTATAAAAATCAACAAAAAATAAAATGAAATAAAATAAAAAACCGTTGTCTAATGGATTTTACGGCCGAAGAGTGTGTGGGGGAGTGTTGAGAGTTCAATGTAAAAAGATTTTCGCATGTTTTAAATAAAACGTCATAAATTTACTATAAAAAATAAAACAAAAACAATTTCAATTAATAAAAAAAATCTAAAAATATTCCAAAACGTTCAAAGAATAATAAAATTTTGTAAAACAAAACAGAATTTTAAGGGGAAAAAACTCTTGAAGTAAAAAATTATACCAAAAGAAGTGTTTAAAAAAATTGGCAACAGGCAAAAAGATTTAAAAAATCATAAAAAATAATTTTTGTCTCTCTTTCTCTTTCTTCCCTTTACCCCCAAAAAAAATCACTACCTAGCCAACAACTATTTAATACAACAACAACAAAAACCAACAATACAAAATTAAAACAAAACGAAATAAAAACAAGTAAGATGTTATATTCGGCTATGACGAATTTTCAATACCCTCCACCATAAATAAGCGTGAAGTAAATATTTTATGTTTTGTACATACACACTTACAAAGGTATATAACACGGAATTTATTAATACGTCATAAAATTAGTTATATTTTTGGTTATAACTTTTTTATACTGAATCGATTTTATTAATTTCATCAACATTTTTCGATTTTACGAAAGTTCTTCGCTTGAACTAAGTTTGGCTCATATATGTATCCATATCTTTCAATAAACTGAACCGATATTGTTGGTTTGAAATAGAAAACTTCTTAGGACTATAATAAATAATCAGACCAAATTTTATTAATTAATGTCTACAGATGGACAGACAGACGGACATAGCTAAATCGACTCAACATCTGAGTCGATTTAGCAAGTAAGTATATATACATATTGGGTTCTGAGATGATTCCTTCTTTGCATTACAAATGGAATGTTACTTATGATGGTAGAGGGTAAAATAAGTAAGAATGTTATAGTCGGTAAGGCCCGATTGTCTTATACCCTACACCACAATATTATTTATAAATGTTAGTTACGAAAAACTTATGAAAATCCCTCCTATAATTTGATTTACTGATTTGTTTCCACAATTTTTGCGCATAAAAATGAATTTTTTTCTGGGCGATTATATGGAAGTTAGAAGAAATTATGGACTGACCCACGTATAATTTCGCACATCGATTTTTGTTTATATCTTATCTTAATTAGAACATTTTTTATTATAATTTCACTGAATTCGTTAGATTTTTGATATTTGGAAGAAGGATTAACAACGTTCACCTGGACAGCCAGACGGACAGCGTTAAATTGACTCAGAAAGTGATACTAAATCGAACGGTATACTTAAAGGTGGGAGTAACACCATTTTTTCATCAACATAAAAGCATAAATCCCAATCATCTACGGTGGTGTAGGGTATAAAAATTTTTAAAGTCAGGAAAACAACAAAAAAACAAGAAAAACAGCAAACTCATCATAATCAGCACCATCGAAGCAATAAGAAATAAATAACAACAACAAAAATAATAACAAATTTCTATATACAAACACATGTTGTATATAGATTTTTTTCAAACGAAACATTTTTACTGTGATACATAACAACAATAACAATAAAACAACAACAACGTTTGGTCAACGACAACATTAATAACAACAGCAACAACAATAGAAAAAGGTAATATTGAATTTTATTAAAATTTTAAATTTTTAATTCAAATTTATTTTATTTTTACATAATAATTATTTGATATTTTTGAAAAAATTTCCCCTCTAAAAAAATGCTCCAGGAAATTGAAATTATTCTATAAAAGTTTAATTCAGCTAAATAAAATTAAGGTAAATTCTATATTTTTCAAATTCGGCATAAGAAATTTTCAAAACTCCTCATTTAAACATAATTCAGCTGAGAGAAATTAAATTCAGCTAGGTAGTTTTTATTTTTTCTTAAAGAAAATATATTATTTGTTATATTCAGATAAATAAATTTTGAAAACTTATAATTTAAACCTAATTCAGCTACAATTATATTAATTAAAATAAAGGTAAATTTTATATTATTCAAATTCAGCTAAAGATATCTTAAAAAATTTTCATTTAAACTTAATTTACATGGAGAAATATATCAATAAATTAAAAATTTCTTTAATATAAATAACAAAGTGCCAATTCAGCTGTGTAACATTAAATTCAGCTAAATAATTTTTATTTTTCCTTAAAGTAAATATACAATTTTTTGTATTCAGCTAAATAAATTTTCATAAAATATCTTAAAAATACAATTCAGCTTTAGATATATTACAAAATTTCTTATTAAATTCAATTCAGCTAAATAAAAACTAGTATAAATTATATCTGATTTATAAAGAAATAGAAATAGTAACTGAATTATAAAGAAATAGTAATTTAATGTTATTGTTTAACTAATAACTTAATACAGATACGTATTGTAGCTATTCAGCTACGTATTGTTGCAATTCATCTAACTAAATTTACAATTCAGCTCACAAAATTTTAAAGAAAACTTAAAAATACTCCAACATTTTCATAGAAAGTCAAACCATTTTAGATAATTTAGCTATTCAGCTAACTTATTCTTAAGGAAAAAAATTCTATTCTTTTTAACTGGAAAAATAAATTCAGCTAAGTAATTTTGTAATTTACCTAACTAAATTTTAAGAAGTTTTCAACTCAAAGTCAATATAAAGCTGAAATTACAATTCAGCTAACTAAATTTGCAATTCAGCTGATGCATAAAAAATGTTTATTTTCATCTAAAAATTTAATTCAGCTAAGTGATATTGTTATTCAGCTTATTAAGTCTTAAAATGTTTTAAAAATAATTTTAATTGTAAGCTAAAATTACAATTCAGCAAGTAAAAATAAAAGAAATTTTAAAAAGTTTTATTTTCAACTAAAAATTTAATTCAGCCAATTAATTTTGTAATTCATTCAGCTAACTAATTTTGAAATTCAGCAAGTAGTAGTAGTAGTTTTATTTTAAACTTTAATTCAGCTAAGTTATGTTATAATTCAGCTAACTAAATTTTAATAAAATTTCAAAATAATGTAAATTTGTAGCTTAAATTACAATTCAGCTGAGAAATTTTGCAATTCAGCTAAGTAAAAATTGAAAAAAATAGTAAAATGATTCATAGACAATTGTTATTTATCAATTCAGCTTGAAAATTTATATATTCAGCTAACTGAGCGTGTGTATATTATATGAGCAAGTTATAAAATTCTTAGTCATTTTATTTAATTGTCAATTAAGCTAAATCAATCATGTATTTTTTTGTATTTTTGTTTTAATTTATTTTTAAAATTTTATTTTTATATTTTTGATTTAGTTGTTCTTGTTGTCTTTTTGTTTTCTACTAAACAACAAAAAACACTTTCAGTTTTAAGTTTTTTTCTTTCTTAATACCCGTGTAAAGGTCATTGTAACGTTTAAGCATATGAATAGCAACAACAACAATAACAACAATAACAATCTGTAGGTGTATTTTTATGTGTGTTGAGAGAGGGAGAGAGAGAGAAAAGAAACACCTGTTTGTTTCTTATATGAATATTTTTAGGATTTTTTAAAGTGTAATTTTTGTTTTTGTTTTTTAATTTTTTTATTTAATTAGTTGTTGTTTATTTTTTCACTTCTGTATTCTTTTCTTCATTTACATTTTAATTACATTCTTGTTGTTTTAGCCACGCGAGTACAGGTGTACTTTGTTTTTATATTTTATTTAAGTTTGTATTTGTTTTGATTTTTCTTTACTTTTGCGTTTTTATTGTTTTTTTTACTATAATTGCCTCCTTTATTTTCAATACGTCTAGTAATTTTTGTACTCCTTTTCTCATTCACTCTCTCTCTTCCAAACACTCTGTTTATATAATATAAATTGTAGTATGTTATATAAAGAATAACAGTAATTTTTATTTCATAAATATTTTATTAGTGTTTTTCTTTGAATGTTGTTATTAGGAGTAATAGAAGTAATGAATCTCCTTCTCTCTCTCACACTCTCTTTTAATATAACTCCTTTTTTGGTAAGAATCATAACGGTAGTATTTCTCTACTATGTTTTGTATTGACTGTTTTAGGGGGAGTTAAAAAAGGAGTGAGTATTTATTTCATTTAGGTTCTCTCTCATTATATTTTTTAAAGAGTAAAGTACAGAGCACATAATATAACAGTAATATTACTGTAATGTGTTTGTATAGTTATGTTATTGTAGATTTTTGTATGGAAATTTTTTATATTAATGACACCATTTTCAACTTCAATTGTTTCCCCTCTCACTTTCTTACATTTTTTCTGTAAATTCATTCAGAATAAATTAACGGTAAGATTTTTGTTTTCTTATTTATTATAAAGTGTTAGGAATCCTCTCACTCTCTCACTTTTTTTCTTTTTATAATAAAGAGCATAACTTAACAGCAATAAGTTGTTTTCCTTACAAAGTTGTTATTGCTAAATGCATTTACGCATTTAAATGTCTCTTTTAAACAATTAATGTTTTATTAATTGAGCTGTTAATTGTTGTTTTTTTATTAAGGTGTTTACCTGTAAAAATAATGTTAATATAGTAAACGTGTTTGGTTTAATAATTTGAAGCACAGTGATATAAATTTGAAAAGGAAATTTAAATTAAATGATAAAAAAGGAATTAGAGTTCTAAAAATATTAATATTTTTGCAAAAGAGATAAAGAGAGAATTAATCTTCTTTAAATAGATTTTTTCTTTATTGTTACTAAGTCGTAAATTTGTCAAAATCAAGTTCTTTTTTCTTTCAAGGGAATTATGATTAAATTTGAAATCATCATAAATAAATTAAGATAAGAAATATCAGTAATTTATATTTATTGATAAGGAAAAGATCTTTTGGGAATAAAATCACAAATGAAATTGTAAGTTTTTAACCAGAGTAATTAACAGAACTAAACTGATTAAAAGAGAACTAGAACCCGAACTAAAACCTGAACTACGCCTGAACTAAAACTAGAACTAGAAGCTGATATAGAACTGAACTGGAACTGAACTAGAACTCAAAAATAGAACTGAACTAGAACTGAGCTAGAACTGAACTAGAACTGAACCAGAATTGAACAAGAACAGAACTTAACTAGAATCTAAACTAAAAATGAACTGGTTCTGATCTAAAATTAAAACAAAGGTTGTGCGTTTACAATGTTCCTCCATTTTAAATCTAAAAATAATTCAAGTCATTTTCTCATTATTTAATTATATTTTGTGCTTAATAACGTTTAATTGTTGTTAACTTTTTTCTCTGTAAATAACAGTTTATAAAAATTAATTGCTGCAAAATTTAACAACATTTTATTACTTTTTATAACAATTTAAATAATCGCTAAGACTTTTGTTGTTTGTAAATTGTAAAAATTATTTAAATTATTAACAAAAAAAAAACAGATAAAAAATAAATACAATAAAATTAATTGAAATTAGTTTAAAAAAATAAATATTATAAAACTGAACCTTGATCTTTTCTTAATTAAATAATTAAAAGAAAATAAATCATTATAAATTATTACAAATATTTACACAATTTTTATTGAATTCTCTCACGATATTTTCATTTTATTTATATTGATGAAATTATTAATTATATAAATATTTTCTTTATTTATTAATGAAATAAAGATTAAATCTAATAAATAAATACAATTTACTTTTAATGAATATAAGTATGCGTGTGTGTGTTTGTGTGTGTTATTTACTTAATAAGATAATTTTTTTTATCAAAATAACCCTGAATTATTTTGTTTGGTTCTTGTAGAGAGAAAATGATATAAATTATCAATCATTATAACAATTAAAAAATTTGAAGAATAATGGAAAATATAAATATTTAGCAAAAATTTAGAACACTGAGAGGAATGTTATTATACATATAGATTAGTATTATAGCAAAGATTCAATTTGAATGGAGAATTATGACTCTCTCTCTTCTTCCCCTTAATCTAGTTCAGGTTCTAGTTCAATATCTTGTTCAGTTCCAATTCATTTTTAGTTTAGTTCTAGTTCAGTTTTAGGTCAGTTCTATTTCAGTTCTAGTTCAGTTCTATTTTAACTCTAATTCAGCTCTAATTCAGTTCTAGTTCAATTCTAGTTCAGTTCAAGTTTAGCTGTAGTTCAGTTTCAGTTAAGTTTTAGTTCAGTTATAGTTCAGTTCTAGTTTACTTCTAGTTCAGTTTCAGTTAAGTTCTAGTTCAGTTCTAATTTAGCTCTAGTTCAGTTCTAATTCAGTTCTAGTTCACTTCTAGTTCAGTTCCTGTTCAGTTCTATTTCAGTTTTAATTCAGTTCTATTTCAGTTCTAGTTCAGTTCTAGTTCAGTTCAGTAGGTTTTAGTTCACGTTCTAGTCATGCAGCTAATTTAAGTTCTATTTCAAATCTTAGTTCAGGTATCAGTTCAGGTTTTAGTTAAGTTTTTAGTCAAGCTTCTAGTTCATGTTCTAGTTGAGTTCCAGTTTTACATAATATTTCATTTTTTCAAACACCTGTTTGATTATTTATGTGCTCTTTTGCTTTATAAACTTTATCTCCCTTTTTTTATACACCATTTTTTTGCCACGAAATAAAAGATTATAAATTAATCTAAATCATTAGATTAATAAATGTCATTAACTGATAATTTTTGCCTTTTTTACCAGATAAGCAACAATTTAACTGAAAATATGATTTTTTTTTTTGAAATTTCTTTTCGTAGCGAATAAATTTTAATTGAAATTAATTTATTTCTTTTCACAAAATTATTCAAGTGAAGCGTAAGAAAAAATTTCTTTTAATATTCAATTAATTAAAACAAAATACACACACACACAAGACAACACAAGAAACAATTGTCTTTAATAAATGGAAAATTTCAATATTTCTTGATTTGTATATAAAATTTCATAATTTATTTTGAAATATTTAAGTGAAAAGTATTAAGAACAAAATAATTAAAGACAATTTAAGATTTTGAAATTCTTAAATAGAATTTTTGATTAATGAAAGTAATTTACTCAGAAATTCTAAAAATATTTTGAAAATTGACTCATTCATATATTTTTGTACCCTCCACCATAAGTGGTAACTTTGTCAATCCATGTGTAATGCTTAGAAGGAATCTTTCAGACCCCATAATGTTCATGCACCAAATTGAAATCTATGTCCGTCTGTTTGCACGCTCACATCCACAATAATTGACAGAGTTCAATGAAATTTAGCCTGAGTATTTGCTATAATCCTGAAAAGTCTCCTATTTAAAACTAGTAAAATCGGTTCATTATATCAAAACATATAGACAGATACCAAGGAAGAACTTTCATAAAATTGTCAATTGTAAATCGACAAATTAGAATAAAGTCTAAACCGTTCCAAAATATATCAAAATCGGTTCAGTAGATATAGTTATAGCTAAAAATATTTCTAATATGACTCATTAAAGGTTTCGTGTTATTAAAAAAACCTTATATATTGTATATTAAATGATTGTGTTTGAACGAACATAACCTATTTACTTTACAAGAATTTGTGGTGGAGGGTGTTAAAGATTCGGCATAGCCGAATATAGCATTCTTACATGTTCAATTTCATGACAATTTAATAATTATTCATTATAAATTTATAATCACAATAATTGCAAATAAATAGACTTTGTTCAATAGTTGACATAATAATAAAATTAAAAATTTATATAAAGAAATTATTAAATTTATATATATAAAAAAAAAACATTATCTATATTCAATATAAAAAATGACTGATAATATAATTTATAAACGATTGAAATACTAAGAAAATACCAAAGGAAAATAATAATCAAAAATATATAACTCTTCATTCTACAACTGATTAAACATAAGAGATTTATGAGTTCTTAATTTAATTTCGCCACAGGTAGTCAAACAAAATGTTTACTCTATTTTCACCTTCAATAAACTTTTTTGTTTAATTTGTGATCCTACAAATTATATTTACTTTTGCCCTCTCTCTCTCACTCCTCTTTAAACTCACTCTAACTGTTGACTCACAAATACTTTATTATTCACCGCAGGAAACGGAAAGTTTCTTCACCTTTAATGGCCTCTCGTTTGAGTTAAGTAAATTTTGGCAGCCATATTAGGAAAATTACTCTCACACTCTCCCACCTAAAGATTAAACAAACATATACAACAAAGAGATGGAAATTAATATAATAAATTCAATATTAATTTAGAATAAATAAAAATCTATTTGCTCTAAATTATTATTTTATGGGAAGTTGCATTTAAAATAGAAATCTGGTCGAATATGTTTAAAAAGGATAACTTGTTGAAAAGTTTGGTTCCTTAAAATATTGTTCGAAAATTAGCGTAGAATTTCTTCTAGAGATAAAACTGGCCGGAAATGTCTTCTAATAAATATTTTCGGCCAGTTTTTCACACTTAATATCTTGTTGAAATCTATTTCTTTCTATGAACAACTCGTCGAATATCTAAACTGATAAATTAAGAAAAATGTACTGAAATTATTTGAAAATTATTCAAATTGAATACTGGTCGAAAATTTTATACATATAAAATACTAATCAAAAAACTTCTATATATAATAAACCAGACAAATTTTTTTAATGAGAAAAATTTCAAGAATGTTATCTGAAAATAATCTGAATTTTTATCTAAATGACAACTAGTCGATTTTTTATTAAATGTAAAATTATCTGATTTTTCTTCTAAATAAATTGATATATTTTGATATGATACTGCTCGTAAAAAAATTATTAAAAATACTGAAATAAAATCATTCATTAGAAAACTGGTCGAATTTTTTTAGAGTTTTCTTTTTAACAATATTTCCAAGAGTTTTCTAATTTAAAATATTATACTAGTTTTTTAATAATATACTACAAAACTATAGGATAATTATTTTCTTTGTACATATGAAAATTTCGACAATTCTTGTAAACTGAAAACTGGCCAAAAATTTTTAATTAAATAAGAAATTGTTAAAAGATATTTTCTTATAAAAAACTTGTCAAAAAGGTTTTCAATGCAAAAAATTGTTTAAATAGTAAACTGGTCGAAATTATTAAGTATAAAATATTGTCGATTTTCTTAATAAAATAACATGTCAAAAAATTAAAAGAGGGAAACTGCCGAAAATATTTAAATAAAAACTGTTTTTTCATATGGAAAAAAAATTTATATAAATGAGCTAGTCGATTTTCTTAATAAAATAACTTTTGACTTAAATAAAAACTGGTCGAAAATTTTCTTCGCATAGAAAACTGGCCAAAAAAATTATTAAAAAAAGTTTGTAATTTTTTTAATAATAAAACTCGATGAAAAAATTATTTTTAATAAAATGGTCGAAATATTATATTGAATTTATATATTAATTTTTTTATAAAAAACTTGACAAAAAATGGTAAAAATGCAAAATAAAAATATAAAAAAATAAAAAATACACCTTAAAAATTTACTTAAATAATAACTGGTCGAAAAAAATTATTTTCACAGAAATAGCGATGAATGCATTTTGTTTATTAATATCGTCGAAAATTTTATTTAAAAAAAACTAGTCTAAAATATTGTTTTAAACACAAAATTTCGTATATCCATCCTTTTTTCACCTTTTAGTCATATTAATTTCCTAAATCTTTGTTATTGTTTATTTAGTCCTGTTAACGGTTTATTACTAATAGAAAAGAGTGAGAGGGTGGGGAGAGAAATTCATTGAAATTCTCTCATGCACTGAAATAAATTTTAATAATTTTTTTACTTTGATTTTTCTTTAACTGTCATATTGACAAATTGTTGTTATTTTTTCATTATTTAAAAATAATAAATTTTATTAAAAATTCATTTATTTAAAACGTCTCATTCAGTATAAATTTCTTTAACACCTGTTTTCTCTTTGTTTTTGAATTAAAACTTTTTTTATCTTAAATATTTATTTTTCTTTTATTTGTTGATATTTGTTTTGGTTTTATTATTTTTATTTTTTTTTATTATTTTATGGTTATTTGATGAAATAAATAAATTGACTTTCTTAAATAAATAGAAAAAAAATATTTTCATTTTAATGAGACTGAGTCGTCATTTTTATATCCTCCACCACCACAAGTGGTGAAGAGGGAATATTAACTTTGTCATTCTGTGTGTAACGCTAAGAAGTAATTATTTCAGACCTCTTAATGTATAAATATATTCTGGCATTAAATCAAAATCTGAATCGATTTAACTGTGTCTTTCTGTAAGTTTATTTATATGTCTGTTCTTCGCACGCCCACATCCACAATAATTGACAGGGCTCAATGAAATTTGGCCTGAGTATTTGTTATTGTCCTGAGAAGTTTCCTATTTAAAATCAGCTAAATCGGTTTAGTATATCAAAAGATATAGATTGATATCTGAGACAACCTCTAAATTCAAGTGAAGAATTTTCCTAAAACTCTCAATTAGAAATCGACAATTTAGAATAATATTCTGTCGTAATATAAAGTTATATGTACTTCATTATCATTCCACAAGAATTTTCGAAATCTGTTCAGTAGAAAAAAAGATATAGTCAAAAATATAACTAATTTTATGACTCATTAAGTTTTATGTGTTATATTTAAGAAAATGATACCTTTGGAGTGTCTGTGTGAATGTGTATGTATGAAACATAACGTATTCAATTCACATGCATTTGTGGTGGAGGGTATTGAAGATTCGGCACACCCAAATATATAGCATTTTTACTTGTTTTGATTTTCTGCAATAAAAATTTTATTTTTTGCCCGACTATTTAATACCCTACACCACTTTGTTGGTTATTATGGTAGCTACCAAAAATTAATGAACGATCCTTGTTTCAGGGATAGCTGAAGTAATAGACCCATCACCATCAATTTCAATAGGAACCGTCCTTATCTCTAAAATTGCCACCTGCAATTTGTTAATAAGTTTTACATGGACAGCCAGACAGATGGATGGACGAACGATCATCGTTAAATCGACTTAGGAAGTGATTTTGAAGCGGTAGCAATATTTTCAAACTTCTACAAAAAACGCATAATTACCCCAAACACCTACGGTGGTGTAGGGCATTAAAATCATTGTCGTGTTGTTTTTGTTGTTTATGGTAGAAATGAGAGTTCAATGTTTTATTAGTTTAGTGACCATGACTAATAAATGTGGTTGCTGTGATTAAGTGAATTTTATAAATGATGATAAAAAAATAAATATTTTTACAAAAAAAGTGTTTTTGCTATAAAAATTTTTAATCTGCTATAATTTTTGTAAATCGCAATTTTTTAATAAAATTTTCATTATTTTTTCAGACTTTAATTCATTTTGTAGACAAAAACACTTATTTATGTAACATTATCTATTGTTTTGTTGTATAACATGTTATCTAAATGTTGTTGTTGTTTTTTCATAGTTTTTTTTATTTATTTTTATTGTTTTACCTTTAAAAGCTTTTCATTCACAGCAGTTTACATTGAACTTGACATAAAGACCAAAAAAAAAAAAAAATAAATAAAATAACATTTTGCTCAAAATCACACACACACACACTTTAAGCAATAAAATTACAGTAAACCCTCGAAAAACAAGACAGATAAAATAATTTTTTAACAAGCGACAATTGGACGTAAAGCTAATTTGATCATAAATAAGAACTGGATTAGAACTAAAGTACAAAACAACTAAAATCTGAACTGGAATATGATTAGAATCTGAAGAATTATATGAACCAGTATCTGACTATAGTTTGAACTAGAACATGAACAATAATCAGAATAAGTTCTTAGAACTACAGTCTGAACTAAAATCTAGATTCTGGGCTTGAATTCTGACCAGAATTCGAATTAGAAAATGAACTTAAATTTAAACTAAAATCTGATAAGAATCTAAGTGAATTAGAATCTAAACTAAAATCTGTATTTGGATCTGACTGAAATATCAAAACTAAAATTATAACTAGAATCAGAGTTAGAATCTAGTGTCAGACTATGATTTGAACTGAATTAGGACTTTGTTATTATTAGAACTAAAATTCGACCTTTATCTAACTTGATGCCGCATTAAACCCTGGCTAGAAAATGACTAGAATATGAAGAAGATAATGATCTAAAATCTGAACAAGAATCAATACTAAAATCTGACATATAATCGGAAGTGAACTTGTACCTGAACTAGAAACTGAACTAAAATCTCAAATAAAATATGAAAGCGAATCGGACTGTATTCTAAATCAGAACTTAGTCAAAATCAGAAATAAAGTTTTAACTAGAATCAGAGAATCTAAACTATAATCTCAACTAGTGTCTGACCCAAAACCTGAACTAAAATGTGAATTAGAATTGACTGTCCAGAATTTGAACTAAAATTTGTAACAATCTGACTGGAATTTGCTTTATAATCTGACCCATAATCTTAACTAAATTCTAAAAAATATCTGACTAGAATTTTTAGAACAAGAACTTAAATGAAAAGTAGAATATGACCAGAATCTGACTGATTTAAAATAGTTCGCTTCTAATTCAGTTCTTGTAGATATTTTAGTTTAATTCTGGAAATATTTAAGTCACATTCCAGGCAGATTTTACTTTGGATTCTTGTTTTAAACTATAACTGAAACAGAACTGAACTAGAGTGGAACTAAAATTGAACTAGAACTGAACTAGAACTGAACTAGAACTGAACTAGAACTGAACTGGAACTGAACTAAAACTGAACTAGAACTGAAATGGAACTGAACTAAAACTGAACCAGAACTGAACTAAAACTAGAAATGAACTGAAACTGAACTAAAACTGAACCAGAACTGAACTAGAACTGAACTGGAACTGAATTAAAACTGAATCAGAACTGAACTAAAACTGAACTAAAACTGAACTAAAGCTGAACTAGAACTGAACTAGAACTGAACTGGAACTAAATTAGAACTGAACATGAACTGAACTGGAACTTAACTAAAATATACTAGAACTGTATTAGAACTGAAGAAGGGTTGAACTAGAACTGTACTTGAACTGAACTGGAACTGAATTAGTACTGAACTAGTACTAAACTAGGACTGAACTGGAACTAGAACTGAACTCGAACTAAACTTGATTATTCCATATTTAAAAATAGATTCTTTATTTTAAGCTTAACTTTTGTGATTTATTTAAATAATGTTGCTTATCTTCTTCTGTATTTAATTATGGGTCAAGTCTCCCAATTACCTTATTCTTCAAGTGGCTTCTTTCTTTATCTCTCTTTATTTTCAAGTATTTTTGCCTCTTTTGTCTGTGTTTTTGCGATACGATTATATTATTTGCTCACTTGGGATTTTGATTACTGCTTTTTTTCAATTCATTTATCATTTGTTGCGTTTTCTATGAATTGAACACGCGTATTTTGAGAACATGAACAAGTTTTTTTGTTGTAATCGCACTTAAATAACGTTAATAATTATTATTTTAGTATTTTGTTGCAAATAACGTGATCATGTTGTCAATGTCTGATTTTTCTTTGTTTTAATATTCATTTTGTTACAAAAACAAGAACAGAAAGAAAGAAATCATGATGAATTAATTAACGAAGAGAAAACGTGAATAACATTTTTTGAAAAAAAATGCATCTTTTAGTTAAAAATTTTGAAATTAAGAAATATTGACATTTTTGGTTTGAATTTGTTATGATTTCAGTATTTTTTCGCTTTAAAAAATTATTTTTTTTGTAAAATTCTCATTTTCAATATTAAATTTGTTAACTCTGTCATTCCGTGTGTAACACTCTCAGACGCCATAATGTATATATATTCTTGCAACAAATCAAAATCTGCGTCTATTTAGCTATGACCGTCTGTCTCTCCATCTGTCTGCCTGTCATCTGACAGAAAAACTTTCATATATTGTACACGTTTGTGAGTATATGTGAGAGTGTGTATGAACGTACATAATGTATTTACTTAACTTGGATTTGTGCTGGAGGGTATTGAAGATTCGGCATAGACGAATATAACGCTTTTTCTTGTTTTTATTTGCAATAAAATAAATTTATTTATTAACGTGTCTTTTTTCCAAATTATTTATTTTCGATTTTTTGTTTATTTTTCAAAATTTATCATTTTTTTTCTGTTGAATTTTCGATTTATTTATTTAATTTATTTTGTTTTTTTTTTATTCAAAATTAGTATTAAATTTCCTTTATAATCAAATATTATTGTGCTAATTTATCCATAAACTAAACGATTTAAAATGAATTCAATACAAACAATTTATTAACATTAAAAAATTATTATAAATTTATTTATTTAATAAATAATAATTTTTATAATTCTCTCTCTCTCTCTATTTAAAGCTCAAGACCAACAACAATTTGATTTTTATAGATTTTTTTATTTATTTTTTTTTGTTAAGTTTTCCAAAGAAAAAATTAACAACAAAAATAAACGAGAAATAAACTGCGATAATTATTTAACATTATGGATAAACCTTCTCATCCTCTTCCTCCTCCTCGTACCCATAGACGGGTGGGTGGTTTTTAAATACATTTTTATTCTTATTTAAATGGTTGTCTATTGTACTAAAGTGCTAAAATGTTTATCATAAACGGCTTTGTACTAAACATTTAGTTAGTGGGTTTTATGTTAAACACATGGAGATATATTTTTATCTTTATAGGAAATCGTTAGGTTTTATTTTCATGGAAATGGGGGAAAATTGATAGAAAATATAAATAAAAAACAAACAAAAAACAAAGGAAATAAATTGGAATTTAGTACTGGTTCAGTTAAAAATCTAAACTAATTCAGTTCTTGTTTAAATCAACTCTAGTTCAGTTTTTAATCAGTTCTTTCTCAATTCTAATTCATTTATAAATCAGTTCAAGTTCAGATCCAGTTCAGTTCATGTTCAGTTCCAGTTCAGTTCTTGTTCAGTTCTATTTCATTTTTAGTTCAGTTCTTGTTCAGTTCTAGTTCAGTTCCAGTTCAGTTCTTGTTCAGTTCCAGTTCAGTTTAGTTTTAGTTCAGTTCCAGTTCAGTTCTTGTTCAGTTCATGTTCAGTTCCAGTTCAGTTCCAGTTCAGTTCTTGTTCAGTTCCAGTTCAGTTCCAGTTCAGTTCTAGTTCAGTTCCAGTTCAGTTCCAGTTCAGTTCTTGTTCAGTTCCAGTTTAGTTCCAGTTTAGTTCCAGTTCAGTTCTAGTTCAGTTCTATTTCATTTTTAGTTCAGTTCCAGTTCAGTTCTTGTTCAGTTCTGGTTCAGTTCCAGTTCAGTTCTTGTTCAGTTCCAGTTCAGTTCCAGTTTAGTTCCAGTTCAGTTCTAGTTCAGTTCTATTTCAGTTTAAGTTCAGTTCCAGTTCAGTTCTTGTTCAGTTCTTGTTCAGTTCTAGTTCAGTTCTAGTTCAGTTCCAGTTCAGTTCTTGTTCAGTTCCAGTTCAGTTCCAGTTTAGTTCCAGTTCAGTTTTAGTTCAGTTCTAATTCAGTTTTAGTTCAGTTCTAATTCAGCTCTATTTCAGTTTGAGTTCAGTTCCAGTTCAGTTCTAGTTCAGTTCTGGTTCAGTTCTGGTTCAGTTCTCTGTTCAGTTCCAGTTCAGTTCCAGTTTAGTTCCAGTTCAGTTCTTGTTCATTTCATCAATCAATCATGACTACTTCCTATTATAGCTTGGATTCCAATTAGCTCAGTTCCACTTAGATCAAGAATGTAGTTGAAATTTGGGTATTTATACTAGTTCGATATTCTATTTCAGATTTCTATACAGAATATGGTTCTGATTCTAGTTAAGATTTTGATAAACTGTACCGGGCTTAACTTCTTCAGATTCTAGTTTAGATTATTTTCCAAATTTCAGCTCAGATTCTTGAATTATATATATTATAGTTCCCAGATTCTTGCTGGTAGTTTAATTCAGATTCTTGCTCAGACTCCAGCTATGATTCTATTTTAGATTCGAGTTCAGTTTATATTTTTGATATCAGTTTAGAATATGGTTCAGTTTCTAGATAAGATTCTGATAAACTGTAGTGGACTACACTTCTTCAGACTCTAATTGTGATTATTTTTCAAATTATAGTTCAGAGTCTATTTTAGATTCGAGTTCAGATATTAATTTAGATTCCAGTTCAGATTCTTGCTTTAATTCCAGTTCAATTAGAATTCTTGATTCCAATTATTATAGTTCTCAGATTCTTGATGGGGGTTAAGTTCAGATTCTAATTCAGATTCTTACTTAGATTCTATTATAGAGCCAGTTCAAATTTTAGTTTAAAATCTAATTTCTATTTAGATTCTAATGCAGATTCTCTTAATTATATTCTCTAGTGTTATTTGTGTTTATTATGCTCCCCACTGTGTCAATCATTATATATTTTTATTTTTATTTTTTTATTTTCGTCAGCTACTTTATTGGCGTTTAACATTTCAAATTCTATTTGTTTTTGTAGTTATTGTTTTTGTATTTGTTGTTATTGTTTTTTTACATACCTGTGATCATTAACAATAAATATAATTTGTTGTTTTAGTCAAGTATTTTTTTTCTAATAATAAATTTTAATGTTTTAATTTCACTAAATTCTTATCAGTTGACAAAATAACTTTAGTCCAGATAGTTAAAGGCAAAAAATAAAAAATAATAATTCCTTTTTATGTTCAAAATGCGAATTATTTGTCAGTGTTTTTTTATACCCTACACCAACACAAGTGGTAAAGAGGGTATATTAAATTTGTCAGGCCGTTTGTAACACTAAAAAGAAATCATCTTTGACGTCATAATGAAATTATATTCTAGTACCAAATTAAAATCTGAGTCGATTTAGCTATGTCCGTCTGTCTGTCTGTCTGTCCTTCTGTTGTTGTCACGCTCACACACACAGTAATTGATGGAGCTCAATGAAATTTGGCCTCAATATTTGTTATAGTCCTAAGAAGTTTCCTATTTGAAATCATCAAAATTCGTTTAGTTTATCAAAAGCTATAGACCGATATCTGAGTAATCTCTATTTTCGTAAAACTGTCAATCAGAAGTCAACAACAACGATTTTGCCATAATATAAAATTATACGTACTTCATTAACAATCCAAAAAACACTTGGAAGTTTACTTGTCAGTGTATGTACGAAACATAACGTATGTACTTCACATGCATTTGTGGCGTAGGGTATTAAAGTTTCGGCATAGCATTTTTTCTGTATCAAAAAATACCAAAAAGTTTAATCGAATCTCTCAATATTTCAGTTCATATTTAGCTGCTGCTGCTTCTTCTGCTTCTTCATTTTTTTTTTAATTTTTTGATTTGATAAAAATTTCAGTTTTATTTGATTTTTTTTTTTTTTTTTTGACATTTTTATTTTCAGTCGGTGGTTGGTGACGGAAGTTAACGTCATTATTATTTCAAAACGTTTGAATTTGATTTTGAGTGTGTGTGTGTGTGTGTGTGTTTGTTACTTTTTGAAAACTGTGGTGTTGTCTCGTACTTTTCTATAGAGTTAAATGTAAAGTACTTTTTTGTTTAAATTTTTACGTATTTGGAATGTCAAAATGTTTTCAAAAAATTTAATGGAAATTTCCAAGAAGAATTTTGCGAAATCGACATGTGTATAAAATCACTGCCCTCGAAATAGTCTAAGAACAGTTTGTTAAAGAATTCGATTAGAGTTTGTTAAAGGGATTTTACGAAAAAAAGTTGGTGAATTTTTTTTTACAAAAAAAAAAGAACGAAAAAAACAGAGAAAGTTGTGGACTCAGAGTGTGAAAATTTAATTATTTAATTATTTATGCAAATAATTCTTAAAATAAATTAAAAAAAAAAACGTAAAAATCTAAAAAGAAACATTTTGAAATTAACTTGTTTTAATGATTCATAAATTTAAAAAAAAAAAATAATAAAAAAAAAATAATTACAAACTGCTGACAAAATATTTATTTTCAAAATTAAAATTTCCTACATTTAAATCTAGTAAAAGTATTAAATAAAGTAATATTTTATTTTAAATAAATTTAAATGTAATTTAAGTTCATTTCCGCTTATACTTCAATTCTACTTCAGTTCTTGACCAGTTTTAGTTCAGTTCTACTTCAGTTCTTGATCAGTTTTAGTTCAGTTCTACTTCAGTTCTAGTTCAGTTCAGTTCCAGTTCACTTCTGGATCAGTTCTGGATGAGTTCTGGATCAGTTCTAGTTTAGTTCTGGATCAGTTCTGGACCAGTTCTGGATCAGTTCTAGTTTAGTTCTAGTTCAATTCTAGTTCGGTTCAAGCTCAGTTCTAGTTAAGTTATAGTTCAGTTCCAATTCGGTTCTGGATCAATTCTGGACCAATTCTAGCTCCGTTCTAGTTCAGTTCTAGTTCAGTTCTTATACAATTTTAGTTCAGTTCTGGGAGACTTCTAGTTTAGTTCTACACCTGTTTAAAATCCAATTGAAAATCTTATTCCGATTCTAGTTGAGATTTTAGTTACGAATTTTAATCAGTTGAGATTTTAGATTCCAATTCATCTTAGTACCCTTTGAATATAAAGTTTATTGTACTTCATCATATCTAGTCGAGTCCATGTTCAGTTCTTGTTTTAGTTTGTTTAATTCAAGTTCTAATTCCAGTTAAGATTCTAGTCGAGTTCGAGCACAATTCCAGTTTAGATTCCTCTTCAGATCTATTTCTGATTCTAATTCAAATTGTAGTCTACATTCTAATTCATATTCTAATTCAGTAGTAGTTCAGATAATTGTTCCCGTTCTATTCGAAATCCAGTCAGATTTTTGTTAAGTTTAGTTTCATTTTTGTTAAGTCTGGACAATAGTGCCCTCTATAATTTATAGTTTTGACAATAGTCAATAGTGTATGGCCTGATTAGGCTCTAAAACATTGGTCTATAGACATGATTACAGCCCGAGCTACTGATCTGGTCTATAGACTTGATTTTAGACTGGTATATTGACTAAAGTCTAGTCTATAGCTTTGACTATAATCTGGTCTATAGACATCACAGTAGTCTGGATTTGAGTCTTAACTATAGTCTGGTCTACATTATTAACATAAATCCGATCTACAGTCCTGATCAATATCAAATTACAGTTAAATCCATTAGTTTATTACTTTATAAGTTAAGCTAAAGTCTGTAGTCTTGATATGAAATATCTGCTAAAATTATAGAATTTAGTTCCTTTATTTTTAATATTTTTTACTAATTTCTTCTTTTTTTACATATTCTCTCTCTCTCTCTCCTTCCAGAATCCTTTTAATCTAAATGCTGTACATAAAATCGCTTATAAATATTATCAAAATAATTTAGGAAGACAATTGCAAAATTCCCTTAACGAAGCTGGTACTTCGTTTAATTTAACCGCTGCTGTTAAAAAGCCAGCTAATTGGCAAGAGGCCCACGAGAAGCCCAAAACCTCTAAAGAGGCTACAAAGAAAGATAAACGTTTAAAAGTATATAAATCCAGTTTATATACATTCAAATATACCGATGAGGATTTGAAAGGATTTAGAATAACAGTTATGTCTAATAATAAAGAAAAAGAAAATTTAGAGTAAGTTTTTAAATAGAAATGATCCCCCCCCCCAAAAAAAAAAAAAAAAAAGAACAAAACAATATTAATTAACCTTTTTTCATATTACAGAGCTAAGCAACCGTTAACCTCTACATCAAGTGTTAAACCTAAAATTCTGCCAAAATATGATGTTCATCGTGATGTCCTAACGCATGAGGTGGTGATCAAACAGACCGGCTATAATGCACCCGATAAAAGTATACCCTACGGTCTAAAACAATGTTGGCAAAATTGGTCCTTTTGGTCCATGTTTGCCGGCATTATACCCATCATTGAATGGTTGCCGAAATATTCTCCCAAACGAGATTTGGTGGGTGATATAATGGCTGGTTTTACAGTGGCTATTATGCATATACCTCATGGTATGGCTTATGGTATATTGGCAGGTGTATCACCTGGTAATGGTCTATATATGGCCATATTTCCCACCTTGGTTTATATGATACTGGGCACATCGAAACATATTTCTATAGGAACCTTTGCTGTGGCCAGTATGATGACTTTGAAAGTAGTACAAAGTTATAGTTCTGATGGTAATGGTGCAGCAAATGTAACAGAAATCGCTGCGACGGGAGTGGAGGCAGTATCGGCTGCTCCTACTCCTTTGGAAATTGTGACTACCTTAGCTTTTACCGTGGGTTTGTTGCATGTACGTAAAAGAAATCTTTTTATAAAAATTCAAATTAATCTCTTTTTTTCCAGCTGGTGATGGGCTTTTTCCGACTGGGTACTTTATCCTCTTTGTTGAGTGAACCTTTGGTTAATGGTTTTACCACTGGAGCTGCCTGTCATGTTGTTACTAGTCAGCTGAAAGATGTTTTTGGTGTTTCGGTGCCCCGTCACAAGGGAGCCTTTAAAATTGTTTATACCATCATAGATCTGTGCATGGAAATGGAACGCACTAACTTGGCTGCCATAATATTCTGTTTTGGCATAATAGTTTTCATGACAATATGTAATGAATTGATTAAACCTTGGCTGCGTAAACGTTGTCGTTTCCCCTTACCCGCTGAACTTATAGCGGTTATTGGCGGCACTGTCATTTCCATACTGGTAGATGTGGATAATAATTATGGCATTAATTTAGTAGGTGAAGTACCAAAGGGACTTCCTATGCCTAGTTTACCCAAATTTCAACTGGTTCCCTATCTCGTGGTGGACTCTATAGCTATTGCCATTGTCACCTATTCCATAGTCATGTCTTTGGGTATAAATTTTGCCAAAAAACACAACTACGAAGTTAGACCCAATCAGGAGTTATTTGCCATGGGTATTGGTAATATGTTAGGAGGATTCTTCCAATGTATACCCATGGCTGCCTCATTGTCAAGATCTTTGATTCAAGAGCAGACTGGAGGAGCCACACAATTGGCTTCTTTGGTTTCTGCTATATTAATAATTATGACATTGTATTGGACTGGTCCGTTTTTTGCCTTTTTACCCAGAGTAAGTTAAATTTTTTTAGACTCAAAGAATATTTATGTGACTTCCTTTTTGTTTTTAGTGTGTTCTGGCCGGTGTTATTATAGTGGCCTTGAAGCCTATGTTTATGCAGGCTAAAGAATTAAAGAAATTCGCCAAACAAGGCAAATTGGAAGTATTAACCTGGTTGTGTACCTTTATCTGTGTGGTATTAATTGATATTGATATTGGGTAAGTTGGAAATAATTAAAAGATTTAAACAGAACTACAAATTGAACTGGAACTGAACTAGAACTGCAACTGAATATTAATTTTTGTTAATTTCTGTTTTTCTAGTCTCCTAATTGGCATTTGCATTTCCCTCTTAACTCTATACATCAAGGGTCTGAAACCCTATTCCTGTCTGCTGGGTTATATACCAGAAGCCTCTGCCGTCTATGTAGACATCAGTCATCATCGTAATGCCTTCGAAGTACCAGAAACTAAAATATTCCGTTATATTGGCTCCTGTAACTTTGCTACCTCGTTATATTTCCGCAAAAACCTTTATAATGCTTTGGGTTTGGATCACAATAAGCGTAGAGCTTCCTATATGCCTATAGCACAAAATGGTTCTCTACCCGTAGCCTCCAATGGAGGCAGTGCCTTTAGCAATTTAACTTCCTCTTTCCGTTATCTCATATTGGATTTTTCAATGTTGGGACACATAGATGTGGCCGGTTGTCGATTGGTATCGGATATTAAAAAAGATTTGGAAAAGCGCAATATACGCCTATTCATAGCCAGTCCCTCGGATAGAGTATATGATACTTTAGTGCATAGTATGGCACTGGGTGATGGACCTTTTGAAATATTCCCCACATTGCATGATGCCGTGGAATATGCAAATGCCTGTCGTACGGCGTGATATTTAGATATAATGCAAATGTTAATTGATAAATTGTCCTTATGACAAGTGAGTAAATTAGTTTTAAGGAGTCTTTTTTTCACATTGTGTCTTTGTTTTGGTTGTTTTAGATGAAGAGTTACTTGAAAAAGAGGAGTTTAAGTTTTATTTGAAATGTTTTGTTGATTAAGCCTGAAAGTAGGCTTTAGTTTTTTGTGTATGAATGAAATATAACAATTTCTTTTGGAAATTGTTAAGATGAGATGGAAAACTATCATTTTATAAGAAAATTAGCTATAAAACCCACTTCAAATCTAATAACAACAAGTGCCTGAGTTATAAACTTAATAAAAATCATTGAAATTCTTTGATTTTTTTTCCAAAATAAAACTTTAACTATAAACATGATAAAATTTACTATATATTTTTTATATAAAAGAAATTGTTATTATATAGAAACTTAAAATATTGTACTTAATTTTAATGAAAAATATATAAAATTTTGTTTTTGTAAATATTAAAAAAAAAATATTTTGAAAATATTTATTAATTATAACGAAACCCTCCTGCTCCATGTCTTAAGCCTTTTTAAGGCCACAAATTATTAAACACTTAATATTTTTTGTAATTCCACCCCTCCCTCCCCTAACAACAAAACCCTAAATGACATTTTGTTTTTTAATATAAATATATATTTTTAAAAAATATTTAAATTAATTAATTTAATTAAAAAAACTTAAAAAAGTTTTTAAAATTAAGTTTATTTACTTAAAACCATAAAATTATGTAAAATAAATTATATTTAAGTTAATAAAACTAAAATTAATTAATTAATTTTCATAAAAAATAAGAACAAAAATGAAAATAAATAAAAAAATAATTGAAATTATTTTGAAACTGGAAACAGTAGAAATAAAAAAAAATAATAAATTTATTAAAGGAAAATATTTTTTGAATAAAAATTAATAAAAAAAAATTAATAATTTATTACAAAATTACACACAAAAATGTTTAATTATAATTATCACTAACACATCATTCCATACTATAAACAACCATAAAATTCTATAAAACTTTAGAAACACTGAGTTTTTAGTTAAAATAACCTTAATCTGTGATTATTTTTAGGAAATATTGAACGGTTACAAATAATTATTTACCACAAAAAAAACTTGTAAAAATTAAGATTTTACCGAAATTAACTCATTTTAATTAATTTCAGGAAAAGGAAATTTTGGAGATTTCAGAAAACTTTTTTGGGAATTAGAATTAATAAGCTTAAAGTATTGAAACGTATTCGTTCTATTAATTTAAATCAGTTAATTTTATATCATTTTATAACAAAAAAGGAATTTCCGAGATTTTTGAAATGGAAATTTTGGGGATTTCAGAAAACTTTTTTGGGAATTAAAATTTATAAGCTTTGAGTATTGAAACGTATTCGTTCTATTAATTTAAATCAGTAAATTTTATATCGTTTTATAAAAAAAGGAATTTCTGACATTTTTTAAAAAAGAAATTTTGGGGATTTCAGAAAACTTTTTTGGGAATTAAAATTTATAATATTTTAGTATTAAATTATTCGTTCAAATCGGTAAATTTTTATGTTGTAATAAAAAAAAGGAGTTTCCGAGATTTTTGAAAAATGTTTTGGGGATTTCAGAAAAGCTTTCTGGGAATATAAATTAAAAAAAAATGTTAAAATATAT